>CM038715.1:12769762-12999762 GCA_021613375.1 Megaleporinus macrocephalus | reverse complement strand
ATTCATTTATAAACATTAATCAGTCACTGATGAACATTTTTAACCATACTATGTTTTTTAAAAGAGCTTAATGTATCATGTAGTCTATACTGTCACCGTCCAAAGCAAAACAAGTGTCTCCAAAATAGAAACTTTACAGAACAAAGCCAACGTCCAGTGCAAGTTAATGTAAAGAGGTTTTGGACCATTCCTATTTTTCCATTCATCATGAACCTTTCACAGGATATAAAGAGTGGCTGTCATGTTCAAAATGACAGACGACATAACTGAAGATGCATGTTTTTCTTTGGAAGGCGACAACATATGGAATCTGTAGTGCAGAAAGCAGGACATTAAACATAATTGACAAGGTTAGAGTACGCTGTCTGGGTAGAGCTACTTCTTCAACCTCTCATGGTTGACTGGTTCAGCTCAACGTCAGTGACTCTCTATCGCTTCTTAAAGTACAAAAAGTGGTTTTATGACACAGGACTCTCCAACACATCTCTCCGACACAATGCATTAACATAAACTAAACATCCTGCAGTTTTGTTAGTTAAACTAGAAGATATATATTAAGGTTTTAATTAAAAATTCAATGATGATATCTGTAACATGGCTAATTGTCAGTACTAAAAAATGGAACCAGATTTGAATTAACACCACCTGTCGTTTTCCATTAACACCCATATTTATTCCTTTTTAAATCTCGCTATATCCAGCATTTTCAAATAAAACTCTTCTATATATAAAAGTCATGATGTCAAAACTATGTAGATGTTTATATATGGCCACTCATTTCATAAAGTGATAAGTAATGTTATTACTGTATGCAGTTTGTTGGAGAGTTATTGGAGTGGATGATGTGGGTAAAATAGTATAATGTCAAGCTGTTTAACATGTCACTGAGACCTTCCAAAGGATTCTTATATTTAAGTGGTTGGAGTCTGTTTTTACATTAATTTTGAGGACTTCAGTCTGAATTTTAAAGTTTGCTCTATACATTTTAGCAAAGATTGTATTTTCCGAATGAGGCAATCAGAACATTTACATCATGGACAGAAACAAAAACAGCCCGTCTAATTTTAAGGGATAACCAGGGGGCGGTCTTGTGACTGGTTTGCGTACATAAAACTGCTATGCAAGAACAAAAGTACAATATACTCCCTTTAAAATGGAATGTATTGTTCCCTTCATTTAATCATTACATACCTTTTTGAAAATCTTGTCATCAGGGGTGGCTGAATATGTAGGCTTCCCTCTAATACGGGCCTCGCGGGATTTATCAAAGGGATAGTTGGCCACGACTGCTCCTCCATGCAGGTTTGCTGATAGAATGAAGTTATAGTTCTGCATCCATTTAATGACTGCCAGAGTTTCTGGTTCAACCTAAAAGGGCCAAGGACACAAGAGGTACAGCGAGTCACAAAATCATGAGGAACCAAGGCAAGACTTCACTAACCACATAACATGTGGTAACAACCCTATGATACAAACCACCTCATGCATGCCGCCGTGGACAGAAAACATGATGTACGTCAGGGGAATGTTCTCTAAACACGCTTTATCTGGAAATCTAACATACCATAACACATCCCAGTGGAGCAGTAGGGAAAATAAATCACGGGCTGCCTTTTTATTGCTTTGGATCAGATCAGTCTGGCAGGAAAGTCTGTTGTCCTTGGAGATGATTGCTGGGGTGCTGACCCAGCCTGAGAGCTAATATTTATTATGTATGGATCTATATATATAGACACGCTCCTTTGTGACCTTGCCTGTCAGTGGAGACTTGGGTTTCATGCTGCTGATACCCACAGATGTTTTCCTGCCCAGTGGAGTGCAGAGACCATGGAGGGGGGATAGTTCAACACCATGTGACATGTGAGTGAAAGCTTGTGGAGCAATGCAGCAATGCTAGGAACGTGCCACTCTCTTCCAGCTGTGTTTCTCTCTGTCCCAGGACACAACTCTCTACCAATGGGCATACTAGTGCTGGGCAGCATTGATAAAATCTAGTTTCACAGTTTTCATCAAATACATAATAATCTGATGTGTGATATTCCATTTTAATATAAAAGCCAAGACTCAACAGCGGCACCAGGCCTTCATTCCTCTCTCTCGTTACCTGAATATATATCCCTCCCAAAATTCTAAACTTTCTGTTTAATTAAACTGTTTACAGTCATTCACAATGTCTTTAAGTCAAATGCTCTATTGTAAAGATTCTTGTCATGTCAGAACTTCTTGTCATGTTCTTGACATGTCGTAGTATCTGTGATTGGAACCAGACATCTTAAGGGTTTAATGGTTCTAATTGCTTCATCACATGAAATAGCTACAAATCTTGCCTGATGTCTAATATATTGTTTTATGACAATATTTAGATAAGATTTTTCCATAAATTAAAAAAAATTATGGCCGACATGGACACATAGGGCACTGTAAAGTAACATAGAACCCAAAAAATGTGATTTATCAGATTTTTAACTATTTTACCATTATCAACATTACACATAAAACTGACTGGAAGCTTTACTGTTGGTTTTGGATAATTATTTATTGTGTTAGAAATTACCCAAACCCACTATCAACTCCATTATAAAAATATCTGAACATTTTCAATCAGCCATTTCACCTGTCTAAATGCTTTTGTTTGCATCCTAATATCTTACTTTTGCAAAGAATTGTGAAATCTAAGAAGTTTAAAAATAACATAGTTTGCATTGTTTTCCTGCAATGATAGTTTAATTATGGTATAATTGCTGTAAAATTAGTGGGAGATTTGATTACACTTGTGATTTAAGGGGGAAGTTAATGAAGCCATGCATATTGCCTATTCCATAATAAACAAGTACTTACTAATCTGCTATAGACTGTTTTGATTGGTTCTGTTTGTTCTGTGTTGCCTGTCAAATGTGCATTTTGTTAAGCTGACATATACAAAACTGTTCCCCTTTAGATGCAAAAAGATGCAACCCAGAACAAACCAGTCCAAAATGTTGAATGCAGAAATGTTTTTGGTGAAATGCATCTTCAAGAATAACACAGTTTACACTGTATTCCTGTAATGACTGTTTAATTACTGTGTAATTACTGTATAAGAAGTCTTAAAGTTTACTAAATTTGTTTTTTTTTACAAGAGAAATTTATTCATCTTGAGTATACTAAAAAATACTTGACTTGTTATTTTAAAACTTGACATGCATCGGTTTAATTTAATTTTTTGTTTTATGTTGCATATCTCAAATTACATCAAAGGAAACTTTATATAGTATTATACATGTGAACTAGACAGGAAGTAGATTAGAAAGGAACATATTATTTAATTGGGTGTATGTTTAACAGTTAACTGTAACAGTTAACCATAAGCACCAAGAGTATTGCCTCATTGTACTAAGTAAATATTACATTGTACAAAAAGTACAAAAAAAGTTTTGTTAATCTATTCAGTAATAAAATAGTTTATTCATTGTATTTATTTATGCTGTTTAAAACTACTTTAAAAAATTACTTTAACTGATTTAGTTATAAACACATTTAGTATTTTTAGGTTTTGCCCTGTAATTTAATCAGTTTTACTAAAAATAAAAATCAGCATTGTTTTTTGATATACTGATAGTGGTATAACACTTCAGAGGGAATGTCAGACAGCACTAGGACACACATGCTTGTAAAGCTCTGGCATGGCATTCTCATTTTAAACAAAACTGAAACATTAGAGACTGAGTGGCCTGTTTCTCCAAGCTTGAAGCTGAGCCGTTGCGGGTTTGACTTTTAAATACTGCATAGCTGCATGGGATACCTTCTGGTTTCCAATACCTCTGTGCTTGCCATTGACCTAAATGCCAAATACCTTTATAGTGAGTGCATCTACCCATCTAGCTAGCGCTTCAAGTGAAATGTAACAGTGCCTCATTCTAAGAAACCCTGAACGATCTTGCTTAAAAAGTCTACTTTCACAGGCCAGTGTCTGCTTATTTAAACAAACGTGATGAAAGGTGGATCTGTCAGTGCTTGACAGAGGCCAGACCAGCAGCGTGAGACCAGGGATGCTTATCTAGTGACTGATGGAGAATTTATACAGTTTGCTCTCATTCGTGTAGTAGAAAAACAAAAATATTTTTGAAAGGCCTAGTGCATGGCTTTAGTTTAATTCATTCCAAATGTTGTGACTTACCTGTACGATCTATGGCAGATTGGCAAAAGCAGTAAAAACAAAACTGATTTTTCCTAGCAGTGACCCATAGCCTATGTGCTAATCTGATGTTAACCTGACATCCATAGCATAACAAGTTTCTAACTCCACTGAGAAGTTCAGATCCAAATCCTGGTCTATTTCTTTCCTCCCACAGACAAAACTAAGTGTATCTTGTTCACAGTTCTGTCTGCAGAGCTGCCCTTCGTGTCACAGCTGTCACTCTGCACTGCCCACCTGTAGTTCCCATTTGTCTGGCAGGGGCAGGTGGTGGTTTTTGCCGTTGTTCTTCTCGTAGTAGTACATGAGGCCGTTCAGGTCTGGGAAATTACGATTGAGGTCAACATCTCTGGAATTCCCACGGCCCACAAGGTAGCCATTGAATTCTGGACCCTGGAAACAGAAAGATTTAGATTTTACTGTATTTGCTCATAACAAAACATTTTATTTCCGAAACTTAGCTTTGTAGAAGAAGTAGCGTTTGCCTACAAAGAACATTAACTTCATTCCATGTAGTTACATAAAATTCATGAGCCTAATTCAATACAGATACTTTTCAGCCATAGTACTATTTGGAAGGGCAGGGTAGTGGCAGCAAGGCTGTGTACTCTCATCCACTTTGCAGAATCAAGATACATGAGGCCTGGATTCAGTTTCCTGGCTGGGTGACCAAACTTCACCTTGGAGATCCATGGATACTGAATGTTCTCCCCGTGTTTGCATGGGTTTCCTAGGGGGGTTCTGGTTTCCTCCCACAGTCTAAAGACATGAAGCCAGGCAAGCTGAAGACTCTAAACTGACCCTAGATGTGAGGGTGTTTGTAATTGTGTCTGTCATCCACCCCCACCCCCCAGGACTGAGGTAGGTGGCTGATATTATAAATGAATTATTAAAAAATTGTAAATATTAAATTATTGAAAAAGCTATTAAATACACTTGAATTCTAGCCATGGTTGGGGTGCAGACTTTTCAGCTGAGCTGTTGTAGCTAGGTTAGATGTCAGAGCACAGTGATTAAGCTATTTAAGCAGGACTGAAAAACAGAACATGTCACACTATATTTTGTAATATTTAATATATTGTATACTTTATATTACTTTCAAAAGTAGGATATTTTACTAGTAATATAAAAAATAGACATCCAGGCAGGAAACTGCTGACCATTCAGTGGGACTATTGCACTGGCCTGATACTGGGAGCCTGGAGAAACATGATATAAGATAAAGCAATTTAACTTTCTGACCTATTGTTTGCTTTTTGGGACAGGCAGAGTGAACATATATGTAAATGACCTGAAGACGCAAATTCAGTCCTGTAGGGTCTGTATTGGTTTCGTTTTGTTCTATTATTACAGTTTATGGCGAGTGTTGTTTGTTTTCCCCTGAAAAGGGGGGAGCGAGTTACGAGCCACAGTTCATGAATGTGTTGATCTGATACACTCTGCTCTGGTCACTTTACACTGATTCCTCAGACTAATGCAAAAGCTGAAGGCCTGATAGATGGGCAGTAATATACAATTTGATTTGTGGGTAAACATATTTTACTTGTTATATCAAAACCATGAATATCCAATGTTTCTTTTCCATTTGAGCAGCCAGCCTTTACAGTACACACTGTAGTTGTTTAAAAAGAGCCCAGAAACATATTATTTGATGTTTAAATAACTTTTGAAGTTAAAACAACTTTTTAAAGTTAAAATAACTTTTTTACAGTGTGGGAACATTTCATGAATGCAGAGATGCTCCACAATGACTTGCATTCACTTATGTTAGAAGTTAAGAAGGTTTTTGGCTGCTCGTTTAAAGTCAGCTTTTTAGAAGTACATATGTTTTATTTGGTAGCAATGATATGTGATATTACAACTGTTTTCTTCCCGAGGTGCTTTCCTAGGCTTTGAATCAGAGTGTGAAAAAAGCTGAGCTGGAGGTCTGCTGCAGATGGAGCGGTTACTCTGGGGACGGCTCCAGCAACCCAGCCAGACGGATGATAATAGAGTGTTAGGGGCCAGACTTCTGCACATACAGTATGATTAGTGTCAAAGAGGGTGCGAACTTATGCCTTAGCTTGTGTGTTCTTGTATGGAATGGGTGGTGAGTGTCTGCACTGTAGATATAAGGAAAAACATTGTGTTTGGGTATGACACATGGGAGGGCTGTCTGAATGTTCATTAATGTTCTTTTTTGTGCAGTGTTTATATTTGTGTGTGTTATTTATTGGTAGCTATATTTAGTCCTGGATAAAGAAAATTCTCACTGAGACTCACTAAGTGAATTGATAATACAGGTTATAGGCCAGGGCAAAAGGAGGGCTTGCAAAACATCTAGTTTACAGGAAGCACTGTGTATATGTGTTTATGTCCTAAGTGATGGGGTTGTGCTCATTCCAGATTTCAGTATGAGGTTTTGTTTATGTACTTATACACGATACACAAGCTCAGTCAGCACAGAGTCTTCCCACAAGGCAATATCTCTCTGTTAGCAAGATAATTTATTTCTTGTCCAATAGTAGAAGAGCAAAGAGACATTACTATTGAGGAACCCTTAATTTGGTCATTAGTTCTTCATCTTGACTGAGAAATCCTATATTTTGAAAGTACATTCTTTTTAGCTTGTAAGCAGATGTAAACGTATATCATGTCTAGGCCAAGAGGGATTTTCTGGAGTAATGCCATGGAGGAATAACCTTATCCTAAAGACCAGGAAATACCAACCCATCAAAAGCCAACACTTTACTGCTCTTAGTTTTTTCTTGAACCTGTCAATGGTGGTCTTTCCACAGCAGTTTGAGTACCGGCGAACACCTTAGAACAGTGTGAACAGAGGAACTGTGGTAACATTCTAGAACACTGGGTGCATTCTAGAGCCATGTGTATAAAATAAAATGTTCTAGATCTGCATTAAAGGAGGAATTCTAAAGCTGTGTGAATAGAGGAAAAAGTTTTAGAACAGTGTAAATTCTAGAGCTGTTTAATAGAGGAGAAAGTTTTAGAACAGTGTAAATTCTTGAACTGTGTGAATAGAGAGAATGTTTTAGAACAGTGTAAATTCTAGACCTGTGTGAATAGAGGAGAAAGTTTTAGAACAGTGTAAATTCTTGAACTGTGTGAATAGAGAGAATGTTTTAGAACAGTGTAAATTCTAGAGCTGTGTGAATAGAGGAGAAAGTTTTAGAACAGTGTAAATTCTAGAGCTGTGTGAATAGAAGAGAAAGTTTTAGAACAGTGTAAATTTTGGAGCAGTGTGAATAGAAGAGAAAGTTTTAGAACAGTGTAAATTCTTGAACTGTGTGAATAGAGGAGAAAGTTTTAAAACAGTGTAAATTCTAGAACTGTGTGAATAGAGGAGAAAGTTTTAGAACAGTGTAAATTCTGGAGCAGTGTGAATAGAGAGAAAGTTTTAGAACAGTGTAAATTCTAGAGCTTTGTGAATAGAGAAAAACGTTTTAGAACAGTGTAAATTCTAGAGATGTGTGAATAAAGGAGAAAGTTTTAGAACAGTGTAAATTCTAGAGCTTTGTGAATAGAGAAAAAAGTTTTAGAACAGTGTAAATTCTAGAGCTGTGTGAATAGAGGAGAATGTTTTAGAACAGTGTAAATTCTGGAGCAGTGTGAATAGAAGACAAAGTTTTAGAACAGTGTAAATTCTGGAGCAGTGTGAATAGAAGAGAAAGTTTTAGAACAGTGTAAATTCTAGAGATGTGTGAATAGAGGAGAAAGTTTTAGAACAGTGTAAATTCTAGAACTGTGTGAATAGAGGAAAACGTTTTAGAACAGTGTAAATTCTGGAGCAGTGTGAATAGAAGACAACGTTTTAGAACAGTGTAAATTCTTGAACTGTGTGAATAGAGGAGAAAGTTTTAGAACAGTGTTAATTCTGGAGCAGTGTGAATAGAAGAGAAAGTTTTAGAACAGTGTAAATTCTAGAGATGTGTGAATAGAGGAGAAAGTTTTAGAACAGTGTAAATTCTGGAGCTTTGTGAATAGAGAAAAAAGTTTTAGAACAGTGTAAATTCTGGAGCAGTGTGAATAGAAGAGAAAGTTTTAGAACAGTGTAAATTCTAGAGCTTTGTGAATAGAGAAAAAAGTTTTAGAACAGTGTAAATTCTGGAGCAGTGTGAATAGAAGAGAAAGTTTTAGAACAGTGTAAATTCTAGAGCTGTGTGAATAGAGGAGAAAGTTTTAGAACAGTGTAAATTCTTGAACTGTGTGAATAGAGGAGAAAGTTTTAGAACAGTGTAAATTCTGGAGCAGTGTGAATAGAGGAGAAAGTTTTAGAACAGTGTAAATTCTAGAGCTGTGTGAATAGAGGAGAAAGTTTTAGAACAGTGTAAATTCTAGAACTGTGTGAATAGAGGAGAAAGTTTTAGAACAGTGTAAATTCTTTAACTGTGTGAATAGAGGAGAAAGTTTTAGAACAGTGTAAATTCTGGAGCAGTGTGAATAGAAGACAAAGTTTTAGAACAGTGTAAATTCTTGAACTGTGTGAATAGAGGAAAAAGTTTTAGAACAGTGTAAATTCTAGAGCTGTTTAATAGAGGAGAAAGTTTTAGAACAGTGTAAATTCTTGAACTGTGTGAATAGAGAGAATGTTTTAGAACAGTGTAAATTCTAGACCTGTGTGAATAGAGGAGAAAGTTTAGAACAGTGTAAATTCTTGAACTGTGTGAATAGAGAGAATGTTTTAGAACAGTGTAAATTCTAGAGCTGTGTGAATAGAGGAGAAAGTTTTAGAACAGTGTAAATTCTAGAGCTGTGTGAATAGAAGAGAAAGTTTTAGAACAGTGTAAATTTTGGAGCAGTGTGAATAGAAGAGAAAGTTTTAGAACAGTGTAAATTCTTGAACTGTGTGAATAGAGGAGAAAGTTTTAAAACAGTGTAAATTCTAGAACTGTGTGAATAGAGGAGAAAGTTTTAGAACAGTGTAAATTCTGGAGCAGTGTGAATAGAGAGAAAGTTTTAGAACAGTGTAAATTCTAGAGCTTTGTGAATAGAGAAAAACGTTTTAGAACAGTGTAAATTCTAGAGATGTGTGAATAAGGAGAAAGTTTTAGAACAGTGTAAATTCTAGAGCTTGTGAATAGAGAAAAAAGTTTTAGAACAGTGTAAATTCTAGAGCTGTGTGAATAGAGGAGAATGTTTTAGAACAGTGTAAATTCTGGAGCATGTGAATAGAAGACAAGTTTTAGAACAGTGTAAATTCTGGAGCAGTGTGAATAGAAGAGAAGTTTTAGAACAGTGTAAATTCTAGAGATGTGTGAATAGAGGAGAAAGTTTTAGAACAGTGTAAATTCTAGAACTGTGTGAATAGAGGAGAAAGTTTTAGAACAGTGTAAATTCTGGAGCAGTGTGAATAGAAGACAAAGTTTTAGAACAGTGTAAATTCTTGAACTGTGTGAATAGAGGAGAAAGTTTTAGAACAGTGTAAATTCTGGAGCAGTGTGAATAGAAGAGAAAGTTTTAGAACAGTGTAAATTCTAGAGATGTGTGAATAGAGGAGAAAGTTTTAGAACAGTGTAAATTCTGGAGCTTTGTGAATAGAGAAAAAAGTTTTAGAACAGTGTAAATTCTGGAGCAGTGTGAATAGAGGAGAAGTTTTAGAACAGTGTAAATTCTTGAACTGTGTGAATAGAGGAAAAGTTTTTAGAACAGTGTAAATTCTAGAGCTGTGTGAATAGAGGAGAAAGGTTTTAGAACAGTGTAAATTCTGGAGCAGTGTGAATTGAAGAGAAAGTTTTAGAACAGTGTAAATTCTACGAGATGTGTGAATATAGGAGAAAGTTTAGAACAGTGTAAATTCTAGAACTGTGTGAATAGAGGAGGAAGAGTTTTAGAACCAGTGTAAATTCTTGAACTGTGTGAATAGAGGAGAAAGTTTTAGAACAGTGTAAATTCTGGAGCAGTGTGGAATAGAAGAGAAAGTTTTAGAGGAGAAAGTTTTAGAACAGTGTAAATTCTGGAGCAGTGTGAATAGAAGAGAAAGTTTTAGAACAGTGTAAATTCTAGAGATGTGTGAATATAGGAGAAAGTTTTAGAACAGTGTAAATTCTAGAACTGTGTGAATAGAGGAGAAAGTTTTAGAACAGTGTAAATTCTTGAACTGTGTGAATAGAGGAGAAAGTTTTAGAACAGTGTAAATTCTGGAGCAGTGTGAATAGAAGAGAAAGTTTTAGAACAGTGTAAATTCTAGAGCTGTGTGAATAGAGGAGAAAGTTTTAGAACAGTGTAAATTCTAGAGCTTTGTGAATAGAGAAAAAAGTTTTAGAACAGTGTAAATTCTGGAGCAGTGTGAATAGAGGAGAAAGTTTTAGAACAGTGTAAATTCTTGAACTGTGTGAATAGAGGAGAAAGTTTTAGAACAGTGTAAATTCTAGAGCTGTGTGAATAGAGGAGAAAGTTTTAGAACAGTGTAAATTCTGGAGCAGTGTGAATAGAAGAGAAAGTTTTAGAACAGTGTAAATTCTAGAGATGTGTGAATATAGGAGAAAGTTTTAGAACAGTGTAAATTCTAGAACTGTGTGAATAGAGGAGAAAGTTTTAGAACAGTGTAAATTCTTGAACTGTGTGAATAGAGGAGAAAGTTTTAGAACAGTGTAAATTCTGGAGCAGTGTGAATAGAAGAGAAAGTTTTAGAACAGTGTAAATTCTAGAGCTGTGTGAATAGAGGAGAAAGTTTTAGAACAGTGTAAATTCTAGAGCTTTGTGAATAGAGAAAAAAGTTTTAGAACAGTGTAAATTCTGGAGCAGTGTGAATAGAGGAGAAAGTTTTAGAACAGTGTAAATTCTTGAACTGTGTGAATAGAGGAGAAAGTTTTAGAACAGTGTAAATTCTTGAACTGTGTGAATAGAGGAGAAAGTTTTAGAACAGTGTAAATTCTAGAGCTGTGTGAATAGAGGAGAAAGTTTTAGAACAGTGTAAATTCTAGAGCTTTGTGAATAGAGAAAAAGTTTTAGAACAGTGTAAATTCTGGAGCAGTGTGAATGGAAGAGAAAGTTTTAGAACAGTGTAAATTCTAGAGATGTGTGAATAGAGGAGAAAGTTTTAGAACAGTGTAAATTCTAGAGCTTTGTGAATAGAGAAAAAAGTTTTAGAACAGTGTAAATTCTTGAACTGTGTGAATAGAAGATAAAGTTTTAGAACAATGTAAATTCTGGAGCAGTGTGAATAGAGAGAAAGTTTTGGCCTAGAGTGTATCAGTGGATGATAATGTTTTCCTCACTTTGTAAATGAGATTTGCGATTTTCAAAATTGAAGGATTTGAAGCAACTGGCAAACTCTCATTACTTTTGAGGTGTATTATGTTTGGGGTGTTTGGATTATTAATGATTTTTTGTCCTCATATTTTGCCCAATATCTTCCCCATTTATGTTTGGCCAATTCCAGTAGCATTGCTAACTTGGTAGTTTTAGGCAACTGGGGCTATTGCACCAAACTACCAAGCTGGGAGGTTGAACAGTAGCATGTGCTTCTTAGTCACATGAAGTGCCACCACATCTTTCCCATTGTATTAATGCAATATCATTTAACAGCTTAAAATACATAATGATTGGATTACTCGAAGTGTGACAACACTTCAAAAGGTGACTGATGAAGTCTTGAGGTGTGGAGATGGAACAATTTTACTGATATCTAAAGAGCCAATCTCCCTTTTTTCCTTCCCTCTCTATTTCTCTCTTTTTCTCTCTTTCTCTCTCTCTCTGGCATTATGATGATAGATTGTCACTTTTCTACGTATCATTAACATCAGCAGTACTTTAATGAATTTGAACCAATTTCAAAGGGTCTGCAAACAATAACAAACAGAAAACCTTAAGATAACTACCATCATATAAGCAACATAACAGCTTGGAGGAGAACACCAGTAGTTAATTGTGTCACATCAGTTAACAGGCTAGCGCTGTACATAGTGAAGCCCGGAGATGGCGCGCCATCCTACCCCCATAGCCACAGATGGCTGGGGAATCGCTGTGGATTGTATTCAAAATCTCCTGCAGATATCTCCTGAAAGTTAAGCCAGTAAGGCTGTAATACCTGCCTGGCTGCCACCTCATATCCATCTGGGTTCATCGAGGGCAGGATGTGTATGCGTGTGTTGTGGATGAGGCTGGTTATCCGCTGGTTGCCTGCGATGTACTCCTCACACAGGAACTTGCACAAGTGGATGAGGAGCTCTCGTCCAAGCACTTCATTACCATGCATGTTCCCCACGTACTTGAACTCTGGTTCCACTGGAAAACACACATCAATCGACCACAGTCAGGATGTCATAAGGGCATACGGTCACGTCCGCCAAAAGAGCATAAGGAGGACAGGCAGATTAAGCATTTACTGCAGATTAAGCATTTCTCCACGGTGGAGAAAGACGCTTGGGAAAAGCTTAGAAAGCCTTTGACTACTGATAGCATAAAACATGCTATTTGTTCTGCTGTTTCTGCAAGTTTTTAATAATGCTGACTCTTTTTCAGACCCTTATTAGAATTCCAGCAGTATCTTTCACCATCAGAGTGACTGAGGCATGTGACTGCATCATGATACTCATGAAGGGAAACAAATAGCAAAGCTGATTTCTTTCTCCTACAAAACTCTCTCAGTGTAAATCGCCTATTGTTTCTGCCTGAGTGTGCCTTCAAGATGAGCCAGGCTGGCATGTGAGAGATTTAATTTCACTGCTTTAGTGAAATGATCGAGTCCAGCGAGAGGTAAATCTCATTAGCAGTGTGAATGAGGCAGACAGCTGTAAAACACATAATGATTGGATTACTGGGAAGTGTGACAACACTTCAGAAGGTGACTGATGAAGTGCTGAAATGCAGAGATGGAGCAATTTTACTGATTTCTAAAGAGCCACTCTCCTTTATTCCTTCCCCCTTTCTCTCTCTCTCCGACAATGCAATGATACATTATCACATTAGATTTAATCACAATGGACTTTTCTGAGTATCATGAGCATTAGCAGTACTGAACACTGAATATTTAAATATGGTTTCCAACTAATTATAGAGGGCTTGTAAACAATAAGAATGCTGCTGCGTGGTAATGAACAGCTGATTAGATGGCATTATCTTATTTTGCACATATTTTGCCAAATGACTTTCCTCTTATTCTTTTATAAATCATTTATATATTATAAGGAATTTAATATGGACTATACCCATATATTGTCACAGCCATTTTAATGTAGCACTGGAGGTTTTGCTGCTTTTGCTGATTGATTTGCTGAATTTAACTTGAGCAAAACTTAGAAAACCTTTAACAAAGCCCAGACTACCATGAAACCTATTCAATAAAAATGTCTTCAAGTATCAGGGTTTTTGCCACGTTGCCCACCCTTCATCTATCACCACCCACACATGTACCAACACACGCATTAATATAAGCAACATACTGGTCAGAAACTAAAGACTGGACACATAGCTGCCCTTGCCCGGTTCCTGTTTTTGTGCTCTTTCACCTCATTGTGGAACATGCATACATCCTCCAATTCTACTGAAGGAAGCCCCTACATCAGCAAAAAGCCCGCCTGACTCAGGCCAGCACCGCTCACACAATACTCGTGCCTAACGTGTCGTCAGCTGAAACCGCAGAGTAAAAAAGCATCTCCTGTGCTTATAGCCAAAGGCGGCCACAACAGTCGGACCATGTGAGAAAACATCAAGGGACGCTGCTGTCCGCCCTGCGGTGGTAGTGGAGAGATGTAATACAGCATGGGTCATGTTTGATGAATGTGGCTCATGTACTGTTCCTATGTAACGTGTAATTTGTTTACTTTCACTGTTGACAGAACATTGATACTCTTTCCGGTACATTGAGAAACGCAGGGTCAGTGTTCCTGAATCAGCAATCCGAATCTGTACTCACTGATGCTTCAGAAACGGAACAAATTAGATGAAACAGCAGCTTTGAAATTAGTTAGGCAAGAAATGACCAGCTTAGTGTGGTCACCCCTGCCTGCTCAATACTAATGTTTACTAAAGGAAGATTGTGGTGTAAGGTATCATTTTCAGTACATAATTGCAATATCTTAAACGGTTAAATTCATACCTGTGTTTGCTCAGTGGTTTTCTCCAGACAGGGGTAAAGATTAGCTTGCTCAGTTATATGATGCTCAAGTGTATGTGAGAAAATTATTGTCCTTTTACTTGGATGCATTTTAGCCTTTAACATTTAGTTAATACGTCTTTCATTGTGGTTCATTTATTATGTTACCCTGGTGACAGTATCTGTGCTGTTTGTGATTGGTTACACCTCTAACTTTTGATGTGTAGTGTTTTATTTTGACAGAAATTATCTATTTATAATTATAACTATTGAATAATAGCATCTAATGGCATCAAAGGATGGAAGATACAAAAGAAAATATTGGATTGTGAAACCTCAAAACATTTTCACGATACATCATATGCATTTCTGTGACTTAATGGAGTGTAAAAGACATGATAGTACCTGTAGTGTCACATACAGCAACTCAACAATGAAAATAAAAAATAAGAAGAAGAAACACAACAACAATAGTATTAAACAGGCCTACTTTTGCTCACTTGGTATTAAAGCCATTGTAGTTAGTCTAACTGCCATAATAGTATCATTTATCATGATAACAATAAAATATTGTTGTATTGCCCACCCCCTATTAGCACCTATCTTCACATTCTATGTAGATAGCTGGATGAACTTAGACTTTCCACTAAAACTCTAAGTTTCTAAGTTTTTTAGAAAAAGTAGTTTCATTATTTCATTCAAGCAACACCACTTTTACTTCTCTCTGCTTTCAGTTCAGGATGTGTGTAGAAGGAGAGGGTTTCATCGTAATATAATAACTTAAACATTGTCTGGCCAGGATGTCTATTGCTTGCCAAGTCTGCACTTAAAATAGATACTCTGCCAGAAGCTTTCTCAAAAAAAATGATGAAAGAGGGTTTTTTTTCTTTTAAAAAAACAAAACAAAACACTGGAACACCTGCAACCATGCAATTGAACTTATTACAGCTCTCCCTGGAAATCAAAGTATGCTCTGGCAACCGTACAGCTCCAGCAATCATTTCTCCTAAACATTCTTGGACCTTAGGAAGGACCATAAAGCTTGGATATGACATTCCAACTCTTATGCACAGCACCGCTGCAGCGGAAGAAGGTTTGCAGGTAGAGGAACTCACATGCTTCATGGATGCCGGGGTTGTCGCTGAACTCCAGAACGTAGAGGTGGCGTCCCTCCACGCTGCGGCCGATGCTGTAGATGCGGGTGATGTAGGGACACTGGCTCTGCACAGAGAACAGAGCGCGCACCATCTCCTCATAGCCGTGGTGCTGGAAGTCATCAGAGGCCCGAGCCTGCTGAGCCCAGAGCCCCAGGAGCAAAGCCCCGGACCAAAGCAGGGAGCTGCAGGACAGCATGCTTCACCTTCAGCTTCACAAACGCACCACTGCTTCCCTCTCTCCCTCACGTACTCTCTCTTTCAAGCTCAGTCCTGCTCTCTCCCTCTGATTGCCTCACTGTACTCTGTCTCCTCCCTCACACTCACACACAGGAGAAAGTAAAGGCAGCCGCTCCCTCTCCCTCCCTCCCTCTCTCACTCTATCTCCCTCCCTCCCTCTCTCTCTCTCTCTCTCTCTCTCTCTCATGCTTTGTCATGTATGTGACAGTTACTTTATTGCCATGGCAAATGTACCATAATGTGTGAGTAACAGAAACAGCCTGTTTAGAGTGAGTGTAATCAGTGGGCAGGTTGTAAAAATGTTCAAGGGGGATGGTGGGGGAGCCAGAGTCACTATGCCTTTTTACTTTTGTTGCACCAGGAAAGCAAAATGCCCATTAGCCTTTAACTCCTTTTTCCATTAGCTGGAGAATGCAGTCCACAGGTTTTTAGGGCCTCTCAGTTAGGCCAGGCATGCTTTTCTCTGATGGATTCTATAAAACCTAAAGTGAACAGTTATTTCCCTCATAGATGAGTGACCATGTTTTTATTGTGTTTAAATGTACAATTGGGGCAATTGTAAACACTTATAATATCAAGAACACTGCAGTTCTGTGTTCTCTTATTTCTTGGCATGGCTATCTTTTTGGAGAAGTGTGAAGTGTATTCCCGTTTCACCCCACATTGCTTACTAGCAGCTCAACACAGAGTACAGCTGACAGTGTCCTAGCCTTTCTTTTTTAAAGACATGTTATCTGTTTGGCGGTGTGAGCAAGAAACACACTAAAATTTACCTTTTCAATAGGACACTTTCATATGTGCTATTGAACACAGATTCATATCTGATACACAGTAGTGAAGTCAGTTTGAACAGCCAGATTGGAATTCATGTGACTATGTGAGATTGGCTGAGCGTAGGAACATAGGAGCAAAATTTAGGGAACATTGGACACGATCAAAAATCTAGGCATGGCAGAATAAAGTTATTGGACCTTTGTGATTGCTTGCTTCTGTGATGCTGGCGAATATGAAACCTAAGCCTCCAGAACCTGACCTGTCATGGCAGTTATGATAGTTTATTTCTGGATGAGTGTGTCACATAAAGCATTGTTCTTTTATGCATGCAGGTCAGTTTAAGTTTGAGTGTGATCATATTCAGACTAAGATTGGATAGGATAATTCCTATCTAGGATAATTCCTAGT
Organism: Megaleporinus macrocephalus; assembly: GCA_021613375.1. Taxonomy (NCBI): domain Eukaryota; kingdom Metazoa; phylum Chordata; class Actinopteri; order Characiformes; family Anostomidae; genus Megaleporinus; species Megaleporinus macrocephalus. Next base: position 12,982,979 of record CM038715.1, on the reverse strand, counting down.
ATAACTACTCATATGTAATTAAAAATGTTTTTACAAGATATAGGGGTCAGCAGATATGAACTATTCTTATATTTGTATTATTATTATTATTATTATTATTATTATTATTATTATTATCATCGCATTTTGTCTTTATAAGACTTAATATAATTATATTTAAATGAGGTTGAAAATTAGTGTATGTTTTTACAAGGGGCTGATTTGAAAAAATATATATATTTTACCAGACAGATGAGGTAACAGCCTAAACTGAGCTCTGTGTGTAACTGACCTTCCTCAGTGTTCAAACAGGCTCAAACAAGCTTAATTGAATTGTCCTTAATAAGTTATAATATACTGAACACATATCAGATTGTCACACATGAGACTATTAATCAGTCAGAACACCCAAACATTGTAAACCATATGCATTTGTACATGTTGTTAGACAGTAGACATGGACCATATATCTCTAACTATATACATTACATTGCAAACCTGCTAAACACTGGAATGTGCAAACGCTCTTTCCATGAATTGAAAGCGTACTGTTTCGGCCAGTACTTTGGTCAGCAGTCTTCGTTCCTGACCTGTGTTATGTCTCTTTCTCCTCCACTGACTCCAAACTCTTAGAAACCTGATGAACAGCTGAACTAAGAGGGGTAAAAGGAAGCAGGGAGAGAGAGAGAGAGAGAGAGAGAGAGAGAAAGCACTTGTGTCACCCTCTCTTCCTATCTCCCCTCCAACACTGGTTCATTCATTAACTCTTGAGTAAACACACAGGGAGGCCCAGAGGTTAGGCTGTCTGCAGGGTCTTCTGGGAAAGCAGCCTGTGGAGGGCCCCCGAGAGAGAGTGCTGAGATTTCTGCAGGACTGCCCCTCCCCCCATCCGTACACACACTGTCCTTAACCTCCAGGAGCTGCCGCCAATCACTCACACTGTTTGAGAGCTAAAGCTGTCAGAGAGCTTCAAAGTGTTTGTATGTGTTGTTTTCAGTGCAGGCTGCTTTACCTGGACTAGATTACCAGCACCTGTAGTGAAACTGCCTTGCATGCAGGACATTACATTGCTATTCATATGATGAAAAAGATGTGTTTTACAGTATATTAAAATCTTTATTAGAGAACCACTGATGTAACATGATTAACCTATTAATGTCTTGCCAATACATTTAGTACAATGAGGACAAATGCCAAAACATGTCTGATCCAAAGTTTTGTTAAAAATTTGTTTTAAAGAAGCAACTAAATATTTTTTCATTAATGAAGTAGTGATGCTCACTATTGAGCAGGGGCATTACTAGACCAGTTATAGCAGATTAGCTTGCTGAAGGGCCAACTATTTTATTAACTACATATTTCTATTAACTATTTTAACACAATCACACTATTGGTATGAACTATGTATGGGTTTCACTATGATTAGATAAAGCTGGTGTTGTGCTGATCGTAATGCAGTTTTATATCCCAGAGGTTTGTAGATGGCAATTAAGAGGGGGCAACTCTGTAGAAGGTGGGAGAATATTTTTTTTTCTTATTAATATTTATTGGTTCTTTGTTTGTGTAAATCTGAATTTGTAGAAATATCATTCCCTTTATATCATATATATTTTTGTTATACTAAATACAAAAATGGAGAAAGTATATTATTGTTACTATGACCATAACACCTAAGACTATTACACATGTAAGTGTGACTACAGAACAAAATCACCTGTGTATGAACTACACATGCTGATCTAAAAGAAAGGAGACCGCATTGCTTAACTTTAATACCTGTGATTGATCTGTCTGGTGCAAGTGCTTAACGGAAACTAGAAAGTGATCTACTGTGTACTTTCTGCCTATTGTTGCTCTAAATGTTTATGCTGAACGGAACATTTTGGGGTCATTAAGACATCCTTCTGAGGCAGCATGCTCGCAGACCACCTTAATTAAAGCTTAGCCCCCGTCCCCATCCCTCACTCCTGCTATTGAGCTACATGGCTTGATCGTTTTGTGAACGTCTTTCTGTATAATTTGTAATAGATGGTATTCTTATGAACAATTGATGTTTATTATAATTCTACTAGCATATTAGCATTAAAAAAAATTTCCATCAAATTTTTATTTTCTACATCTGAAAACAGCATCTGCTCTATCACCGCTAGGCATGATTTTGTCTTTCATCCACAAACAGGGCATTAGTAATTCTGATAGAAGTGCGAACCCTCCCGAGGAGTAGGGTGTGAGTGAGGTGTAAAGCAAGTGCCATGTGTTTCAGGGTGTGATCAGGCGGTTTTGAAGGACGGTGAACAAAGAGCAGACAGCATAAATCCAGCTCGGAGTGAGAGACGGCAGTGACATCACATTTCCATTTCTATATTGTTGCTGTGCAGAGAAAAACAAGAATCTTCAATTTTTATTGATGTTTGGATTTTTACTGTTTGAGCACAACAGCTTCCTTTACACTGTGTGAAAATGTCATGATGAGTGGAGTAATAGAAATGCTTCAAAACAGCATACAGTAAAATCTCTTTACATTAACCTACATTGAAGTTGAAGGTTTCAGTCCACTGTAAAAGTAAAGTATTTTTAATGGTTTATCAATATTTTTATAATAATTAGATCACAACAATAAGCAATATTTATCACAGCATTAGAGTTGTTTAAATATGGCTTGCAACCGTATGTGTCATATAAAGCTAAACTAAATAGGCTTGTGGAAAAAATGAAAAGTAAGGACTAAAGAAAAAGCCTCAGTCCGCCGGGTCCCGTCTGAGAACACCTATCAGCGCCCAGTTCTTCATTTGCCACACATGTTTCTAATTACCTCAACTATATAAACTATAATCAAAGCGATTTTCTTTGCAAAGTCCATTGTGTGCATTTCTGGGCCTTTTCCTGTTTATGCGTTCGTGTGCTGTTTAAATACTCTGCCTGTTTCAATGAGTGTGATTTTGAATTTGCGTGTGATTGTGTCATTAAAAAGCCTGCCTTCTCTTACATCTCACACCAAAAACACCAAGTGCTACACAGACAGTGCCAAACATTCTCATACTGCTCATTTCTCATACTGGCTGGATGAAGTTTACATATTTGCCTTGGAACTTTTTTAAAGATTTGTATTGCATGGTTCTCAGAACAAAATCAATGTAGCATTAGTCCCTACATATGAATGCCCTCCCTTTACCAACAGTTTAGACAGTGCACGGCTGCCATCTAGTGCTTGTGGTATGAATCAACAAACCTCTTTTCTGATTGACACTGGAGAGCAAAACAGTAACATGCAATATAGAGGATACAGTAATATACAATATTGAATTCAGAAAAGGAGAAATAGAACAAATGACACAATCATGTCAATGGACTATTTAAATGAACGAATGATGACTACTGTTTGAGGCTTATTAGAGTAACAGTAAGAAACAGATCTATGAGAAACAGTCACTGTTAGCAGGGACAACCAGTGGCTACTGTTAGGAGCAGGTCACAGTGAAAAACTACACAGAAAACTTATTTGACTAACATATTTGACTAAAAACTAACAAACTAATAGCCTCAGAAATATAGTAATATTTCCTATAAATTCTGTATTCATAATGCATTATAAAGGCATTAACATGGTGTTATATATCATACACAACACCTTACAAAGCCAGACGTAAACTTTTATAATTGCTCTGAAATGGTTATAATTACATGCCTAATACTTTATAAAGTCAGTTTCTGTTACACATGTATACACAAATATCTGTTCATAAAAACATTGTAGGTCATTACAGGTCATTACACACTTTAAGTGAAGTGTGGTAATTATATATTTGGAATGGATACTGATAGCTAGCTAGCTAGATAGATATAGAATATATAATAAATAGAATATAGTATATACAAAACAGAAATAGAAAAAGTCTCACAGTGTGCATGAGTGATGGCGGTAGTGCAGTGAACCGGTGCAAACAGTGTAGACCACTTATGCAGTCGGCAGTGCAAATATGAAAAAAAAGCAGCAGTACTATTTACATGTATAGAGTGTTACATGGTGTATAATATAAAAGGCATAGTGTAATAATAACAGTATAGTAATTATTATATTTAGTTAACAGTACAGTTATATATAAAATACAGTTACACGGATAAATACAGTTATACAGATAAATAAAGTGAAATAAATGTATCTCTCTCCCTGTCGTCCAGATCGACCCCCTAAATAGTGAAGGCTGCAGTGAAGGCCTGGACTTAGTCCACAAGCATGACTTAATGTATATGAAATAAATGTTGATATATATATATATATATATATATCATAGTCATTGTCACAAATCACAAGTCACAAGGCATTTTAACTGTTCACTAAACCATATTCAAGATAGAGTTATATAATTAATGTGGGCTTAAAGTGCACACTCTCAGCTTTAATTTAAGTGTATTCACATCCTAATTAGAGAAAGCCTTTAGGAATGACAGCTCTTTAATATGTAGCTGACCAAACGTAATTGGACAATTATCTCAAAAGCTTTTCCTTCATTAATCCATCATCAATTAAGCAGGTAAAAGGTCTAGAGTTGATTTCAGGTGTGGCATTTGCTTTCGGAAGCTGTTGCTGTGAACCCAGAACATGTGATCAATGGAGATCTCAATGGAAGGGAAAAAGGCCATCATTAGGCTGAAACAAAGAAGAAATCCAGAAGAAAAACAGAAGAAAAACAGAAGAAAAACAGAAACTCAACAAAATTCGCCCCAACAAACCATGTGAGCACGTTTATTTACTGTTTCTATAAATAAATACTTCAAGATGATTTTTTTCAAAAGCTTTTTAATGTAGCTTTTCTTTTCATTGAAATGAGTAAAAAACATTAATTAGAAGTTTATGAATAATTAATTCAGTTCAGCAATTAAACAGTAAATATTCTGAAATATACTGAACGGTATGTGTGATGTGTTGGTCTTTTAATTGCTGATGGTATAAGATGCTGATACTAGGCTACTTTAGTAACAAGACATGGCACTGAATCATAACACAAGTCAGAAATTATGACTGTCCGGGCCGGCCTGAAGAAATGTCCTCTAACTGGACCATACTGGACTCTAAATAAACACCCCTGCTGTAAAATATGAATGTAATTTTCAGGACAAGAAAGCAGATGACTGCTAACATCCAGGATTATTGTGTGTGTGTTTGTGAATTGACTAGCTGGTCATTTTGCTCTGTAGTATACTGTTTGTGAGCCCTGACTACAGAGGTGTTGTGTGGTAGGCGCCAGACATTAAGACATGTAAGGATTGTAAGACTATATTAAAGGCTGGTATAGTAAGACTATACCAGCCTATATTATAGCTCAACGACATAGCCCACTACTCCTAATATCATAGCCCATGCCCCCATATTATAGCTCAGTGCCCCGATATCATAGGCCCCTTCCCCCTATATCTTAGATGACTGCTTTGATATCATACCCCACTGCCCTAAAATCATAGCCCACCACCACTGATATCATAGCCCACTGTCCCCCATATCAAAGACCACTGCCACAAAATCATAGCCCACTGCCCTAATATCATAGTCCACTGCCCCGATATCATAGGCCACTGTCCCCATAATCATAGACCACTGCCACAAAATCATAGCCCACTGCCCTAATATCATAGGCCACTGCAACCAAATATTATAGCCCACCACAGCATGATATCACAGCCCACAGCTTGCTGATTCCATAGCCCACAGCACACTGATATCATAGTCCACCACTCCTGATGTCATAGCCCACAGCACACTGATACCATGGCCTACAGCCCCGGATTTCATAGCCCACATTCCTCAAATACATAACACACCACCCCTGGCATGTATATCATAGCCCACCATCTCTGACATCATAACCATAGAAGGTGGAGAACTATATTTAGGGACTAATTCGATTAATTTGGAGCAGCTGTAATAATTTAAAACATGATATATTCACATGTAGCCAAAGCACTGATGGATGAATAATAATTCTGAAGTGTATGTAGAGTTAGAGAATGATTTAAATGCTAAATTAATTTATTCTACCTGTAATATTGTTCATATGGTTACTCTGGTTTGTTTAATGTAAGGTGGTAAAGTTACAGCACTTTTTCTAAAATTAAACAGCAGCATCACTATGATTTACTTCCTGCAGCCCATTTAATGTAGTTCTACATTCAATCAGCCACACAGACGTTGTGTGAAATTTGCTGTGGTGTCATAATCACTAAGGGTTACAGTGTGTGATGTTAGGAGAAGGAGAAGATGTGTGAAGTTCTAAGCGAGTCTCCATTTCTAATCAGTCTGTGTTCAAGCTCAGAAAAGAACAGCAGCAAAGATGAGCTGCCTCTGGTTTTGGTGCCACAGAGACCGCAACTCTAGTGCAGACACAGAGGAGAGAACGGAGGAGCGACTGAGGACAGGCAGAAAACAGGAAAGTGGAGGATTCCATTGAGAAAGGATGGAAACATCAGGGAGGGAGAAACAAAGATACATACGGGCCAACAAGCCACAAAGGTGGAGGAGGAGGTAAACATGTTGGACACTCCAGTTGAACCAACTTACGTCTCAGCTGAGACACTGGAGAACACATCACCTCCACCACAGGAGAAGATCTCTGAAGTGGTTCTTGAGGAGATACCAGCAAAATACTGAGCAGCTTCTGAGTAAGTAGATGAGAAGATGTGATTGTAATTTACAGTAAATACTGAATAGTTTATAAAAGAGACTGAATCATTTATAACAGGCTGTAGTTTGTAGTAGCTACTCAATAATAACAGTAATTACTGCATAATTCATGTAGTAGCTGCTAAATTCACAGTAGAAGATGAAGAATTCACAACAGACCATTATTATTAATTTATAGTAACTAATATTAGTTAATAAATAATTCAAATTAGTAATTACACAGTCCGGGAGTAATTATTAGGAGGGACTAAATAGTTCATAATCAGATCTGAATATTCATAATTGCTAGTTAATAACTAATAGTAGACACTGAATAATTCAGTTCCATCCATTTCTAATAGTCGGTGCTGAATCAGTTGTAATAGTGGGTGAATAATTGAAGGTAACTGAAAATAGTTAATGCTGGTTGAGCTGACTAATCAGAACGGAGTGGGGGAGTTGACCAATCAGACCAGAGGTGGTGTGTCGGTGAAGTAGAATAGTGCAGAAGCTATCCAATCAGAACAGAGTAGGTAAGTTGAGCAGTCACCCTAAAGGGGGTTAGTTGACCAATCAGAACAGAGTTGGTGAGCTGTGGAATCAGAACACACTGGTCTCGTAGGGGTGAGGGGCTTGAAGAAACAGGAGCTGTAACAGAGCATTTCAGACAGAGGATAGAGACAGATGTACAGTTTAAGAGACATATTTGGGAAAATTCAAATATAAAGCATGTAAGTCTATTTGAGTAGACCCTCAAAATAAATTCTGAGTATTAAATATAGAGCAACCTGTAAGGGGCCGCCCGTGCCTGTAGAGGGAGGCCGCGTTCTATGGCACCAGCCAATCAGCCCAACTGAGAACAGCTGAGGTTGATCCTTTATAAGTGCTCCACTCGGCTGTCTCAGTGCGGAGTCTTGGGTTTTTCATACTGAAGGCCAGACCACGCCTGTAAACGATATTTTCCCCCAAAGAAAGACCTGTTTTCTTTAGTACTTTCACCTTTCTGGATCTCAGGATCCACAAGGCAAATCCTTTTCACTCTTTTCACAAAAAAACAAACAAACAAACAAAATAAAAAAAGTTCAAATCCCACTGACAGTAACATCCCCTATCTGCTATTGAGTCCATCCTGGTGGTCACTTCCACTAGGATGATAAGCCTGGGAGTGCTATCACTTTTTCTCGTCTCCCAGTAGATAGCTGTCCCGTTACACAACCTCTGGGTAAGTAAAGGAAGTAAACAGATTACATGAGAACTTAATATAAGCTTAAACCTGTTAAAAAAAGTGAATTCATTCAGAATAAAAAGTTTTAATGGAAAATGTTATTTGCTGGTGGTCAATATGTCACTACGGAGACTGAAGCTGTCAAGGATGCTGAAAAATCCAGCAGTCCACCTTTGGGTGTTAGAAGGCCCGCTACGCTGCAGCTGGCCACTAGAGGGCCGCGGCGACGGGGCGCTTAGACGGGAGAAAACTCCAACTCCCAGCGACCCCGGCGCCAATCAGGCCTCACGAGGGCCACCTGTGCACAGCCTACTTAGGTCAAACGCCAAGCGTTGCCCACCGTCGCACCTTTGCGTCCGGTAAACGGTAAAGCAGACGGCTCTCAGTGGTTTTCTCTGGTATTTTGTAGCGCCAGTTTGCGCGAGGTAACCAGTGGGGTTTCTGGTATTTTGTAGCGCCAGTTTGCGCGAGGTAACCAGTGGGGTTTCTGGTATTTTGTAGCGCGAGGTAACCAGTGGGGTTTCTGGTATTTTGTAGCGCCAGTCTGCGCGAGGTAACCAGTGGGGTTTCTGGTATTTTGTAGCGCCAGTCTGCGCGAGGTAACCAGTGGGGTTTCTGGTATTTTGTAGCGCCAGTCTGCGCGAGGTAACCAGTGGGGTTTCTGGTATTTTGTAGCGCGAGGTAACCAGTGGGGTTTCTGGTATTTTGTAGCGCCAGTCTGCGCGAGGTAACCAGTGGGGTTTCTGGTATTTTGTAGCGCCAGTCTGCGCGAGGTAACCAGTGAGGTTTCTGGTATTTTGTAGCGCCAGTCTGCGCGAGGTAACCAGTGAGGTTTCTGGTATTTTGTAGCGCCAGTCTGCGCGAGGTAACCAGTGGGGTTTCTGGTATTTTGTAGCGCCAGTCTGCGCGAGGTAACCAGTGGGGTTTCTGGTATTTTGTAGCGCCAATTTGCGCGAGGTAACCAGTGGGGTTTCTGGTATTTTGTAGCGCCAGTTTGCGCGAGGTAACCAGTGGGGTTTCTGGTATTTTGTAGCGCCAGTCTGCGCGAGGTAACCAGTGGGGTTTCTGGTATTTTGTAGCGCCAGTCTGCGCGAGGTAACCAGTGGGGTTTCTGGTATTTTGTAGCGCCAGTTTGCGCGAGGTAACCAGTGGGGTTTCTGGTATTTTGTAGCGCCAGTCTGCGCGAGGGTAACCAGTGGGGTTTCTGGTATTTTGTAGCGCCAGTCTGCGCGAGGTAACCAGTGGGGTTTCTGGTATTTTGTAGCGCCAGTCTGCGCGAGGTAACCAGTGGGGTTTCTGGTATTTTGTAGCGCGAGGTAACCAGTGGGGTTTCTGGTATTTTGTAGCGCCAGTTTGCGCGAGGTAACCAGTGGGGTTTCTGCTATTTTTTTGTAGCGCCAGTTTGCGCGAGGTAACCAGTGGGGTTTCTGGTATTTTGTAGCGCCAGTCTGCGCGAGGTAACCAGTGAGGTTTCTGGTATTTTGTAGCGCCAGTCTGCGCGAGGTAACCGTTCCGAGTAAACAGTGAGGTATCTGGTATTTTGTACGCCAGTCTGCGCGAGGTAACCAGTGGGGTTTCTGGTATTTTGTATTGCCAGTCTGCGCGAGGTAACCAGTGAGGTTTCTGGTATTTTGTAGCGCCAGTCTGCGCGAGGTAACCAGTGAGGTTTCTGGTATTTTGTAGTGCCAGTCTGCGCGAGGTAACCAGTGAGGTTTCTGGTATTTTGTATTGCCAGTCTGCGTGAGGTAACCAGTGGGGTTTTCTGGCAGTGCTTAATTTGTAAAACATTGGGTAATGGAACACTAAAGGTGGGGTGATCCGGCAAGTGGCAGTGATGGAAAAGGAGCGCATAGGCACAACAGTGCTTAAAGTGTCCATCTAACATAGTAGCATTCTATACAATAAAATAATCCTAGTTTTAATGACTGCATTGAGGAGCTGCAACCATAAAATCTCAGAGACGCCACTGGACAAATAGGTTTCAGTGTGCTACAAAAATAAAGACATCAACGAGGTGGTGGATCCACACAAAGTTCTGAAACACGGGAGCCTGAAATATAAGAGGTGCTGGATCTTGTTCCAGCAAGATCCCACACAAATTAAGCACTGGTTTCTGGTATTTTGTAGCCCCAGTTTGCACGAGGTAACCAGTGGGGCTTTTGTGTCCTCGGAACGCGAGGCACATAGTCCCTGGTGTTCGCGGATCAAAGTGTCAACAGGCTTTGAACTCTTCCTTGCTGTAGATGAGACTAAGCTCTGTCTTCAGCTTACCTTGATTAGAGCACCGGATAGGCTTTCAAGGTGTTGCTCAGTGCAGGAAATACTATGATGTATTGTTCAAACCCATTTGTCATAAGAGGAGCTGGAAAAGACCCGGATGTAAGCTCGTCCTCGGTCACTTGCCTGCTGCTGAATTTGTAAATTGGGACGATCGGGTCCAAACCTCTTTCTGTTATTTTTCCTTTAAGCAAACGCTTTGAGAACATTTTTTGTAAAGACAAAACTGAATTGTCTCATTTTGTAAGAGACGCTGCTCCAGCCTGCAACTGTTCAACGTGAACCGAGTTAACGAACCGCAGCGGAGTTAATAGGCTTGTTCGAGATACGGCTGCGCTTGGCCTTGGTGGTCAGCAAGAGCCGTGAACAACGGCAGGCCTTGCGGTGTTTGCTCTCTTTACAGCCAATGAAGTAGACGCAATAGAAAAATAGTGAAAAGAATTAGAAAGAGTAGAAGAAAATATACATCCAAACATTCACTCACAAATCATAAAAATCTACGGCACTGGAGCTTCTTCATGTTCTGAAATAGTAATTATAAAAAAATAAATATGTTGAATACTCCATGAAAATAAACTGACATGCTAGGAGACATGATAAATGTAGGGTCTTTAAAGAGTTTTAGAGGAGATATATATTTTACAGTAAAAAGAGTTAGAGGTTTCTGTGGAGCTTCTAACCAATGAGGATTAAGCTCTGTCGTCATCAAGCCGTTTCTTGGCTCGCGCAGTTTGTGGAGAGCAACTGCAGCGCCTGTGTGTGAAGCCTGCAGTGCCTCGCTCTCGCGAGATGTTAACGTAGTACGTCATCGTGAAGCGATGGTCGGACAAAGAAACTAGCCAGGCAATGAAAGAAATTAAATACAATTATGTTTGTATTCTTTAATAAATTCTCACATGGATATTAGACACAGTAAGACTAAATAATGTCTTAATTATTTTGCAGTTTTTAATTAACTCATTTTAATATCTGAATGATTTTCAGGGGGCGGTGCCCCAGCGCCCTCTATTGGCCAGACGCCACTAGTTGTATTCTTTACTTGATAACATGCTGCAATTATGGTAAAATTTAAATTCATTAGTTAAATAATAATTATTATTCTGTACATTTTGTGTTTTCATATTTTGTATACAACTGTGTTTTATATAACTTATGAATAATACTTTTTTAAAGAGAGATATTATTAGATATTTTGATATTGTCCAATCTGGCCCCCTTTGAAAAAAGTTTGAGCACCACTACCCTAAACTGGTACAATGGTCTCCTCAGGCCGAGGAGGCCTTCGTCAAACTCAAAGCTGCTTTTTAGAGGGAAGATATGATTGGTCAGTTTTACTGTCATTTGAAATTGGTATCGGGCTGAATTATAACTGTCTGGCCCCCTCTTTACATGAACAGCGGGACCACCAATCACCAACATTCTGCCGAGGCATCACAGTCCTAATAGGGGGAGACACAGGCTCACAGGCTTCCACTTAACCCTTCACGTTCCAACACAGATTGATTAGACACGTTTTAAAAAAGTAATTTTTGTAATTGTTTAGATGTTGATCGTCAAACTAAGTAGATGAATGAAATTAAATATGTGTGTGTGTGTGTTTTAAGAATATTTAAGGCCCTCTGAGAGGGCGTAGGGAACGGTTCCCCACTGCCGTAACATTTTAAATCTGATAAATTCCCCACTTCCCCAAAAGTTTGGTGGGAGGAGTGAAATGTTACTCATTTACAGACAATAAGGAGATGTGTAATGTAACAAGAAAAGGTATTTCTAGAAAAAAACTACTGTTAACGTAGTCAGCGTCACTGTGGTGAGTTGTAAGCTTGCAAAGAGAGTCTTGCTTAATCCAGGTAATGTCCAGGGAGTTTGTTTGTGTCTCCAAACATCCCCAAATGGCAACTTTACAGGAAAGGCCACAAATTTTCTTCACTTTTAATGTAAATCATTGGACCCAGAAATATTTTATCGTATTAGTCAATTCCTTAATAAATCTTTCATAAATGTTTCACACAATGTAAACAGCAGCTGTCGTACTGCAATGATTTGGAAAAAAAACAACAAAAATGGAGATACAGGTTATTCTTTGGACAGTGACAATATGAAAACTGGTCAAGCTCTCTTCTCACTTAGAAGAAAATTATTAGCTCAAGACACATACAGATGGTTTCTTCCAGCTCCCTTTTTTAATTGGTGCATCATTAGTGTTAATTACAGGGTGAAAAATAAAGAATCAAGCATTATTACAATCACTTTTTTCTTCTTTCCCCTTATATTACCAGGGATAAAAATAGTAGTTAAAAAAAAGCTGTGCTTATGTGACATAATACAAAAAGTATCTGTATATAATTAAGCCTATGAAAGAATACTGTGAGGGTTTAAGAACTGCATAATCCTTGTTGTCATTTTCAGTCAAGTGTTGTGCTTTGTAATTCAGTATGTGGGCTTCACAGGCATATCCAGTTGGTTATATATGTAACCAGGAACAAAAGTGGAATGATAAGCGCTACATGAACACCTGCAAGAAACCACAGAAGAGTCACTGTTTTGTCCTGTGAATATCGACTTCACATAGTCATAACTGAGCAATGAATATCATACCTCCAAGGACTGTGGTCACATGCGCTGAATTCTTCAGTGTGGAAGCTAAACATACAAGAAGAACATTTAAAAATCATTCCATAACGGATTTTAACATATGACAAATGGACGTTTGTGTGTGTGAATACATTACTTGGAAACTCCTTGGTGCAGTCCATACCTAGAATAAGATTCAATGTTCAGTTGTTTTGCAGTTGTTTTGTTACTGCAAACAGTTTTAAGAAAAATACAAGAACAGACTTACTTTCTTGATCCTGAGCACACCGATTCTCTGAAAAATCAAAATACATGAATTGGTACTATCCTCAAAATGATGTCTTGACATTTTTTATATAAAGTGTCCTAAAAAAACGTGTTTACTTTCTTGATTCAAGCTCTACAAGCTGTAACATCTGCAGACAATGTCTGGAAGAGCGCACCTACCAAGGGGGACCTTTTTAATCTGACTTGTTTCCATGCACGTCATATCCGCATCTGACCATTTGATGCACGTTTCTCCACTTTGTTTTTCAATTTTGCAGTAACTTGTTGATTTCTGAAGACTGCATTGTTCTCCGTGCATTTTATTGAAACAGACAATAGTATTATCTGTGGTGTTCAGCATGGTCACCTTGAGTTTGCAGTTATCTGAAGAACCTGCAAACAAATCTATAGTAACTCAATTTGTTGTATAATGAGGCCAAACATATAAAATATTTAAAGACAGGGGTTTTAAAACATCTGCATAGTAAGGATGCTTAGTAGTCTACAGATTATCTGCAATGGAAGGCTCATTCATTCACATATGACAGGATCTTATGTCCCCCACTAATGAAAAAAAAAAACACACGTCCAGTTTCAAAAAACAAGTTGGTGCTACCAAGGCATGCTGTACTACCCACTCTCATCTAATGTTAATCTAAATGCTCACATTAGACCACCTGTTTCAGGTTTGAAAACGGTAAATGATGAATATATCATGCTGCTGGCTGTGAAGGATCTATTTCAAATTAGTTCCAGTGGAGGAGCTACATTATTAAAGATGGCATCAAATGGAAAACTGTATTTACATTGGTTCAGCACATAGAACTGGCATATTGTGAATCTAAACATGTGTATCTGGGTGGGACTAAAATCATGGGACCGCTACTGAGTTTGATTAAGAACAGTAGGTAATTCGACAAGATAATTCAACATGTATTTTTCTCAGGAATGGAAGGAGAAAAATACCAACATGGCCAATGTAGGTATAAATAAAATCAATGTGTAGCACCTGTAAAAGAAGAAAGACCCCACGTAAATTTAATCTCATCCAAGTTGGGCTGAAGTCAAAATTTTAACACTAGAAACAAACTATTTATAGATACAAAATACTAACGAAACTCTGGATCAAGGAGGAGACCTGTTGTGTTGTGGACAGTTTTGCAGCGTGTTCGTGTTTTTGCAGCGTGTTTGTTAAATGTAGTGCCCATGTTGCAGTTTTGATGAAAGTGTTTTCTGTTTGCAGCGCGTTTGTGAATCTGCAGCGCGTTGAGTCTTCGCGGCCACTGTACATTTTGACTGCAATCAGTCAAAGAACTTAAGGGCAACTTGTTTCAAGTGAACACCTTTACTCCAAGTTCACAGACAAGACATAAGAAGGTAAAAAGAAGTATGCGTTACCGATTTGGGGAATGATGCTGGTACAAAGGAAAGGAAACAACAAACGGGCAATTGCTTGCATCTGAAACATCAACAGAATTTCATGTCTTCTATTCAATCAGGCAAGTATATTTGAATATGTTTCTTTTCTTGAGGCCTAGTCAAAGCAAAGCTAGCAGGACAAGAGGCTGTTTATCAGTGTCTGTTGTATGTAATAACTAAATAACAAAATTTGTTGGTTCATAAGTTAAATCTTGCTAAACCAAGCCCATACATTTCGGGCCCTGTGTGTTTACTAAATTTCCAGCTGACCACAGGAAATGTCCCAAGAGCCAGACTCTTCAGTCTTCAAATGCAGGCATATTAAAGCAACTGCAGCAAGAAAGTCCCTGCCCCATTCGTCATTTTAACAATAGAACAGCGCAAATTGGAGCATCATACAATTCTTTCTTTCCCACCAAACAAAGTAGAAACCCCAGTAATCACAGTAGCAAAATCTCAGGCTAAACAGTACTGCAGCGGGCTGAAGCTCACAGTGTTGGGTTATTGGTAGTTGGAAGTAATGGCAGCACAAGAGCTGCCTGTGAAGAGTTAAATTCAGTATGTTTATATTTAAACTACAGACATGTTGTAATTACACAACCTGTGTCCCTCATGTTCTTATGGGCTGTCGCCATGTAATCACAAATGACTTCTTATTAGCCAAGAAAGAACCCTTCATATCTACATATCGGTGGTCTTCCAACTGTACTGTCCTCTATTCACATAAGGGATGATGTGACCTGACAGTCAGATAAACACCTTTCTTCAACCACGACTCTGAAGACACTTGTCTGTTTGTCCACAGGTTTAATGATTTGAAAAGGGTGAAACTGTAAACAATTACAGCCCGGCATTTACCTTGTTGTACGCTTAGCTACATGTTTACCATAAACGAAGGAACATCTACATGGCAAGAGTTCTCTCACATTACAGAGACCAGGATAACAAGTTAACATACTTAGCATTTAAAGCAGTCATGCATCAGTCTAGCTGACACTGCCAATAACCTTTTGAAACATTAAAATACTAACTTATACTGATGCAGAATCATGAAGAACATAATATGTGTATGTACATACAGAGGATGCCATCTGAGAGCAGGATGAAAGCAGATGGAAGCACATGAACTGGTAATGGCTGCCTCCTCTCCATGTGTTTTAACAATACACTTCCTGTATGACCTCAGTTTTAACAGGAAACAAACATGGACAGATTCTACAATACACCACAAGGTGTATTAAATACACCACCTAGGGGAATTTCACCCCTTGGAAATATAACCAAGAAAGAACACAAGTTTGAATCCACTCCAAGAGACCAGAGACGTATTTCCACAAGTTATTAACATTTAAAAAAGTCTCACAATTAACGGAATTTAGATTAATATTCTATAGCTCAAGATGGATGGTCATTAAAAAATAAAAGGGACAGGGCTGAGACCTTACCGCAATATAGGACAAAATGGCAGAGTGAGAGTCCTACACTACACACCACACGTAATTACACCACACACACTCTTCAGCAACACCCCAAGGTGCGCTAGTCTACAGGACAGGTGAGAAGGGCTTCACCACCCACAAGTTTAGTCGGTTCCTTCTTTGGTGCTCAGCTCCTGTTCAGAGCAGCGAACAATAAACTGACAAATAAGTAAGAAAAAAGACAATAAAAATAGATAATCACAAAACTCCCATAAACTGAAAAGAAAACTCAAATCAGCCGGAACAGTACAAAGACAACCAAGAAAAGAAATAAAAATGAAAGCAAACAAACAAAGGCAATAAAGCTTTAACCAAAACTATTCAGTAAAAAACTTAAAGCAAACCAAAATTAATAAAGCATGAGCAAACCAAAAGATAAACCTTAAACAAACCAAAAGAAATAAAGCCTAAACAAGCCAGAAGTAATAAAGCTTAAGCTAATAAAACTGTCAACAGCTCAAACTAAGAGCCTGGGCAAAACAAACACTGCACTGTCAAATACCGACAGGCAGCACAGCAGCTTCCCCAGCAACGATCCCCAGAGTCAGGGCGGCAGATACAGCAAGGACTGCTGTGCGGCACAGCAGCTATCACTAACCCACAACCCAAAAATAAGAAAGTTAACTAAAACAAACCACCTTCATATGGCTTAGACAAAGGTACATGAAACTAGCATACCTTAGCTGAGACTACCCCAGTCAACACTAACCCAGCAGAAAAGTAGAAAACCAGAAAACCAGCAAGACTGGACGACACAAATGCTGGCTAATGTGGCTATAAACAAAAACAGGGTACAGTTTAGTAAAACAACTGCTCTACCAGCAGACAGAAATGCAAACCTCATACCTTTTTAATCGCTGAAAACGACGCTTGGAGCAATGGCTAACAATCAAGGAAATGCCCCGAAAGGAGTTGGCAAAGGAAGTGAATAGATAATCTACTAGAAAAGATTATCTACATAGCGGAACTCACCTATTATTTTCTAACAATGCAACAAAAATGTTCGTAGATAATAAACACAAATACAAGTCATTCGAGATATGTTGCCTTGGACAACATCTGCCGAACGCCTTAGCCTTTAAAATGCATGCCCCAGAGAACTGACTGTCTTGAATTTCAATTGTCCTTGAGGAGCAGCTATCTAAAAAAAATAAACATTAGCCTGCATGAGTCGCTGTTCTTATCAGTGCGTTAGTGCGAGTGCACTTAGATCTAAAAGCTCCCCCACACTCCATCTCAAGCATAATGCAATAACAAACAACACTCACTCAGACTCAAGAAGATTTTTATCATATACTTCTATAGTATATTTTAAATACTACCGAAGATGATGCTTCGTTAAGGGAGTTTTAGCAAAACCCATTCAAGAGAATTTTAGAATCATTTTCATAAAACCATATACTACACATTCTCAGTCAATCTGAGAAAACTATATTTATTTATTTATTTATTAAAGCGTAATATTTTTAAATAGAGCAATTCTCTTTACTAAAGAACCCTTGAAGAACCATCTTTAAAAAAAAAAAAAAAAACTAAACTCAAACACTCACTGTGGCTGTCTTCGCTGGGACATGACCGTGTGTGAGAAAAACAGAGCAATGACTGCAAAGAAAGGGCTAAAATGAATATATCCTTTCTGCCACCCGCCCCCCTTTTCAGAGAGATAAGATAAGAGATAACAGTTACAGCTTCAGTAACAAACAGTAAACGTCCCTCTTTTCAGAGAGGATAACAGTTACAGCTTCAGTAACACACAGTAAACGTCCCTCTTTTCAGAGAGGATAACAGTTACAGCTTCAGTAACAAACAGTAAACGTCCCTCTTTTCAGAGAGGATAACAGTTACAGCTTCAGTAACACACAGTAAACGTCCCTCTTTTCAGAGAGGATAACAGTTACAGCTTCAGTAACACACAGTAAACGTCCCTCTTTTCAGAGAGGATAACAGTTACAGCTTCAGTAACACACAGTAAACGTCCCTCTTTTCAAAGAGGATAACAGTTACAGCTTCAGTAACACACAGTAAACGTCCCTCTTTTCAGAGAGGATAACAGTTACAGCTTCAGTAACACACAGTAAACGTCCCTCTTTTCAGGGAGGATAACAGTTACAGCTTCAGTAACACACAGTAAACGTCCCTCTTTTCAGAGAGGATAACAGTTACAGCTTCAGTAACACACAGTAAACGTCCCTCTTTTCAGAGAGGATAACAGTTACAGCTTCAGTAACACACAGTAAACGTCCCTCTTTTCAAAGAGGATAACAGTTACAGCTTCAGTAACACACAGTAAACGTCCCTCTTTTCAGAGAGGATAACAGTTACAGCTTCAGTAACAAACAGTAAACGTCCCTCTTTTCAGAGAGGATAACAGTTACAGCTTCAGTAACACACAGTAAACGTCCCTCTTTTCAGAGAGGATAACAGTTACAGCTTCAGTAACAAACAGTAAACGTCCCTCTTTTCAGAGAGGATAACAGTTACAGCTTCAGTAACACACAGTAAACGTCCCTCTTTTCAGAGAGGATAACAGTTACAGCTTCAGTAACACACAGTAAACGCCCCTCTTTTCAGAGAGGATAACAGTTACAGCTTCAGTAACAAACAGTAAACGTCCCTCTTTTCAGGGAGGATAACAGTTACAGCTTCAGTAACACACAGTAAACGTCCCTCTTTTCAGAGAGGATAACAGTTACAGCTTCAGTAACACACAGTAAACGTCCCTCTTTTCAGAGAGGATAACAGTTACAGCTTCAGTAACAAACAGTAAACGTCCCATTTTTCAGAGAGGATAACAGTTACAGCTTCAGTAACAAACAGTAAACGTCCCTCTTTTCAGAGAGGATAACAGTTACAGCTTGAGTAACAAACAGTAAACGTCCCTCTTTTCAGAGAGGATAACAGTTACAGCTTCAGGAACACACAGTAAACGTCCCTCTTTTCAGAGAGGATAACAGTTACAGCTTCAGTAACAAAAAGTAAACGTCCCTCTTTTCAGGGAGGATAACAGTTACAGCTTCAGTAACACACAGTAAACGTCCCTCTTTTCAGAGAGGATAACAGTTACAGCTTCAGTAACAAACAGTAAACGTCCCTCTTTTCAGAGAGGATAACAGTTACAGCTTCAGTAACACACAGTAAACGTCCCTCTTTTCAGAGAGGATAACAGTTACAGCTTCAGTAACACACAGCAAACGCCCCTCTTTTCAGAGAGGATAACAGTTACAGCTTCAGTAACACACAGCAAACGCCCCTCTTTTCAGAGAGGATAACAGTTACAGCTTCAGTAACACACAGTAAACGTCCCTCTTTTCAGAGAGGATAACAGTTACAGCTTCAGTAACACACAGTAAACGTCCCTCTTTACAGAGAGGATAACAGTTACAGCTTCAGTAACACACAGTAAACGTCCCTCTTTTCAGAGAGGATAACAGTTACAGCTTCAGTAACAAACAGTAAACGTCCCTCTTTTCAGAGAGGATAACAGTTACAGCTTCAGTAACAAACAGTAAACGTCCCTCTTTTCAGAGAGGATAACAGTTACAGCTTCAGTAACAAACAGTAAACTGGTAACAAACAGTAAACGTTGACTTTGACTTTATTGACACATACAGGAATGTATGGGTTCAGCTCAGTCGATCCCAACAAGTCTGTCAGAAAGCAGTCTTAATCACGTGCATGCAGAAGCATACACATGCACAGCTCAGGTCATCTGTCTGTTGCTGGTTCAGTCTCTTGAAGTCTAGTCCATCCCTGACTCAGTCTAACATGGTTTAAGTAGAAGTCAAAAGAGGGTCAAATGGGGAGGGCGTGAATGTGGGGGACGACAAAGAGTGGGGTGATTGATATCACTTTAAAGGCAGGAGACGAACGGTCATTTCAATACAAACAAACAAAGGCGTGGGGGTGACCAACTCTCTGCAGAGTGAGAGTGTTGTATTAGATGGTCATCAAAGTTCATTTGGTAAGTCTCCACAAATACAAGGTGCATAAAGTATGAATTAAAGTAAAAATTATTTCTACCACTATCTAGCTTGGGCTCAGAATTTAAAATTCACCCTTGTGCCCTGTAATAAAGAGACAAACTTAAACAAATACAAAGTACAGTACAGTTTGGGGGCGGGACATGGGCCGAGCGCTATTTGCTGATACCATCTGGTTTCGTGAATGACAGCTCACTACGAACAGCCTCTCAAACTACGACTAACATGCTGGATGAGCTAGATTAAAAGTTTCTGTAGCTCACAAACAAACAAGCTCCTAAAATCTGTACTGTTCAACAACGTACCCTCAGAGAAATGAGCAGTCTGTCTGTGTTGTTTTTAAAGATTTGAAACATACTGAAATACACAGACCATGTTAAGATCTACTACTTTAACAAAGCTGTGGTAAGCAATGCAGACATACATGCTTACTGCAAAGCAAAATTAGTTTAAAAAATAGTTTATTAATATTAGTAATAAATAATATTCATTATTTCAGTACATTTAAAAAAAACACATACAGGCTCCTCTTTTCTCTTATTGTTGTATGTTTTTCAAACAGTACCGCACTGTACAGGTGAAATAAAAAGATACTATGACGAAATGTAACTGACACTGATGTGGCGCCATACAATCAGTCCAAATACAAACAACTGCCAACAATGTAATCTAACAAAATTAAGATTTTTAAACTTGCATTCAGTAAAAAAAAAAACATTCACTGAAAAGAATGCCATTTGAGGGACCAACATTCAGCGTCATGCACGAGACAAACATGCTTTTTATTATTAGTATTGTTTTTACTTGTTTACAAACTTGTATGTTCACACAAATCAGGCACTCAATCAGGCATTCACTGTGCCATCCAGATGCACCAGCACTGAGATAGGATGGGACTGTTTCAGCTCACGCCCACTTTACATAAAGACTCAGTCATAGACTGCCTCAGCCAGAGATTGCCTCAGTCATACACTGCCTCTATCTGTGCAGCTTCTAAAGCTTTGCTATCCAGATTTCAAACAGAGGCTCCTTTCTTTGGTATTTAGTTCAAACTGTAAATACTGTTTGACCAGAGGAGGATGGGTCTCCCCTTGTGAGTCTGGTTCCTCCCAAGGTTTCTTCCTCCAGTTGAGGGAGTTTTTCCTCGCCACTGTTGCCTCTGGCTTGCTCACTGGGGGATATATGTTATAACTGTTTTCAAAACTCTGTAAAGCTGCTTTGAGACAACATCGTTGTAAAAAGCGCTATATAAATAAAATTGACTTGACTTGACTTGACACTGATGTGGCGCCATACAATCAGTCCAAATACAAACAACTGCCAACAATGTAATCTAACAAAATTAAGATTTTAAACTTGCATTCAGTAAAAAAAAAAAACATTCACTGAAAAGAATGCCATTTGAGGGACCAACATTCAGCGTCATGCACGAGACAAACATGCTTTTTATTATTAGTATTGTTTTTACTTGTTTACAAACTTGTATGTTCACACAAATCAGGCACTCACAGATAGTAAAAACAGTGTGTGATTTACTTAAAGCCAGTGAGTTTACAGGAAGAGCAAAACTGAGTCCGATTGGGGTCAGAACGAGAGAGCAAAATATTCAAAACCAAAGGGGCATCAATAGGAAAAGTCAATAAACAGTCCAAGGTCGAAACATAAAGCAAAAACCAGAAGGGACTTTTAGGGTGTGGTACGCAAGAAAGATATTATTAGATATTTTGATATTGTCCAATCTGGCCCCCTTTAAAAAAAGTTTGAGCACCACCACCCTAAATTGGTACAATGGTCTCCTCAGGCCGAGGAGGCCTTTGTCAAACTCAAAGCTGCTTTTACGTCAGCTCCCATTCCTAAAGACATTGAGGATCCTAGCAAACCCTTCATAGTATAAGTAGATACACCTAAGGTAGGATGGGGGGGTGGTCCTTTCTCAGCAAAGCAGTAACCCTCAAATTATTCCTGGTAGCATTCTACTCGCATACATCACCCGCCGCAGAACGGAATTATGGTATCGGCGACTGGGAGTTACTAGCAGTCACGTTGGTCTGGATACTGACCAGTGGAGAGAGTCCAGGGCAGCGACGTCCTTGATCCAGCGTGGATTGCTGACTTACCGGGGACATCCAAACAAAAGGCCCTCCAGTTTCTGTGCCGTTCGTCCAAGGGATTCTTTGGGAGAGACTCCATCGTTTCAGCATTCTCACAGCTCTGGGCCCCTCCCTCCGTCAGAGCCTATCGTTGTGGCGGTGGTGGTTATCCTGGGGGTCCTCATTCCCGGCCGACCCAGACTCCAGTAACTAAAGATTATGCAAGAAGTAGTATGTGGTACTACATTTGTATGAGTAATTTTTACAAGTTAGTAAAGTAAACTGAAGCGTAATAAGTTCAATGATTACACGGATATAAGGTACACGGATATCAGTGACTACTATTAGAGGCCTACAGTGATAACCTGTTATCATGGATAAGATTTCAGACTACTGAAAAAGAAAAATACTAACACAGCACAAAGTGAGCAAATACAAAACAACACAAAACAAGACCAAACTGATCCGGGACAGCAACTTAGTAATATTCAGTTAACTTATCCAGTTATATGGATTAGTTATAATCCTTGCGTACAGTATAGTTTGAACTGTACAAGTAAGGCTAAGCATATTACAAATACTAACCTTTAATAAAAACAAAGAGATAACGCTCAATCATTAACACACCTGCTTTAAAACTTGTGCACCCTCCCTTCAGGCCAGATAATAGCCTGTAATGCTGAAAGGGGTTTATATGGAAATACTTACAAAAACTTCTGAGACCATTCCGCCATGAAAAATGTCACATATTTTATATTCATTCATTCTCCCTTCTGGACTTTCATCTACCCAAGAGAGGGTCCAGGACCCCTTATATAACCTACCGCAACCAAATGACTCTAAATCTAAATTCTTAAACTTATTTTAATGTTATGCAGTCCATTAGGCAACATTAGACCG
The DNA here is from genome assembly GCA_021613375.1 of Megaleporinus macrocephalus. NCBI lineage: Eukaryota > Metazoa > Chordata > Actinopteri > Characiformes > Anostomidae > Megaleporinus > Megaleporinus macrocephalus. The sequence continues at coordinate 12,960,138 of CM038715.1, read as the reverse complement.
TCATATACAAATTCAGGGAAAGGTCATTGTTTAGCCTGTTTCTCAGCTTCTGTCTTTGGAATTCTTACCTGCTAATGCTGCACTGGTCTGCCTCAGCGTAGCGCTGTAGACGGTTTAGTCAATTGTTCCTTTATAGCCTAGCAGCTGTAGCTATGCCCTGGATATTTCTGTAAAACACGTTACAGTATACCGTAACACAGTAACGTGATTGTGACCCTTAAGCCTCGGCCCTCTACCCCCACCTACCAACCACCGTCTGAAAAAAAATACTGTTTGCTCTCCTAATAAACTGCAAGTCAAAAACAAAAATCAGACGACAGAAATGCAACAAACAACAACATCTGTACAACGTAGACAACTTCTTCAGCAAAATAAGGTTCCTCCTTATAAATAGCCGAACATCACACAGCTCCGTCAGCGCTTCAGAGGAATACGTACGCGCCCGAGGGTGAAAAGATATAAACCTGCAAGTGTTAACATTTCGTGCACATTTCGTGCACATACATGTTTCACTCGTGAGCATAAATGTGAAACTCACGAGCACAGAAAGATATTTTTCCTCACACACAAAGTGCAATACCGTCAGCTGCTCTCTGCGCGCGCGAGAAATATTTGCGCAGTTTCTCCAGCTAGCATCACCACAGCGGGCAGAAATTATCCACCCACTTTAAGGGAACATATGATTGGTCAATTTTACTGTCATTTAAACTGCCTGGCCCTCTGTACATAAACAGCGGGACCACCAATCGCAAACATTCTGCCGAGGCATCACTGTCCTTATAGGGGGAGACACAGACTCACAGGTTTCCACTTAACCCCTCACGCTCCAACACAGATTGAATAGACACGTTTGAATAATTTATTTGCCTATATTTTTGTAATTGTTTAGATGTTGATTGTCAAACTGCAAGTAGATAAAATAAAATTATATATATATATATATATATATATATATATGTGTGCGTGTTAAGAATATTTAAGGCCCTCTGAGATGGCGTAGAGGGCCATGATGGTTCCCCACTGCCGTAACATTTTAAATCTGATAAATTCCCCACTTCCCCAAGAGTTTGGTGGAAAGATTGAAGTGTTACTCATTTACAGACAATAAGGAGATGTGTAATGTAACAAGAAAGGGTATTTCTAGAAAAAAGCTACTGTTAACGTAGTGACTGTGGTGAGTTGTCAGCTTGCAAACACTGGAAAAGTGAATGACCACAGGACCGGCCAAATACTGACTCACTGAATCTAACGACAAGTTTTCAGTGGAATTTTGGCTCAGACCTCAGGTTTCCAGAGTAATTTAGGTCAAGACACTGGTATGGCTATTAGTATGGCTTGATTATATAGCCTGTGAATCAGTTTTGTATCAACATGGAGTTGTTACGCTTATGCTATCTTACTAGTCTTGAACTCGCAGCAAAGGCAGTCAGCTTTTCAGTTAAAGTCAGTTGTTATTTTGCTGGTGTCTATGATATAATGTGTCCTAATAAGATTCCCAGAGTCTTGCTTCATCCAGGTAATGTCCAGAGGAGTTTGTTTGTGTCTCCAACTTCCCCAAATGGCAACTTTACAGGAAAGACCACAAATCTTCTTCACTTTTAATGTAAATCTTTGGACCCAGAAATATTTAACCGTATTAGTCCATTCTTCATAAATCTTTCATAAATGTTTCACACAATGTAAACAGCAGCTGTCGTATTGCAATGATGTAGAAAAAATAAAAACCAACAAAAATGGAGAAACAGGTTATTCTTTGGACAGCGACAATATGAAAACTGGTCAAGCTCACATCTCACTTTAAAATTATTATTAGCTCAAGACACACATACAGATGTTTTCTTCCAGCTTCCTTTTTTAATTGGTGCATCATTAGTGTTAATTACAGGGCGAAAAATAAAGAATCAAGCATTATTACAATCACTTTTTTCTTCTTTCCCTCTTATTACCAGGGATAAAATTAGTAGTTCAAAAAAACTGTGAAATGAAAAAAAAAGTATCTGTATATAATTAAGCCTATGAAAGAATACTGTAAGGGTTTAAGAACTGCATAATCCTTGTTGTCATTTTCAGTCAAGTGTTGTGCTTTGTAATTCAGTATGTGGGCTTCACAGGCATATCCAGTTGGTTATATATGTAACCAGGAACAAAAGTGGAATGATAAGCGCTACATGAACACCTGCAAGAAACCACAGAAGAGTCACTGTTTTGTCCTGTGAATATCGACTTCACATAGTCATAACTGAGCAATGAATATCATACCTCCAAGGACTGTGGTCACATGCGCTGAATTCTTCAGTGTGGAAGCTAAACATACAAGAAGAACATTTAAAAATCATTCCATAACGGATTTTAACATATGACAAATGGATGTTTGTGTGTGTGAATACATTACTTGTAAACTCCTTGGTGCAGTCCATACCTAGAATAAGATTTAATGTTCAGTTGTTTTTCCAAATTGCTGCATACAGTTTTAAGAAAAATACAAGAACAGACTTACTTTCTTGATCCTGAGCACACCGATTCTCTGAAAAATCAAAATACATGAATTGGTACTATCCTCAAAATGATGTCTTGACATTTTTTATATAAAGTGTCCTAAAAAAACGTGTTTACTTTCTTGATTCAAGCTCTACAAGCTGTAACATCTGCAGACAATGTCTGGAAGAGGGCACCTACCAAGGGGGACCTTTTTAATCTGACTTGTTTCCATGCACGTCATATCCGCATCCGACCATTTGATGCACGTTTCTCCACTTTGTTTTTCAATTTTGCAGTAACTTGTTGATTTCTGAAGACTGCATTGTTCTCCGTGCATTTTATTGAAACAGACAATAATATTATCTGTGTTGTTCAGGATGGTCACCTTGAGTTTGCAGTTATCTGATGAACCTGCAAACAAATCTATAGTAACTCAATTTGTTGTATAATGAGGCCAAACATATAAAATATATAAAGACAGGGGTTTTAAAACATCTGCATAGTAAGGATGCTTAGTAGTCTACAGATTATCTGCAATGGAAGGCTCATTCATTCACATATGACAGGATCTTATGTCCCCCACTAATGGAAAAAAAAAACCACACGTCCAGTTTCAAAAAACAAGTTGGTGCTACCAAGGCATGCTGTACTACCCACTCTCATCTAATGTTAATCTAAATGCTCACATTAGACCACCTGTTTCAGGTTTGAAAACGGTAAATGATGAATATATCATGCTGCTGGCTGTGAAGGATCTATTTCAAATTAGTTCCAGTGGAGGAGCTACATTATTAAAGATGGCATCAAATGGAAAACTGTATTTACATTGGTTCAGCACATAGAACTGGCATATTGTGAATCTAAACATGTGTATCTGGGTGGGACTAAAATTATGGGACTACTACTGAGTTTGATTAAGAACAGTAGGTAATTCGACAAGATAATTCAACATGTATTTTTCTCAGGAATGGAAGGAGAAAAATACCAACATGGCCAATGTAGGTATAAATAAAATCAATGTGTAGCACCTGTAAAAGAAGAAACTACCTGAAGACCCCACGTAAATTTAATCTCATCCAAATTGGGCTAAAGTCGCATTTTATTTTTAAGACAACACTAGAAACAAGCTATGTATAGATAAAAAACACTAATGAAACTCTGGACTAAGGAGGAGACAGGACTAGATGAAGAAACTGTTACAGGTGTTTAAAGGTTAATGTTATAGAAGAACTACTTTTGGTTCCCTAAAGAACCTTTAAGTTCTAAAAGAATTTTACAGCATTTTACAATCTGATCTTCCATCTCTGCAGACTATTTCTTACCAACATGAACTATGCACATTTTTAAGGTGGCAGAGAAAACCTAACGCGCTGTAAATTCACAAACGTGCTGCAAACAGACAACACTTTCATCAAAACGACAACATAAACACTACATTTAACAAACACGCTGCGAAACCATCCACAACACAACATAAGTGTTCCTGGAGGACACTTAAAGGACGTGACCACACACGGCAGCACAACGTAAACAGAACCAGGCGGAGCGCCGGTAGCGTCTAATGAGAAGTAAGTTTGGCGGTTTGCTAACTATCCAGGCGTACTTCTTATTAGACGCTAGTGATGGCCAGATCAGGCCTCTTGAAGCATTGAAGCTTTCCCTCCAGATGGTTTATGGCACATGAACCCCCCTGCTGGCCAAAACTTTTGTTATTTCAACTATTTACGATGGCCTCTTGTCAGCATGGGAACAAGTATAAAAATAAAACACCTTAATTTCATTTTCTGTGGTTAATTCATTTGTTCATCTAATCTGCGTTTGATTGTGTGGGTCTGTTAAAAAAAAAACTGCCAATATGATTTCAGTCAGTAAAAAAATCCAATAGGATGCGAGATGTTGATGTTAAAACTGTTGCAGTGGTTTTAAGAGATGGGACAGTGATTGTGGTTTGATGGTCACTTTAATTTTTATTAAGAAACAATAAAGCACACCAATACTCGAACCACGAGCTGAGTGTTTTTGCAGCGTGTTTGTGAAATGTGGTGCCCATGCTGCTGTACATTTTGTTCCCTACAATCAGTCAAAGAACTTAGTGGGCAACTTGTTTCAAGTCAACACCTTTACTCCAAGTTCACAGACAAGACATAAGAAGGTAAAAAGAAGTATGCGTTACCGATTTGGAGAATGATGCTGATACAACTCAGGACAAGAACCAACAAATGGGCAAATGCTTGCATCTGAAACATCAACAGAATTTCATGTCTTCTACTTAATCAGGCAAGTATTTTTTAATATGTTTCTTTTCTTGAGGCCTAGTCGAAGCAAAGCTAGCAGGACAAGAGGCTGTTTATCAGTGTCTATTGTATGTAATAACCAGACATGGGACCAAGTCACGAAGTTGCAAGTAACAAGTAAGTCTCAAGTCTTGACTATCAAGTCCCGAGTCAATACAAGCATGTCTCGAGTCAAGTCCCAAGTCAATACAAGAAAGTCTCAAGTCAAGTCCCAAGTCTTAAACTTCAAATCCTAGTCAAGTCACCAGATGTAACATCATTTCAGTATTTAACACAATTGGTGCAGTCGATTAGTAGTCTATTAAACTAACATTAATATAACATTTAACATTTTTAAAGTTTGTATTATAACAAAAATAACTTGCATATGAAATTAGATCATTTCAAGCACTTCTAATCACCAAGTTCTATGTATTTATTGACAAAAAAACAACCTTAGTCCATAATTTGTGAGATAGATATGTATGTGCAATGTTGGGTATAAATGCAAGAAAAGTGAAAACAGCAGTCTCAGTCTATATAAAAATGGGGAAAAATACAAATGAAATAGCTCTCTCTCTCTCTCTCTTGGCTTGAGGAAAAGAAAAAAAAAATACAACAAATAGTACAAAGTTCTTGCACAGCCGGCGTCACTCGCACAGCCCGCTGGGACCTCTAGTTTTCTCCTGGCTCGCTATCGAGGATTCAGGAAGCTCGAGGTTTCAACCCGTCTTTAAAACAACCTGTGTAATGCAGCACTTCGTTCAACACATGGACTCGAAGCATAATTAACTCAAATAAAGGGTAGAGCGATATTTAACAGCTCTTCAGACTTATAAGCCTATTTTAGTGCCTGTAACTATGACGCTAATGCGAGTTAATGCTCTCAGGCGTGCTAACACATCAGTTAATAGCTGCAGGACTCTCCTAATCATCATATATACCCATTATACTACGGTTGTTTTTTATTCCACACACTTTTATTCAACTCAAACGCATTAGGAACATGTTACACGTTAATCCACATTATTTCACTTCTTAAAATCACCCGAACTCACCAGAGTTTCTTCTTTTCACAACTGAACAAAACACCGATGTCAGGGCGAACTAAGCTTGAGGTAAAGCTCAAGAATCCAGCACCATAGTTGATTTTTTGCTTAGATGAACTAGTATTAGCCAATTTTAACTAATATTAACAGCACACGTTTCTCTGCCAGACGATGCGCACGTGTTCAGGGAGAGAGAGAGAGGGAAAAAAAAGAGGAGGAAGAGAAAAAAAACACTGCGCAGGCTCAGTAGGGGTTCACATAGATATAGCGTGCTTGTTTTAAACAGGGGTTACATCCTGTTGTCCTTATTTATTATGTTAAAATATTGTGGCGAGTCTTTTCAAGTCTTAAAGTTCAAGTCTGATTCCAAGTCCAAGTGAGTAAAGGTAAAGTCTAAGTCAAGTCGCAAGTCTTTAGTGATGTTGTCAAGTCAAGTCACAAGTCATCAGTTTAGTGACTCCATTTGGACTCGAGTCCACACGTCTGGTAATAACTAAATAACATAACACATTTGTTGGTTCATTAGTTACATCTTGCTAAACTAAGCCCATCAACATTCAGCCCTGTGTGGGAATTTCAGTCTTCATGCCTGCCACTGCCTGAGTTTCGAGTAAACATCTTGTTCCTTATTTTTGATAGTTGGTATTTTTTCAATTCCAGTTTCTATGTTTACTAAATTTCCAGCTGCCACAGGAAATGTCCCAAGAGCCAGACTCTCCAGTCTTCAAATGCATATAAACTGCAGGCATATTGAAGCAATTCAGCAAGAAAGTCCCTGCTCCATTCGTCATTTGTGATGGATGCTTAGTGGGGGCAAACGCTCCTGGGGTAGAGATGCTACTGGGTGGTTAAGTACTTGCCCTGTCCCCCAGACAGAACACACAGGAGACAGCAGATGTGGTGCAATGGAGACCACTTATTGGGCTGGGGAGCAGCCACACTCCACATCATCACAATCCCAGATAACAGCAGTAGACAGAACATACTGGCTACAACCTGAAGCTAACCACCATACGTGCATGCCTGTTGACATCTCTACTCTCTCGAGTCTCTGAGCAATGCACTGAAGTGCGCATGCGCTAAATATAAGGCACTTAAAGTGACCGTCACACATTTCAACAATATACGCAATAGAACAGCGCACACTGGAGCGTCATACAATCCTTCCTTTCCCACCAAACAAAGTAGAAACCCCAGTAATTGGAAGTTGAAAGTAATGGCAGCACAAGAGCTGCCTGTGAAGAGTTAAATTCAGTTTGTTTATATTTAAACTACAGCCATGTTCTTATGGCCTGTCGCCATGTGCTGACACAGCGGGTGGTAAAGGAACACAGTGCAAGTGCATAATTACCTGTAACCACAAATTAGTGTGTTTTTATTAGCCAAGAACGAACCCTTCATATCTACAAATCGGTGGTCTTACAACTGAAGCTGCCATGTAGAGTTGCAATGCTGTTATAGTAGCTTAGAATAGACAAACCACTGCTGCTGATGGTGCTGCTGACATTTTCATATTAAAGGAGCAGCTTACATTTAGTGGTCCTGTAGCACTGGTTGTCCAAATGTCCTATCCTATGTGTTAGTCAATATGTCATTTTATGCTGAAACTGTAAATGTGGAAATTAATAGTATTTAGCTACAAAGTGTTAATACTTGTATGAGGCTTAGACATACAGCGTTACAATATTACGAGGAACAGACAAAGCGGCAGATGCAAGACATTGCAGAACAGTATACAAAAAAACCCAGCTATAAAAATTCCCTTAACTGTCATTTAAAAAAACAATACATGCATGTATTTAACTAAAATCATTTGACTCATCATTTCGCACCTTGCTTTAGTTTCTTTTGAGTGTGAGGTTCTTCAGCAAAAGGCTCCGGGAAAAAACCCTGTTTATATTTAAAGTATCGGGCACTATAAAGCTTTTAAATAAACATTAGATTGAGTATCTGTAAATGTATGCTGGGGCTCAGCCCTTCTCGGCTTTAAGACTTTAAGGAAATGCATTATATGACAGGAAAACAAGGCATGCAAGTATTTTCTAGCTTATCTTTCATGTCTAGAACCATACATGCTGCTGTTGTCGCATCACATCAAATCAAGATAAAGCTAAAAGAACATGCATCATAGTGGAACTCACCTTTAATTTTCTAACAATGCAACAAAAATGTTCATAGATAATAAACACAAAAACAAGTCATAGCCTTTAAAATACATGCCCCAGAGAACTGACTAGGTCTTGAATTTCAGTTGTCCTTGAAGAGCAGCTCACTAATAAATCAAATATTAGTGATCAGTGCATTAGTGCGAGTGCACTTAGATCTAAAAGCTCCCCCACACTCCATTTCAAGCATAATGCAATAACAAACAACACTCACTCAGACCCAAGAAGATTTTGATCATATACTTCTATAGTGTATTTTAAATACTACTGAAGATTGTAACAGCAAAACCCATTCTAGAAGATAATTTCAGAATCCTTTTTTTATAAATTAAAGCCTAGGTTTAAATAGAGCCATTCTCTTTACTAAAGAACCCTTGGAGAACTGCCTTTTTAAATAAAAATGCCAGAAAAGCTCAAACACTCACTGTGACTATCTTCGCTGGGACATGACTACGTGCGAGAAACACAGAGCAATGACTGCACAGAAAGAGCAGAGATGAATATATCCTTTCTGCCCCTTAACCCCACCCACTCTTGAATCAGAGGATGAGTTCAGCAGCTCAGAGGCTGAAGGTTTGATCAGTTATATGTACTTAAGTAAACTTACCTGAGCATTTTAATACTTTTACTTCTACTTAAACATATTTGTGAGGAAAAGAATTTACTTTTTATTCATTTACATTAACATTTAGTTACTGCACATCGACGGCAGCAGCACGTAGGTGGCAGCATTGTGGTCTGGAGAATGTTTTTTCCACTCATCTATGTGGAAGGCTATGAATCCATACTTGCAGATCTCGCACACCCAAACATGCTGATTGTCCTTCCTGGGGCACATGGGATCTTCCAGCAAGACACATGACTAAAAATGTCCGACACTGGTAGGAAGTGCATGACCAAGATCTCTGAGTACTTCCCCGGACCTCTAAGCGCGCAGACTGTAACCATTTAGTATCTGTGGGACCACCTTGATCGCTGTGCTCGCTCTGTTGATCCTCACACACACGCCCTACAGCAGCTGTGGGATGCACTGCAGTTAGCATGGTTCCAGGTGACTGTGACAACCTATTAGGACCTTATTGAGTCTCCCAGACCGCCTAGCTGCAGTCCATGCTACACATGGTGGTTACTATGGATATTAGCTGGTGGTCATAGTACGTGACTCAGCTGTTTAGTTTTATTGTATTATGTTGTCGACAGCGTCCATAATGCTTTGAGATTGCTTAGATTTTTGATTTTTTTTTATTTCATGCTAAAAGTACCTCCCAAAATGAGGAACACGGCTGTATTTGCTCTACTGATAGATGTTGGATTAATGAAGGATGCTACCTTGGACATAAGAAGTTCTGCTGCAGTTCTATTACTTACTCCCTACTTAAAGGTGCCATAAAGGAAAATTCAGTACATAGTACTGAGCATACACTGAACCATTAAACACTGCAGTGTCCTCATTTAAATACAATTCCCACAACAGTTTCTCAAACACTTGGACACTAAGAAACAGCTTCGCTCAACATTTGACTGAAGAGACTGAAGACACGAGAAGTTCCATCTTTATAAGCATCACAGAACAGTAACCTGCAAGTAGCAGCCATGCTGTGCATGGACACAGCTTAGGTCATCGGTCTGTTGCCGGTTCAGTCTCTTGAAGTCCAGTCAAGTCCATCTCTGACTCAGTCTAACTGACTGACTCCAGTCTAACATGGTTTAAGTAGAAGTCAGAAAAGTGTCAAACTGGGAGGGAGTGAATGTGGGGGAAGAAAAGGAGTTTAAAGAGGGGCTAATGAGGATGAGACCAAATGGAGATAAAGAGTAGATGGATGGGGTGATTGATATCACTTTGAAGGCAGGAGATGAAGGGTCATTTCAATACAAACAAAGGCGTGGGGGTGACCAACTCTCTGCAGAGTGAGAGTGTTGTATGAGATGGTCATCAAAGTTAATTTGGTCTCCACAAATACAAGGTACATAAAGTATGAATTAGTAATTATTGAAGTAATTATTTCTCTCACCATCTAGCTACTTAACACAAAGTGTATATTTTTTTTCATGTAATCATCGCAATGTCTCATTATTATTATTATTATTATAACTCAACAAAAAAGGAACAGCTCATTTAATTCTAGGGCCAAATTACAGGGTGTAAATGGGCACATGGGTGTAAAACTGGGCATCTGGCACTCCAAACACAGTCATGTATCTTCTATGTAAAATTCAGAGAACTATTTAAAATATTGAATATAAATTCATATAGCAGCTTTAAGTGGATATAAGGCCTGGTACTTCTGCTCAGTTGTTTTTTAAAGGTACTTTAATTTCTATCATTATTAAACATTATTTGTACTAAAGTAACAAAATTTAGGTTATTCTATCTCGAGTACTCTTGGGCCGTTTTTGCAGGAAAACAGAACTATTAAACACAGTTACATTTAAAAAATTACAGAATTTTAAATTCACAATTGTGCCCTGTAATAAAGAGACAAACCTAACTTAAACAAACTTAAACAAAAAACAAAACCACAGCCTAAGAGGCGCCATCTAAATCATGCAGGAGGTCAAAGAAAAAAAACAGAGAATCATGTGTCGCCACGGTGTCAAAACTAGGGCGCGCAAAAACCTGTGGTGATAATTTACACAAGCAAGTTTTTACTCGTGAATGCAAATGTGAAACTCACGAGCACAGAAAGAAGTACATGCACATTTTTCATAAACACGCAAACTGTCTTTTTCCATCCTTTAAAGTGTTTTTTTCTCTTTATTTGATGTTTTCCTGCACACAAAGTACAATACAGTTTGCGGGCGGGACATGGGCCGAACGCTATTTGCTGATGGCACATGCTGGATGAAGAGGAGCCAGCAGGTGAGCTAGATTAAAAGTTTCTGTAGCTCACAAACAAACAAGCTCCTAAAATCTGTACTGTTCAAAAACGTACCCTCAGAGAAATGAGCAGTCTGTCTGTGTTGTTTTTAAAGATTTGAAACATACTGAAATACACAGACTATGTTAAGATCTACTACTTTAACAAAGCTGTGGTAAGCAATGCATACATGACATACATGCTTACTGCAAAGCAAAATTAGTTTAAAAAATAGTTTATTAATATTATTAATAAATAATATTCATTATTTCAGTACATTTAAAAAAACACATACAGGCTCCTCATTTCTCTAAATGTTGTATGTTTTTTCAAACAGTACCGCACTGTACAGGTGAAATAAAAAGATTGGGAACTATGACGAAATGTAACTGACACTGATGTGGCGCCATACAATCAGTCCAAATATAAACAACTCCCAACAATGTAATTCAACAAAATCAAGATTTTGAACTTGCATACAATAAAAAAGAATTCACTGAAAAAGAATGCCATTTGAGAGACCAACATTCAGCGTTATGCACGAGACAAACATGCTTTTTATTAGTAGTATTTTTTTTACTTGTTTACAAACTTGTATGTATTTAAGATGTAAGATGTTCAAACAAATTAGGCCCTCGCCGATAGTAAAACCAGTGTGTGATTTACTTGAGTCAGAAAGAGAGAGCAAAATATCCAAAACCAAAGGGGCAACAAAAGGGAAAGTCAGTAAACAGTCCAAGGTTGAAACATAAAGCCAAAAAAACAAGCCTAACCCTAACCCTAACCCAGAAAAGGAAAACATATGATTGGAGGTGGAATCCCCTCATTTACACTGCATGTGCTGGGCTGTAATGATGTTTGTGTGCATGTGTTTCTTGGGTGGGAAAGTGAAACCAGCTCTCGTCTGGGCATGCTGGGGACACGTTTTACAAGCTCTACATTGAAACTCTACATTTAAGCTTTTAAACAAACTTTAAGTGACTGAGAAAAGCTGTAAACACCAACATATATTCTGTATACATGTAAACAGCTTAAACCGATACCGTTGTGTGGTGTATATGTCTACTCTGTCTCCTTACTTGTCCTTACGGTTTACTTCGCCCTAGACCCACACGTAGCAAACACACATTCATTTGCTAATAAAGCCAAACCAGTTTTAACCTCACCCACATGCCTTAACCACAATGCCCTGAAGACTAAATTAAACGGTCTATATGAAATTCTTTTCTGCTGCTGTTGAACCATTTACCACACATTCTCCCTCAATCTGAAAAAACACTAATAAAGCAAGGGTTTAAATTCTTTAAAAAGTGTCACAGGTTTTAAATAGAGCCATTCTATGCACTGAAGAACACTTGAGGAACCATCTTCTTATAAAAATGACAGAAAAGCTCAGAAACACTCACCGTGGCTGACTTTACTGGGATATGACCGTGTGAGAGAGACACAGAGAAATGACTGCAAAGAGAGATGGAAATTTCCTCTATCAGAGGAGAAAGGGAACGTGAACACAAAGCGCAGAGCTGGGCCCATGGAGGGGGAAGTCCCGGGAGACCAGTGTGCTAGAGTCCAAGGCAGCCTGGGGAAGCAGCTACTGGAGGTGATGTTCCACCACCCACATAATACCTCCTCTGTGGTGGTCCTGCCCATTAAAGAACAGGGCAAAAGGGGATTAACAAATTATGCAGAGAAACTGATGGACAGTCTGTAATTAGAGAACTGCGAAGTTCTCATATATGGTGGGGTTGATGAAATGAACAATAGGTATACTTAGTAAAGTCCTCAGCGAGTGTGTGTCTATACCTACTAATCTGTACGAAATAAACACTATACAGTGCAAGACTGATTTTCATGAGCCATCGGGTCACCATCACCTTATATTATTGTGCCAGACAAACAAGACACTTACAGGTTAATGACTGACAACAGTTTTTTCTCTCGTGTTGATATTCTTTCACAGGGTGCCTCATAGGGCTGTGTATTGGCTAGAATCTGGCGATACAATACGTATCTTGATACAGCGGTCACGATTCAATATATCGAGATATACTGTGATACTACAAGCAAAGTGATGTACTGTGATTTTTAAAATCCTACTATAAAAACACACCACTATATAAACAGGTTTTCCAATAGCATTGCACCCTTGTACTGCTTGTTAATGTTGGAGTGGAGCTGAAAATGGATTACAACACTGCCATCTAGTGATCAGAGGTTTAAACACAAAACACAATGATTCACTGTCTGCCAGAAATCTGTGTATCAATACTGTGTTTTTGAGAATCGATACAGTATCATTAAACATAATATCCCAATATTAAATATTAGAGATTTTCTTACACCGCTAGTGCATAACAGTAAGAAAATGGCTAAACAATATCTAAGATGTGACATACAGTCTGCTCTCTATTATTAGTGCAAGTCTGCAATTATGAACTGAACATCTGTCTGACCTATTCCAAATACATATATTTACATTCATTTAAATACATTTAAATATTATCACAAGTGAAAAGGTTTGCTTAAAAATAAGAAACATGTGATAAGTATAATAAGCTGGCCAAGAGGAAGCAAATTTCAGCCTTATTTAAAGATGAACATCCATCAGGCTGACAGTCAAAAAATTTTTTAAACTGCTCTATCACAACCAAACCCCTAAAACCACCATTTCTGTTGAAATTGCTCTATTATCGTATGCACATATTGGGGTTTTAAGCATTAACGAGGCAAGACTGTTATATAATATTCTAGGACTTTGGATTCAGCCCATTTTACTGCCCTTTTTAAGTGCAGGATTTGTGATTAAAAGTGGAGACAGCAGGTTCACAGGATGTCAGTTCTATGTACTGAACTTTAACTACAACATTGTAAATACAGTTTTCAATTCTATGGCATCTATCTATGCCATTTAGTTTTGTTCTGATAATTGTTGTCAGAAGGTTAATTTATTGGAAGAATAATCAGATCAGAAACTACATTAAATGTATTCAAATGAAGCTGATTAAAGAAATGTTATTTATGTAAATATTATTGGGTTTTTTTTATAAGTAGCACCTAAAACTGCAATCTGAACCTGCAACATTTTATAGCACCATCTTTATAGTTAACTGGTTACATTTCAAAGATTCATTATATCTGGTTATATTTTCACAGCGTGCTGTAAAGTTTTTGAACCAGTTCTTCATAAATATTTCCGAAAACTTACTCAGATTTCCACATCTTAAAGATTGATAAAGAGAATCAAATTAAACAAACTAAACAAAACTAGATTACTTGGTCTTTAATTTATTAAGACACATGTAATATTACATGATGATCAAATGATGATGAAATACTGATCATATGGCTGACTTGCAGCAGGAATCAGTTAAAGTGGTGCAAGTTTCAGAGTTTGACTAGGTTTACCGGTTAACTGGCAAGTATGGCATGATTTAATATAAGCAGACACATCCCTTTTACGCTTTGGTCAAACATTTATACATTGCCTTAACATAACTAAACCCCTAAAATCATTAGGAGGCTGAATACCACTAACTAAATGCATGAAAACTTCTCTAGCAATTTCCAGCATCTCTATTTTCCATCTATAGGCTTTGAAAAACCACCTCATAAGCTTGTAAAAGAGCAGACTTAACAATTTCATAGTTAGTAGAATCCTTCAAACAAAGTGAAAAACAGGCTTCCTGGTAGTAAAACCACACTGCAGAACAAGAGCAGAATATCCTGCTATATCCACACATCAGACACATGCTCAAACTATCTCTCTCATCAAACACAACCAGCAACACTGAAGATCTAGCTGCATGAAGACTACACGACTTACATTGAACGCCGAGAGCTTTCAAGCCTTAAATATTTCTAAACATCAACGCTCAACTTCAGTCTTTTACTGTTCCAACTTATGCCTAGATAACTCATTATCCTTCTCTGCATCCAGCTGCTGCTAAATCAGTTCTTCCTTTGCTGGTTATAAGTTAGTGAGGGGGACATCTTCGTAGGAAACCTTAGATTTAAAACCACCCTGCTCTACTGATACAGAATATAACTTAAATATTCATCAATTCATCATATTCAATCAATTATCAGTGATGGACATCTCAACATCATAATGCTAAGCAAGTTCTAGCAGATGCTCGTTTAAAGTCATACCAAGATAACTACAGCAGCCACAAACAAAGCTATGGAGGGCTGAACGCAGCTATTCCCAGAACTAAAGCCAAACTAAACCTCAGGTGCAAATAAGACCTTGATGAAGCAGGGTTATTATCGTTAACGAAAACGAACGAAATAACGAAATCTGAAATTGAGAAAACATTTTCGTTAACTGAGATAAATAAAAACGGCAATTAAAAGACAAAAACGATAACTAACTGGAACTGTATTATGCTTTTACAAATCTAACTAAAACGTACTGAAATTATAGATAGAAAGCCCTTCGTTTTCGTGTTTGTCCATTTATTTATAAGCCTTGAAGATACTAAATCGTTTTTTTCCACTCGAGCAGTTTTACGTTAGCTGCCGGCACCGTACGGCACCCTGACGACGACTCTTGTTTACAGTCTGTTCCTGCTCACGATGTTAGCTAAGTTGGGAGAAAGCGAGTTCTATATAGGATTTTTTTAGATATGACTGCCAGAAAGATAAAAGCAAGTGTCTTGTATTGGAAACAGGCGATAAAATATGTGGAATACTTCTCAAGGGGAAGAACCCACGAATCTCAAAGTCCTTTTGAGAAGCGCGCACAAGAAGGCTAGTTGCGAGTACCTTGACAAGCTGGCCTCTCTGAGTAGCTCCCCCGAAATAGGAGCCACATCCCGGCCCGGTAGCACCGGCAAGAAAACAACCATAACGGACTGCTTTTACCGACCAAGCTGCTGGTTAGTTAATACGCAGGAGCACCGCAAGCGTGAGGTTGCATTGGTAAATATGTTTATTGAAACTGGGATGTCCACACGACTATGTGACTTGGTTGCCTTCAAAACGTTTAACATTTCACTCGAACCAAAATTCAACTCACCCGGTGCTGCAAGAGTGAATAACCTTATTGGAGCTAAGATGGAAAAGGCAAATGGTATCTTAATGGTATTTTAATGGTATCTTTTTTTAAAAATTTATTACACAATACTTACTCTGACTTTTGAATCCTACACCTGATAAACAGCAAAAAGTATAAAAAAACCTAAAACTAATACTAGAACTAATGAACTAAACTGAAACTAGGCATTAAAAATAACAATAACTAATAAAAACTAACAAACCCACTCTAAAAACGAATTAAAACTAACTGAATTAGAGTCACAACGAAATAAAACTAAACTATAATTAAAAATCCAAAACTATTATAACCTTGTGTAAGTGACAATACAGGAACATCACAACTGCATTCCGTCACAAGAACCTGATCCCATGTGTGAGACATGGTAGTGGTAGCATCATAGTTTGGGCCTGGGC
Source organism: Megaleporinus macrocephalus (assembly GCA_021613375.1). Classification (NCBI taxonomy): domain Eukaryota; kingdom Metazoa; phylum Chordata; class Actinopteri; order Characiformes; family Anostomidae; genus Megaleporinus; species Megaleporinus macrocephalus. Next base: position 12,943,864 of record CM038715.1, on the reverse strand, counting down.
CAGGAGAGCCTGCTTTTAGGGAACTTTCAGTGAAAATCTGATGATGTTTATGTCATATTTATTCAGAAATGTAGAACATTCAAAAAAGGCCTCAAACATTTAAGCACCACTATACATAATTATACACTGTGTAATTTTGATATAATAAAAAATGTGACTAAAATTATAATATTGAATGAGCATTAAACCTAAACTATAAGTGAAATCAACTTGATGTCATAACTGCATAGTATCATAAGTTTGCCATGTTAATCATAAACAGAAGCATTAGCATAATGTTACACTACTAGCAGATTCATTTCTATTTCCCCTGCAAATTATTACAAATCTGCAATTAAGTTTTCAGATGGTGGCTTCTTGTGTTTGGTGGCTTGTTAGTGGAGTGCTGATATCTTCTGCAGGGCTGTTGGCTGACGATGACAGGTTAAGCTTTTCTGCACAATTCCAGTTCAGAGAAAGTCTGCACGCTTTCCACTTTAAAACCTACACCGCAGAAGAAACACTGAGTCAGCTGCCATTCACTGGGAAGTAAAACTTAACTTAAACAGATTTTAAGGTATAAAGAGTCGCTGGATAACTGTCTCGTAAAAATATACGATGATAAAAACACAAATTTCCTGAGTAACTCTCAGGAAAAAAAAGATATAGAAAAAATTATATACAATTTGATGTCATTACAAACAAGCACTTTACACACAAATGTTATATTGAACACTGTTGATGCTACTTACTTGTTTCATCTCCATGGTGATATCTAGAGGGGGGAAAAATAAAAATTTCCATGAGATACATGCAATATTGTGTATTTTCTTCTCTGAAACTATAAGGTGTCAGCCCCTTGCCTCAACCACAGCAAGCTACTGTGCCATTTAAACTCTCACCAATCCAATGAGTAACAGGTATTACTGGACCATCCACAGATGCTCCTTCCAGCAGCTCTATCAAGCTTATGATTTCACCAGGCTCATCAACAAACATCTCCTCCGGCTCATCAACGCACAGCTCAATCTCATCCGAGTCAGCTGAGGCTGCATCTGAGAGTGAAAATAAAAGGAATAAGCCATAGCAGGATGGTACCAGTGTAATGTGTAGTATTTAATTATCCTAGTATTGTTTTATGAAGTTGTCTTTATTTGTCATTCAGTAGTGAGTTTTCAGCTGACAACTTAGCCACTCACTGCCATACCAGCAGGAAATGTAGCAAATCAAGGGTGTAGTTGACTGAAAATGTGAAAATATTATGGGAACTAGCATGTAGGAGAAAATGACTTTTGTAAACTGTGCGGTTCAGGACCTAGGATTGCAGTAATGCAGTTTAACCCATCTGTTACCCTGCCATGTGGCATCTTTCTGCTTTTGTTTGAATTTTCCCCGACATGTTAAATTCAGTGAACAGTAATTTTATCTTATAACCTACAGAAGCATGTTCTCTGTAGGCGATGTGTAATTTTTCTGTGAGAGGTTTATATAAGCATGTAAACATTTTTAGTCTTTATATTACATTTTTAGTCTATTTCTAAACAATAAAATAAGTATACTATACTATTATCCAATACTATTTCATTATCTATCAGTATTTTAAGTGGCAGTGATATTTTGTACTGTTTAAATTAATTTTCTTATTTTGTCGCTATGCTGACAGTTTATGAAACTGTTTTGTAACAACATCTTTCAAGTGTGATACTTTAAGTATTAGTCACAACTGATTTGCTTGCTTTAGATTCATGAGGCTCCTAGGCACATGCATTCGTGTACCTGGGTTTTCACCATTTACATCTCTGGGAATGCCCCACCGTTGATTTTTACTGGTGCTTGAAACAGGTCCAACCTGGAGTTGCCTGACTTTGTCAAGGTGCAATTTTAGTGGTGGAAGCTCATCCTCACTGTCCTCTGTGTCTAGATCAGTTTTGTCTCTGATATACACTTCTCTGTAGTGTCCTCCCCCTGAACACAGAAAGACAGAGCATTGCACAGTCTGGTTTCATAACCGTAAGGAGTGTGAAAGAAAGTTTTATCTTGTCTACATTTTTAGTATTTGCTCTGCTACACCTCTGTCCTTTTCGGATACATGTATCCATCAATTGTCTGTAACTAGCTGATACTATGTACATATACTATGCCGATTTGCAGTGATTATCCTATACTATTGTTGTACATACTTTAGTTCAGGCTACATCTGATAAATCTGTTAAATAAATCAATACTCAAATGGTCAGTCACAAACACAGCTTTATAACAGTCCTTAGGAACTGAGGAGATGTTTATGGCTAGCATATTCTATCCTTTATGACAGCTCAATATGCATACATATCTACTTATTTGACGTGATTAGCTTATTGCATGTGGATTAGTCTGTAATATATGCAATGAAAAGATTGTGTAATGCTGTTGGAATAGGATTATCTTTCTATCCCCTGAACCAATGCAGCAGTTATGGGCCTAAATGACAGGTCACACGGGGCCACAAGATAATCAGTTATGCATTAAACAAAGTACATAATGTAAGAAAACAGAAAGAAAAATGATTAAATGGAAATAAGCAAGTAATGAAAGAAAGAAAACAGTGTGAGGAAATAATAAGACAGAGGTTGAATTTTGATCAGATGCATAATACAGGGCATGGTGCATGTGGCCTGTGTCGCTCTGGACGCTGATGTTGGCTTAGTGTGTTTGAGGGTGTTGGCACTGACCTGCTCTGAGCGGGCGCAGCTGCTGCTCTTTTACTGAGAGCTTTGTGTTGATGTGTAAGCGATGACTGTTGCTCATGTGCTTTAGCAGGTGTTGGGAGTGCAGAGCAGAGCGAGTATACAACACCAGCTTTGACCCAGCCAGAACATCTGACCTGATCTCAAACCGTCTGCCCTGTTCACATCAGAAAATGACCAAAAGTAACTAAACAAATGTGCTTTTGTCACTGAGCTACTACAGTGTCATGCAAAGGCTTTGGGCACCTGTAGTCAAAATTTGTAAAGTTCAGTTTGTAGAAGGTGAACTGAACTTTTTTTAAATTGTGTGAGATTAGAGCATTACATTTGTTTTGTATAATTTTAGGATTAAAAAATGTGCAAAGGTTAGTAAACCCCAAGAGTTTTAAGCTCTCAGATAATCTTTACCAAGACCTAGGGCTTAAAGCTATGACTATGATATATTATGGAAAGTTCTACTTTGGGCCTTTTTAAGAAACCAGGTCTTATTTCACTGGCTTAGTTGTGTACAGACATTTAACCAAGGATGCACAACCCTTTGCATGCCACTGTATATTAGTGGGAATACTATACCTGGAAGGTGATGTCATCTATGTTTGACCAGGCAATTTCATATAAAAGCTGTCTTTCACCACTGACCACCTAGAAAGCAACAACAATTTTTTTGTTTCTCTAATTACAAATACAAATAAAGCACTTTTACTGAAGTGACAGATATTTGTTCATATATACCTGTATATATGTATCTTATATGTATCTATATGTATTATATAAGGCAAAAAGTGTCCAAAAAGAAAAGTCCTAAGTTGTCCCTTTGTTCAACCTCTATTTGCCAACAGCAAGGAGACTAACTAATGAGATTGAATAATACAGATAAATAAATCCACAACTTGGTTTGCAGTTAGATAATAGAAAAAAGCCTCTTTTGGCACTTGCTCCAGACTATTTTTTGCATATGAGGACTTTTGTAGGACTTTTTGCTCCACTTGTCAATCATTGTATTCACACTGTAATAACATTTAAAAGCAACTGTTTTTGAGTCTACCTGGAGGCTACATTAGTCAACTCCTATTCCTTTACCTTATGTAAGTTAGCTCAAAATAGATGTGAAGTAAGACAACCCTAACCTTAAAATCTGAAGTTGACCCAACTTTGTTTAACAGTATTTAAAAGAATTGAGGTGCTCTTAAACTGAGGTGAAAAATCTTTATTTGTATATTCACTGTCACTTTTTTTTGCGTGTCTGTCCTGCTTAACTATGTCTCTGCCTTAAAAGCTCTATTGCATATTTGTTCATAACAGTTCTATAAATTAAACTGAGTGTAAAATAACCTGGTACCAAATATTATTTCCCTATACACAGCTAAAGTTACTTTACTTCATACACATGCAGACCACTCCAAGTTAGGCCCATTAACACACTGGCTCTTTGTTCCTTTTTGCTCTGGAGATTAAAAAGAGAGAGAGAGAGAGAAAGAGAGAGAGAGAGATAAGCATGTTTATGAGATTTTTAATTTCAAATTATTATTTTTTAGTGCACGCTGCTTGGCCTGACCTTGCTCATGCTGTAGAAGATAACAGGTACATCACTCATTCTACAGGCTTCCTGGATGAAAAGCAGCACAGCGTCACACGCACACACTCCCCTCAGCTCTCTGTGCAGAGCAGGAGTGTTTTCTAAAACGTAGTCACATCCATGCTTCTCCAAAATCTGAAAGACAGAGGTGCAAGAAGTTATCGTTTATATAACACACCTGTAAATACACATATCCCATTATAAATTAGTAGAATATTAACATAATATTAGAAGAATTATTGTTGACAGTGTCACACTGTATCTTGTTGTTACTTTTATTACATATCTGTATTACTAACATTGCTTGTGCATCATTCACATTTACCCCTCATATCTATATTATTACTGTTATTATACATCTGTACTGCTGCCATCGCTTTAGCAGTCCTGCACATTCTTGCCCATACTAATTGTAGATATCTAATCATTTCAGCAAACTGGCTACCAAAGTTAGAGTAAAACACATTTTGAGCTTTTAACTGACTTTAAACAGCTGTACTTACACACATCATTGTGTAATCATATTTGTTTTATTTAAAAACAAGAAGGTTATTTAATTACAAAAAATATGTGGTTCAGTAATAACAATTTTTAATACTGCATACAGAATTTTAGGCTTTGGGACACATTTGCTTCAAAACAACTGCTCAACATGTGGCCATGATGGACATGGATACAGTCTCACTTTCTACACTTATTTAGCCTGGGTGTGATTAAAATAAGGCTCAGCCTACAGAAAAAAATGTATTCAGATAAATTTTAATTTAATTTTAAATGAAATTGGGAGTTAAGGATTGTGACATCCCAACAGACAGAACCTAATATATATATATATATATATATATATATATATATATATATATATATATATATATATATATATAAAGGGTTTGACAATGAAACTGAAGCACCTGGTTTTAGACCACAATTATTTATTAGTATGGTGTAGGGCCTCCTTTTGCGGCCAATACAGCATTAGATTGTCTTGGGAATGACATACAAGTCCTGCACAGTGGTCAGAGGGATTTTAAGCCATTCTTCTTGCAGGATAGTGGCCAGGTCACTACGTGATGCTGGTGGAGGAAAACGTTCCCTGACTCGCTCCTCCAAAACACCCCAAAGTGGCTCAATAATATTTAGATCTAGTGACTGTGCAGGCCATGGGAGATGTTCAACTTCACTTTCATGTTCATCAAACCAATCTTTCACCAGCTATGCTGTGTGTATTGGTGCATTGTCATCCTGATACACGGCACCACCTTCAGGATACAATGTTTGAACCATTGGATGCACATGGTCCTCCAGAATGGTTCGGTAGTTCTTGGCAGTGACGTGCCCATCTAGCACAAGTATTGGGCCAAGGGAATGCCATGATATAGCAGCCCAAACTATCACTGATCCACTGTCATGCTTCACTCTGGGCATGCTACAGTCTGGGTGGTCTTTGGGACTTCTCCACACCGTAACTCTCCCGGATGTGGGGAAAACAGTAAAGGTGGACTCATCAGAGAACAATACATGTTTCACATTGTCCACAGCCCAAGATCTACACTCCTTGCACCATTGAAACCGACGTTTGGCATTGGCACGAGTGACCAAAGGTTTGGCTATCGCAGCCCGGCCGTGTATATTGACCCTGTGGAGCTCCTGACGGACAGTTCTGGTGGAAACAGGAGAGTTGAGGTGCACATTTAATTGTGCCGTGATTTGGGCAGCCGTGGTTTTATGTTTTTTGGATACAATCTGGGTTAGCACCCCAACATCCCTTTCAGACAGCTTCCTCTTGCGTCCACAGTTAATCCTGTTGGATGTGGTTCGTCCTTCTTGGTGGTATGCTGACGTTACCCTGGATACCGTGGCTCTTGATACATCACAAAGACTCTCTGTCTTGGTCACAGATGTGCCAGCAAGACATGCACCAACAATTTGTCCTCTTTTGAACTCTGGTATGTCCCATAATGTTGTGTGCATTGCAATATTTTGAGTTAAACTGTGTTTCATTGTCCAACCCCTGTAAATAATAGTCCAGTGATTCATTCATACAAACATTCATGCACACTAGAGCGCACCCAGCAAGGAAAGTAGTCACGTGGATTGAAATAAGATCCTTCGCCCTCCATCCAGTCTCCCAGGTCAGCCTGTAAGGCATATGCAGCAAGCTGGAAATATTGCCCTTCTTGCCAGCAGCACTGCGATCTCAACACTCTGCCTTTCAGGTCAGCGTAGTACAGACTGCGCACCTTCTCCTCTCTGAGTTTAGGAGACAAAGCAGCAAAGAAGGGCTTACAGAATGAAAAAGTTAAACAATATGCTGTTGATAAACAAAAACAAACAAATTTCACCAGTAATAATGTTAATTACACAAACAGCGAAGGAACACAGGTTAGCAGAACATAGGTTTCACTTACACAATGAGTCGACCATTTCCTACGTAGTACTGTACTCTCAGATGTAGAACTACTCTCTCCTGTACATAGAAAATAATGTGTTTATTACAGGTGTTACTGTTGCTACTGTTATATTATAAAAGTGTTTGAGATTACCTGTAAAGCATTGCGCTTCCATGTTTTAGGAAAGTATGTGCTTAGTTTTTTGTCCAGGTCCAGGAACAGGTGGTCATTGTCTGAACCAAATGAATTTAGATGTACACAATGAGACAAGTCACATTTCTATTTCTGAGTACTTGAGCATTCTGGACTGTGTTTTGATGACCATCAAGTGTGATACATCACAGTGAGCAGCTCTAATTATGGGTGGAAGATTAAAGAGCAGAGTTTTCTTGGAGCACATTCCAGAGTAATTAAACAGCGTTAGGGCTTACTCAGCAGAAACGTCCCATACTTACTGTTTTCTAGACACAGGCCAAAGAGATGCAGTTCCTTAATGGCAAGTAGCTCAAACAGCTTGCTGACTACCTCATGTCCTCTGCTTTTCAACTACACACACAGAGATAATAACAGAGATAATATACATATATTTATTTATTTATATATATATAAATAAATATTCTATTAATAGATATTCTATTAAATAAGGAAGAGAAAGTTGAAAAAGGAAGAGAAGTAGAAAATTAGCATAACACTGTAAACACCTCCCAAGCTATGAGATAGAAAAGGGAAGAAGCTGTTGCAGTTCTCAGAACAATGGACTAACCACCCCTCAGCCCAGACCACATCATCACTGAGTGTGTTTGGGATTACACCGGGATTCATAAGAAGCAAATAATAAAACTTCTATGTCTGAACTGGAAATATATATATATATATATATATATATATATATATATATATATATATATATATATATATATATATATATATATATATATGAAAGCAAGAGCAGAATCAAAGCTGTGACAAAGACAAAGAGGGAGCAACAAATCAGAATCGGACTTTATATGCCAAGTATGCTCACACATACTAGGAATTTGTTTTTGGTTACAGAAGCTCACAGTGCACAATAACTGACATTACAAAATTAACAAAAACACCCAACCTAGCCATCCTCCTACACACACACACACACACACACACACCTGTTAACTTAACATGTGCAGAGTTGTATGTTAACAGTAAAGTGCTAAGTGCAGCAGTAAATATATCTTATGTGTAATTTGCAGTCTAAATGTCTATGAAATATTTGCACTGTTTATTTTCTGATGCTGAAAAAGGAATAACCAGCACTTTTCAGCTGGTTTGAATGGAAATGGTGGTCTCTTATGCATAGTCAAAGTTTGCTGATGATACTACACTGACTGGACTGATCACTGGTGGGGAAGAGACAGCATACAGGAAGGAGGTGACGTAGCTGGTGGTCTGGTGTCATGACAACAAGGGTGAAGCCTTCAAATTCCTTGGCATTTACATCAGTGAGGATCTCAGCTGGTCCCACAACACTCAGATTATCATCAGGAAGTCCCAGCAGTGACTGTACTTTCTGAGAGGGCTGAAAAAATTTGCCATGCCAGCCAAAATTCTCAGCACCTTCTACAGGAGTATGATTGAGAATGTTCTTACCAGCTCCATCATCGTCTGGTATGGAAACTCTACTGCTCAGGACAGAAAGGCTCTCCAGCGTCTGATCAAAACTGCACAGTCCATCTCAGGAGCAGCCTTCCCCTCACCACAGAACATCTACCACACCAGGGTCACCAGGAGGGCCCACAACATAATCAGGGACAGTACACACCCCCAGCACACACTCTTCACACTTTTACCTTCAGGCAGACGTTACAGGAGTGTGAAGTCCAGGACCACAAGACTGACAAACAGTTTCTACTCACAGGCCATCAGGCTTGTAAACACCTCACGCACTACCTCTCCAACCTCTCCTATCTGAACTGGTTTTAACTGGTCTGATTTTAACTGCACCCTATATTCACTGTACTGCTGCTGTCAGAATACTGTTTACACTCACTGTACTGCTGCTCTCAGAATACTGTTTACACTCACTGTACTGCTGCTCTCAGAATACTGTTTACACTCACTGTACTGCTGCTGTCAGAATACTGTTTATACTCACTGTACTGCTGCTGTCAGAATACTGTTTACACTCACTGTACTGCTGCTCTCAGAATACTGTTTACACTCACTGTACTGCTGCTCTCAGAATACTGTTTATACTCACTGTACTGCTGCTGTCAGAATACTGTTTACACTCACTGTACTGCTGCTCTCAGAATACTGTTTATACTCACTGTACTGCTGCTCTCAGAATACTGTTTATACTCACTGTACTGCTGCTGTCAGAATACTGTTTACACTCACTGTACTGCTGCTCTCAGAATACTGTTTACACTCACTGTACTGCTGCTCTCAGAATACTGTTTATACTCACTGTACTGCTGCTCTCAGAATACTGTTTACACTCACTGTACTGCTGCTCTCAGAATACTGTTTATACTCACTGTACTGCTGCTGTCAGAATACTGTTTACACTCACTGTACTGCTGCTCTCAGAATACTGTTTATACTCACTGTACTGCTGCTCTCAGAATACTGTTTATATTCACTGTACTGCTGCTCTCAGAATACTGTTTACACTCACTGTACTGCTGCTCTCAGAATACTGTTTATACTCACTGTACTGCTGCTCTCAGAATACTGTTTACACTCACTGTACTGCTGCTCTCAGAATACTGTTTATACTCACTGTACTGCTGCTGTCATACTGTTTACACTCACTGTACTGCTGCTCTCAGAATACTGTTTACACTCACTGTACTGCTGCTCTCAGAATACTGTTTACACTCACTGTACTGCTGCTCTCAGAATACTGTTTACACTCACTGTACTGCTGCTGTCAGAATACTGTTTATATTCACTGTACTGCTGCTGTCAGAATACTGTTTACATTCGCTACTTGCACAAAAACACTACTGTTTACATTTGTTACTTGCAACTTGCACTTTATGGCCACCGCTCCTCATACTTGCACATAAAAACACATGTAAAATTATAAAAAAAAGAAAAAAAAATACTTTAATTTTATTTACTTCACCATATATTATTATACTTTATATATTTTGTATATATTTTTCATTATTTCATTTTTTGTTATCTATTGGTGAATGGAAGAACAGCAAAGTAAGAATTTCATTGTAGAGTGTAACTGTCTGTTCTGCTGTGCATATGACAATAAAACTCTTGAATCTTGAATCCTGAAAACATTATGCAGGTCCTAACTTTGTAACTTTTTTCTGCTTTTGCATGAAACCAAACACATACACCCACACACGCACACGATTAACACGATGCAAAACACACTTCTCTGTATCTTACTTCCTGAGGAGCTGTAAAAGTGTAACTTAACATGTAACACATTAACAGCAGCTGCAGTGTTGCTGCTAATAATTGCTTTGCTTACTATTAACCACCAGATTTTGTTAGGCAAGGATAAAGCAGTGTCACTGGACATTAGACAAAATACAGTAGACATATATTGATTTCAGTGCATGTCAACAGAACATAAGCCATAAGTCTCTCACTGTCTGTGTATGAAACAACCATGTATGTCATCAGTATCCAAAGAAAACAGGTGTCTCCAAAACTGCAACTTTACAAGAGAGGCCAAAAATAGTCTTCACTTTCAATGTAAGTCAGTGGAACCAGATTTATTCCAAGCTATTTTGGAATATTTCTATTGGTCCATTCATCATAAAATGTTCATACAATGTACAATGTGGTATTGAGTGGTCTCAATCAAGTTGTATTGAGACTTTGTCAAAAATGGACATGCTTTTCTTCGGACACTGACAATATGTTCTAGAGGGTCTTACCTTTTCAGCTGTTTCCCAAAATATGAACATTAAGAAAGTCTACTAATAAATTCTGTGTACTGACTCACCCCCACAGCAACGTCCAGTTGGTTCTTGTCAGGTAAAACCACGCAGATAACTCTGGTCTGATCGGTCATTGTATCAGTAATGTGTTGCGTTCCTCCAGCCACTCATTACAATGCTTCTCTTCAGTCTTGTTTTTCCCATGATCACTCCTGTTCCCTCCTCTTCACTGTGCTCCCTAAAATAACAACCAACTCACACGTAGCTAACAGAATCAATGTGGGTAGGTTAGAATACAGAAACCGCTCTGTTGCAAAGCTTATGCAAAATGCTGATATGCAAAAAAGAAACAAAAATGACCAACGATTCACACCCATACACTATACCAACACTAAAGTATTTACTTTAAATTAAACTTGTACTTCACTCTGTTATTTCAGACATTCACAAGACTTTTCTTTAATTCATTAGAAGATAGATTGCTCACTGTCCTAAATAAACAGACATTATAAAAAGCTACTGATATAATCAATGGAAGTGTGACCAAATGCCAAACTCAATACTAAGAGTGTATTGATACACAAACAGTATGCTCAGGTTTGGCAGAGTTTTTGTCTCTGAGGTCAAGAATTCAATTTTATTTGATAAAAAAAAGGCTCCACAGAGCTCCAGTACATGGACTGTCTTTATGTAGTGTGTCTTTATGTAGAATAGTGATCTTATAATTTGGTGAAACTAAACAACATTAAAACTGCCTCATCTTACATACTGTGTCTCCAACATGTTTGGCAGTGACTTTGTAGCATGTTATTTTAATGGGACCAATGTCTCCTGTAATGACGACGTGTTCCTCTATATAAATTATCAGTGACTGTCCTTTGCATGTGTATGAGCAACAGCTGACTGCACAACTCCAGTTCTCAAACATGTCTACTGGCTAGTTTCTAGGTTTTCAAATAGCATTAGTCATTCATAGTGACATGCCTTTTACATGAGGTTTCCTTTGATTGGCTAAAAAAGAGGGGGGAGAACAGGGTATAATGAGTCACCTATTAATAATTCAAATAATTGTAATGTCTGTATATTTCGGACAGTAGTCACTCTATACGTTGTGTGTCCACAGAAAATAAAACTTTTCATTCAGCTTTTACAGTCCTTTGACACAACTTAGCCCTGAGAGGGGTATATTGAGCGGGATATACCCCTGTCATTGGGAAGAAAAAAGCTGAGCCCAGTAGGGAAAATGTGCCCCACTTAAATAACCTGCCTACATAAAGAACAAAATAAAATCACTAGATTCTGTATTTGATTTCATGTTAATTAAAGTAGGAACTGTGGTTGTGCCTGTTATGTAGTTTCTAGGTACGGTGAAAAAAGAACAAAGTAACTTACAAACCTGTTATTTCTCCTAACCAACTCAAAAGCCAACTGTGCATCTAAGTAAATGAAACTGGTTTGCAGATCTGCTGAAAATGGTGGTTTTGGTTTCTATTGGGAATTGGTCTGTGGGTCATTAGAAATCCCATTAGGAAACCATCTGATGCTCTGATATCAGTACTAGGACGTTAAACCATTAGAACGTTTCACACTACCAACCAATTAGGAAAACACAATATACCACAAGTGGCCTCTGGACACCATCAGGAGCCAGCAGAAAGGTTTCCAGTAGGGAAGTCTGTCGATGTGGACAGTAAATTTACACTGAATCTAATAATCAAAGTGAGCCTTTCAGAGTCTTTAATAGTTACTCAGTGTGTTATCAATCTGTCTCTCTTTTGCCCATTTGCAGCAGATCAAATAGCCCACCCTTGACTGGGTGCTCTTGAAATAACAATAATAATGATTGGGAAGATCAACATCACACCATAGTTAAAGTACAGACAGAAGAAACCAGGCCTTAATTTGCTCCTTTCAGGAAAAAGCAGCTTTCCTACTGAGCACATAACCAATGTTAGTAATGGTGTTGCCAGATTAGGCGGGTTCCATATATATATATATATATATAGGCAATTACTGAAGTCATTATAATAATTATGTCTGTATATTATTAGTCAACATGTAAATCAGTTTGTCACCAATTATAAAACGTGGGCTGAATGTAACAGTACATGTGAACTATGTGTTGCTGTTTTAATAACAGGGGAGCGCATGAGTCATTTGGTTTTAAATTTTGATTTAAGGTAAAACATTCTCTGAACAACATCTGTCATTTAGATATTAATTTTTGTAATTTTTGATACTGTATCAAATATTATATTTGATATATTATACCTTCACAGAAGAAAACCACACAACACAAACATGCACATCTGTACAAACAAACAGGAGAATCATCATTTGTTAATCTATCAGTCATTTATTTTACAAACAAAAAAGTTTACCAGTGCTTGAAACATTGTTTTACAGACACGTAAAAGTTGAAGACACAGCAAGTAACCAGAGCTGGTGAGAGTCTGTGTTTAGAGCATGAGCTCATTTCCTCAGTTTGACACAGAAACGTCCAATGATGGTGTGGTAAAAGTTTAGGGAAGACACAGCTGTACACTGCACTTAAAGAATTCCTGATTATTAGTAGTTAGGAAGAACATATTTTAAGTTTAAATTCTGTTCTCTTCAACCCGAATTCCAAGTTCATTAAACGTTTACTAGCAGAAATGGGTTACAAGCAGTGTTCTGTGACTCATGTTTTTTTAAATAAGTCAGAGTTATGCAAGCTTCTGTTCTTGTCACAGTAAAGGAAATGCCATTATCTAAAACAGCACTATACACATCACATTTTAACATACTGAACTACATGAATGCGCAGGCCCTTAACATCTAAAATGTGGATATAGCAGAGAATCAGGGCCCCTGCTCTTTTTTTCTCACAGCCACAGCACAGGAAGCACAGGCTGAGGCTAAGAAGGACATGATTGCCACATGTGCTTATTCAGGAAACTGTTCAGATCTAGTATTTTTCCTTCCCTGGTTCAACGACGACCTTTTGGCAATGTATGACTTCTGCTGTGCCAAGTCAAAGCGAAATCTTTGTTTCACAAAAAAGAAGAACTTGTATTGCCTTTAAGGACATTCGTTTGATTCACAGTTATTTGAGAACCAGCTTCAGAGTGCTGCTATTGTCATCAAACAATGGACTAACAAGCCCCACCGTTTACCCAAGTAGCAGATCTGAAGCATGTCTAAAGGCTATGAGTTTATCAGTTCGCAAGCATGCACAAGCTGCACTTCAACAATACATTCTATTACAATGGACTTTCCCAGGAAATCGACAAGTTCACAGATAAAAACACATCATCATGCACATACGGTGCTCACAACACTCTTCCATATCTTACATACGCTTTCAAGGGCCACGCCCAAAACGCTCCTCCGAACACCTACGAGCCATTTCTCATCTACCAGTGCCAGGAGTCGCAATTAGTAAACAAACAAACCAAATAAATAGTAGTGCACTACGCAACAAGTCATGTCTATGAGATCATGTCTCTATACACATCACAAAAGTGGGGACAAGGGTGAAAAAGCACACCCCAAAAAAAAAAAAAAAAAATTATATATATATATATATATATATATATATGCGCCTCATTGAACTGTGCTATGTGCAAGCATAACCATTTCATTGCATGGTAGACCTGTGGCGGTAACAGAATCCTCTTAAGGTAACTGTATGGAAGAAAGGAATTAAGGTCAAACCTTTGTCAAATGAAACCTGAAATACCTAATAACAGCACAGTAACACTTTCGTTGTTGTAGTAGGGCCGAAAGCTTCGTTTTATATCGAAATCACAACAGCAGAGGGAGCAACTGGTAAAATCTCGCTCTGCCTTCTTCATAGCTGTCTTAATAAACTGCGTAAAGAAATGTAGGCTAATAACACAGAGCTTCTGAAGGGGCGGTCTGAACATTCAGCGTTTACACCTCTGATGGGCGGTGTTGCCTTGTTAGTTAGGTGAATTACCGGTAATTCATTTGTTGTTAGTGCCCTCTGCTGGTAGGTTTTTATGGCAGTGCCTTGGGTCACATGTGTGGCTCTCACTGATGACATCATCAGCAGGCAGCGGGGCAGCTCTCCATATTATAGCGAGGAAAAGCTCATGCCTTGTTCATCCGACACCATCCAGGATGCTTCATCATTTTTTTATATATAGTGTGTTGCCACATATTGTGACCCAGGGCGCTGCTATAAAAACCTACCAGCAGAGGGCGCTAACAACAACTTAATTACTGGTAAAAAACCTAACTAACAAGGAAACACATGGGCTAATCTGGAACATCTGGAGCTTCATTTAAAGAATATAGTCACATTTGCAGTGTTGGTGAGAAACACTGTAATTTGTTCCTGTCCAGGTTTTTAGTATATTGTAATATTTAAATTGGAAAAAAGACCAGAACTGGCAGTAAAGTAGTGGAGGCTGTTACCACCATAACTAAGTTAACATACAGTCACCAGACACAGGCCTATTATATGTGGAGGTCCAGAGAAAAGTCAGTCACAGTAAATCAAAACACAAATTCCATAAAACAACAAAAACAAATATACTAACACAGGACCAGCAGCAAAAACGTTTCCTAAGCATTTTTATACACTCCAAGCACTGTAAATACCATTAAAGTGAATGTTCACAGGAAAAGGCTTACACTCAGCAGATGGTGTGCGACATGCGCTTAGTAGTTAGCTTAAATGAATTCTTATTCAAGAAGGCCGTTTTTGTACCATGATCAACTGTCTGTTCAGTATTGCTAATTAGTTTTTCTGTGGCAGGGTAAAAAGCATAAATATCATACGCAGGGCATCTATACATTAATTGCACTGTAATGCACACGGAGAGCTTTGCGCCCAAAAAAAAAAAAAAAAAAAAAGTTTAATGCAAAAAGGAGCTGAAAACGTCATGTTACTCTCAAAAACATTTCCTTGTGGTCAAATGACCCCACTGGTGCAATGGTACATTAAAGAGGTGTGTTCAAAAACCAGCCTGAGAACTGAGAGCGTCTTAAAAAGAAGGTGGTTTGTTGAATGTTAAAAGACATGCATATATTTACTGTACTGGCATGCTTTCAGTCACCACAGTCCAAAGCCTGAGGTGTGGATAATAACACAATACACAGGTTTATTTTAACAACGACTATGTTTAAAAAAGGTACCTGTAAAGAGAGATTCACTAGTGGACGATAAAACCTAAAAACCTTTTCTTTTTCTTTTTTTTTTTTCAGCAAGCATGCATTAATTCCTGAATTATGACCACTGTATGTCCTTCCTACAAAAGTCTAACGACTAGATTTCGTGACACAGAAAGCAAAAAACTATGCATAAAAAAAAGAAAAAGAAAAATATTAATATATGGAGAAGTCCCCACAATTTCAGTCCATGATTAGGTGCAATCTGTGTCCTCTGTCCACTTCCCCGTACATTCTGCTACTGCTGTTTCAGAACAAGGTAATAGTTGAGGCTCGATTTTGAGTTAATATTTCTTTACATCTAGTACAATTACATGACAAATGGTTTAAGATACATTGTTCTATACACATTCTCTCCAACAGCGCTGGAGAATTAAATGCCCTTATAAATGCCACAATGTGATTTCCTACACCAGCTGTCTTTCGTACAGTATAACTGGTTTAGACTGGTTTAAACTGAAGGCAACCTGTATGCATAAAGAGTCACATTCATGTACTCGTCCGAGCTTGAACAGAAACTCAAACTACGCAGGGCCATGAGAGTGTAGCAGATAAAAAGGCAAATTAAAACCTAAAGCAAAAGACGAACTAACCAGACTACATGAATATACACTAGCTGTCTGAGTTGGTGGTCTCTTGCGAAAGAGCTGGAATCTGTGCGCTAAGCTGCATATCCATACTCCGGAACAAGTGTGGGGAAAGTTTGAAGAAGGGCAGGGTGGGCTCAGTCCAGATCTAGTTGTTTTGCTGAAGGCACTTCTAGGTAAAGCTTTCCATAGAATAGCACCTTTGTTGTGAATAGCCAGGAGAAGCCCTTGTGGGAGACTTGAGGGGGATATTATGGTGGCCCTACTGAAGGCTCACAGCAGACTGAAGCCCAGGATGTACTGCAGGAGCTTGTTCCTGTTGGCCTGAGGTTGGAACGTAGTGCTCAGCTCAAGACGACAGATCCCATCGTCATAGCGCTCCTTCAGCACCTGTTAACCACACACAGACTCCACTCACCTCTGGTGACAGACACTCTCATTCTGTAAATAAATGTACATGACAGAAAAGTGACTTACCCCCAGCTCTTTAAACGTTTTCACTGTGTTTTTAACGAGGTAGTGTGTAGCACTTTCTCCTAAAAACAGGGGAAAGAAAGAAAAGTTAGAAGTTGTTGAGGAAACTATTAAAAGGACACCCACCAAACACGTACAGACATTTTGCACTCTGTAACAGGGATGTGCGATATTTACAAAAACAGATATCTGGATATTTTCTGTAATTTTGGGGGATAATGATAAACTATATTTTGCATTATTTAAAAATTAGTTTGTAAAAGCTTTATATTTTACTAGCTTGTACTGCTTAAAGGATATAAATATCCATCCATTCATCATATTCCTCTTTATCTCCACTAGTCTGGGTCATGGGTTGCTGGAGCCAATCCTAGCGTCAGCGGGTGAGGGCACTGTTTCAGTGAATGACTCTGCTGAAGTTTGCTGAGTGTTTGTTTTGCAGGACACGTTAGCCGGTTTAGGTCTGTCTTGGACTCCCGAAGCTCTTTATACTCCTCATACTCTGTTCATACTCCTCATACTCTCTTCATACTATCTTCATACTCCTCATACTCTCTTCATACTCTGTTCATACTCCTCATACTCTGTTCATACTCCTCATACTCTCTTCATACTATCTTCATACTCCTCATACTCTCTTCATACTCTGTTCATACTCCTCATACTCTGTTCATACTCTCTTCATACTCCTCATACTCTCTTCATACTCTGTTCATACTCCTCATACTCTGTTCATACTCTCTTCATACTCCTCATACTCTGTTCATACTCTCTTCATACTCCTCATACTCTCTTCATACTCCTCATACTCTCTTCATACTCCTCATACTCTCTTCATACTCTCTTCATACTCCTCATACTCTCTTCATACTCCTCATACTCTCTTCATACTCTGTTCATACTCTCCTCATACTCTCTTCATACTCTCTTCATACTCTCCTCATACTCTCTTCATACTCCTCATACTGTTCATACTCTCTTCATACTCCTCATACTCTCCTCATACTCTCTTCATACTCTCTTCATACTCCTCATACTCTCTTCATACACTCTTCATACACTCTTCATACTCTCTTCATACTCTCTTCATACTCCTCATACTCTCTTCATACTCTCTTCATACTCTCTTCATACACTCTTCATACTCTCTTCATACTCTCCTCATACTCTCTTCATACTCTCCTCATACTCTCTTCATACTCTCTTCATACTCCTCATACTCTCTTCATACTCTCTTCATACTCCTCATACTCTCTTCATACTCTCTTCATACTCCTCATACTCTCTTCATACTCTCTTCATACTCCTCATACTCTCCTCATACTCTCTTCATACTCCTCATACTGTTCATACTCTCTTCATACTCCTCATACTCTCCTCATACTCTCTTCATACTCTCTTCATACTCCTCATACTCTCTTCATACACTCTTCATACACTCTTCATACACTCTTCATACTCTCTTCATACTCTCTTCATACTCCTCATACTCTCTTCATACTCCTCATACTCTCTTCATACTCTCTTCATACTCTCTTCATACTCTCCTCATACTCTCTTCATACTCTCTTCATACTCCTCATACTCTCTTCATACTCTCTTCATACTCTCTTCATACTCTCTTCATACTCTCTTCATACTCTCTTCATACTCCTCATACTCTCTTCATACTATCTTCATACTCCTCATACTCTCTTCATACTCTGTTCATACTCCTCATACTCTGTTCATACTCTCTTCATACTCCTCATACTCTCTTCATACTCTGTTCATACTCCTCATACTCTGTTCATACTCTCTTCATACTCCTCATACTCTCTTCATACTCTCTTCATACTCCTCATACTCTCTTCATACTCCTCATACTCTCTTCATACTCCTCATACTCTCTTCATACTCTCTTCATACTCCTCATACTCTCTTCATACTCCTCATACTCTCTTCATACTCTGTTCATACTCTCCTCATACTCTCTTCATACTCTCTTCATACTCTCCTCATACTCTCTTCATACTCCTCATACTGTTCATACTCTCTTCATACTCCTCATACTCTCCTCATACTCTCTTCATACTCTCTTCATACTCCTCATACTCTCTTCATACACTCTTCATACACTCTTCATACTCTCTTCATACTCTCTTCATACTCCTCATACTCTCTTCATACTCTCTTCATACTCTCTTCATACACTCTTCATACTCTCTTCATACTCTCCTCATACTCTCTTCATACTCTCTTCATACTCTCTTCATACTCCTCATACTCTCTTCATACTCTCTTCATACTCCTCATACTCTCTTCATACTCTCTTCATACTCTCTTCATACTCCTCATACTCTCTTCATACTCTCTTCATACTCCTCATACTCTCCTCATACTCTCTTCATACTCCTCATACTGTTCATACTCTCTTCATACTCCTCATACTCTCCTCATACTCTCTTCATACTCTCTTCATACTCCTCATACTCTCTTCATACACTCTTCATACACTCTTCATACTCTCTTCATACTCTCTTCATACTCTCTTCATACTCCTCATACTCTCTTCATACTCTCTTCATACTCTCTTCATACACTCTTCATACTCTCTTCATACTCTCCTCATACTCTCTTCATACTCTCTTCATACTCCTCATACTCTCTTCATACTCTCTTCATACTCTCTTCATACTCTCTTCATACTCCTCATACACTCTTCATACTCTCTTCATACTCCTCATACTCTCTTCATACTCTCTTCATACTCTCTTCATACACTCTTCATACTCTCTTCATACTCCTCATACTCTCCTCATACTCTCTTCATACTCCTCATACTCTCTTCATACTCCTCATACTCTCTTCATACACTCCTCATACTCTCTTCATACTCTCTTCATACTCTCTTCATACACTCTTCATACTCTCTTCATACACTCTTCATACTCTCTTCATACTCTCTTCATACTCTCCTCATACTCTCCTCATACTCTCCTCATACTCTCTTCATACTCTCTTCATACTCTCTTCATACTCTCTTCATACTCCTCATACACTCTTCATACACTCTTCATACTCTCTTCATACTCCTCATACTCTCTTCATACTCTCTTCATACTCCTCATACTCTCTTCATACTCATACTCTCTTCATACACTCTTCATACACTCTTCATACTCTCTTCATACTCTCTTCATACTCTCTTCATACTCTCCTCATACTCTCCTCATACTCTCTTCATACTCTCTTCATACTCTCTTCATACTCTCTTCATACTCTCTTCATACTCTCTTCATACTCTCTTCATACTCTCTTCATACTCTCCTCATACTCTCTTCATACTCTCTTCATACTCTCTTCATACTGTCTTCATACTCTCCTCATACTCTCCTCATACTCTCTTCATACTCTCTTCATACTCTTCATACTCTCCTCATACTCTCCTCATACTCTCTTCATACTCTCTTCATACTCTCTTCATACTCTCTTCATACTCTCCTCATACTCTCTTCATACTCTTCATACTCTCTTCATACTCTCCTCAAACTCTCTTCATACTCTCTTCATACACTCTTCATACTCTCTTCATACTCTCTTCATACTCTCTTCATACTCTCTTCATACTCTCCTCATACTCTCTTCATACTCTCTTCATACTCTCTTCATACTCTCTTCATACTCTCTTCATACACTCTTCATACTCTCCTCATACTCTCTTCATACTCCTCATACTCTCTTCATACTCTCTTCATACTCTCCTCAAACTCTCTTCATACTCTCTTCATACTCTCTTCATACTCTCCTCAAACTCTCTTCATACTCTCTTCATACTCTCTTCATACTCTCCTCAAACTCTCTTCATACTCTCTTCATACTCTCTTCATACTCTCTTCATACTCTCTTCATACTCTCCTCATACTCTCCTCATACTCTCCTCATACTCTCCTCATACTCTCTTCATACTCTCTTCATACTCTCTTCATACTCTCTTCATACTCTCCTCAAACTCTCTTCAAACTCTCTTCATACACTCCTCATATTCTGTTCTGGTTTGTTTGGAGATGATGGAACAGGTCGGCTGCTTTCTTACACAGTCTTTTGAGCAATGTCAGTCTTTTCAGATCCAGACCAGCTCCATGCGAGTGAAGATAATCCTCGTCTAGGAGTTAAATCTTAGGCGGTAGACTGCCAGGCTGGCAGTGTCTAAGTTTCTTCCTCTGGCGCAGTGTGTTCACTCACTTTTAGCTTTAGGTTGTTTAGGCAACTATGCTAGCACACAGTATGGCCACTCCAAATGAGTACTCATAGCAGCCTATACTAAAGGTGTTAACATGGCATTTAAGATATTATCGTAGATTATATATATCGCACACCCCTATGTCTATGTGTTGCACAACTTGTCAGTCATCCTCTACCCTACAGGTTACCAAGGCTGGACCTGGAGTATAGCCTGTCCTGCACATTTCAGTGATTTCCCTGCTTCAAACACAATCCACTACAAGTCCTGAAGGGATGATGGTTTGTGCTAGGAGGAGGGAATACAGGGTTAGTAACCACTGCTCTACTCAGTCCACCACTAAGTATATTCTGGCTGCTGGTCTCAGTACAACAATGTACACTGACTGAGACACCCACACTTTTGGCACATCTTGTAGGCTGGGGTCGTGTAATCCATTCATGGAAGGGTCTTATAGCACATTGATGCACATTTAGTTTTACTGGGTGTTCAGAATTACCAGTATAAAATGAGAAGCACGCTGGGTTTCGGGCTCAAAAAGAAGCAACACATGCTTCTCGCTGACAAGTAGGTGGATGCAAAACACCACACTAAGACAAATACTGGACTGTGACACAGAGCACATCTTTTAACAGAGCCTGTTCTACTTTTATGCGTTGTACAGATACATTAAAACCAGACTGACCAATCGGAGCTCTGTTGTCATGATTGCAGCCCCAACAAATGCAGCAGAACAGCTCATCTCACTTGCAGCGAAGTGCAAAAACCTCAAACAACAAAGTAATTATGCACTGCCTATAAACTGCAGAGAAAACCTATGGCTGAGCCAAACTCCACATCTGAAGGACAGTGAGTATGTTACAGTGAATGCTTATAACCACAGACCACACACCCCTTTTACTGAGAGGACAACAAGCAGAAGCAGAGCTGTGAATTCCCCTCACTGATGTATGGAAATACGTGCATAGTCACTAGTAAGAGGTGCTGATCTAACTGTGTTGTTTATGTAGATTGGGAGGTACCCCGTTTATGTACTGTTTGGAGATGCAGTCCTAGTCTAGACAAAAAATATACAGACTTGTTGTGAAAGCATTACAGGCATAAAAATCACATCCATTTTTTTAAAAAATAAATTGTACTTTGTGTGAAGATGCCTTAAGCACATTTTTTTTGTTAAATACAGAAAAATATGGTAAAAAACTTTCTTATTTTTAATATATATATATATATATATATATATATATATATATATATATATATATATATATATATATATATATATATATATAGTGTGACTAGAGAACCATTACCCTCAATACTGACTGGCGTCGCTGATGTGGAATCTTACTTTAAACATGTGGCTTAAAGGAGCAATTTGTAAAATGACACTAACTGTAAAATACACTACGCAACAATAGGGGGAACATAGAAACGGAAAACCAAGGTTATATCTTATTTTGCTTCTATTGATATCACTTCTTTTTATTGCTGCCCAACGTTATAATGGTCCTCTGCCAAGAGTTTCAGTCATTGATCTGTTTACTCTTTTGTTTTTTGTTTCTTTATTGGCTTCCTGCCCTAAAATAATTTAATCGGAAGCATTATCTACAAAATCATCAACAAAAGATTACAACATGCCATCAGTGCTGCAGTGCTTCTTCTTCCTTCTCTCATGGTGGACTGATTCACCTCAACACTATAGTGACTCACTTCAGTAGATATCTCTGTAACATGGTACACAGGCATCTTCAGCATTTCACCACAACGGTTACTTCTTGACAACGGTTACTTCCTTTAAAAATCCTTTAAAAAAAGTTTTTTTAGTACTGTGTGCTTCTTAGAAACTATAGACAAAAAGGGCTCCTAAGAGTCTGAAACGACATGACCTGAAAGACTAAGAAGAATGAGACTGACAATTTGTGCAGCTGGATGGACCACAGTCACTCATCTTAGATGATTTCAAGATATTTACAGGAAATACAACACTAAATGATTGAACTTGTGGTAGTAGAGACTGACCGTAGGCTGCTACTCCTTTCTCTGTGCGCATGAGCAGGTATTTGAAGAGCTTCTGCGTGTACTCTCTCTCTGCCATGGGCGAGAGCAGACTGTGCACAAAGATGGCCGCCCCACTGTAAGCCTCCAGCACAGGGCTGATCACTCGCTGCAGAAAGGTGAAGAACTCTTGGTGCTCAGAGGAGGAGCTCACCTGTATAGGTCACACACATTTTTACTGAAATATCACAGCGGACACAGTCTCAAAAAGCATAGTACAATTAGCATAAACATAGTACAATCAAAAGTATGGGGACACCCAACTTTTCTAAATGCTTTTAATACATGACAATGTCTTCTCTACACGCCTTTAAGGGTTAAGCAAAACCTACACTTCATACAAAAGAAAGCGCTCTGAAGAACATGAAACTGAAGAATCGACTATTAATAAACAGCTGTTTTAAAAATTACTGTAAAAAATGACTGTTTGGCAGTGCAGACTAAGCAACACGGTGACATATAATTTACTCACACAGAGCACGTGTCTGTGAAACCCTAAACAAAAAACCCTGAAAGTACCTAAAAGTCCTAAAAGATGCCATGACAACAAAACATATTACTTTATCAAAACATCACTGTGCTTGCCCGGTAAGCACTATAAGAATGACTCAAGAGAGTCTTAAGAATACAGTTTCTTACGTCCGCAGAACAATACCCGAAGCACTGTGGAAAACACGGGGGGATCATGTTAGAAGGGGGAAAATCATGATCACAGTGAGGTCATAATTTGGGGCTTTGTTAAAGGGGAATTCCACCTATTTTGCCAAATAACTGTATACCTAAATAGCCGCAAAGCCGGTAATTCAGAGTCAGGATTCAGATGTCTAGAGAGTTTAAAGCCTCTAAAAGCTAGATTAAGATATTGCATAAAATTGTTACGGAAAGTTGCCTGATAAGACATTGTTTTATGGCAGGTTCTGATCTTAAACATATTTATTAAAAACCCAGCAATGCTGACCAGGTACATGGAGGACATAGTAAAGCACAACAGCACTAAAAAAACATATTTTTACGTTTACCATTATTTTATATTACATATAAAAGCTCAAGACATATGTAAAGGTACTGGTTTGTGGTTTCTTTGGATTGTAAATAACATTTATTATAGTTGTGTATATAACAATCTCCAATGTCCAAGTATCCATATATTCAAGTCCCCCAAGACAAGAGAGGCTATTGGTTACCTTCAGATAGCGGTCCCTCTGCTCCTCTCCAAAGTCACTGTCCTCATCCTCTTCATCACTCCTCCAGGACAACGGCTCAGGGAACTTCTTGGGCCACGGCTCCTCTGAGGGGCTCATCTCCTCCTGGTCCTCCTGAACACAACAACATGCAGCTGAATGTGAAGAACTACCCATATTCAGGCTCCTTCTCACCGGTTTCTTTTTGGCCAAAAGTGGGCTACACATTCCCAATTCCCAAAAAAACAAAAAACAAACAAAAAACAAAAACAACAACAACAAAAAACTATTCAGTCATTCACTCAAAATTTACAAAAGCCAGCACTGCATTACTGTGCATGCAACATTCACTCCCCCTGGTGGCCAAATCCACATATTACTAAGCCTAAACTGGAACAGATGCAATTAGTCACTTTGCAAATTAATTCATATGGTAACGCTAAATAATAATAATAATAATAATAATAATAATAATAATAATTATTATTATTAAATATACTATCGGTTATATAAGCTGCACAACAGAACCTCACGCCAGAACAGACAAGAAAGAGATTTTATTCTAGACACACAGCAATGAGGACTCACTTCAGCTACAATCAGCACTCCATACTGGATCAGTCTTGTCACCGCATCTTGGAAAACCTGGTAGACTGTCTGACACGGCTTTACACAAAACAAACAGAGAGCGAGAGAGTGGGGTTCATATCAGCAGCCCATGTATATACATGATAAGTTAACACATTTCAATGCAAAATGATTGTTTATCTACTAAAGTCTACATTAAAAAATAAAATGTGGATTGTTTAAAAGTTACAGCACAGTTGTATATGATATCTTTGATAAGTTCCTGTTGAACTATAACATGCAAAAAAATGTCTGTTCCCTGTAGAGGACGTTTTGGCATATTTAAAAAAAACAAAAAACAAAAATCCACAAAACATATTATCTGGGGGTGCTCAAACGTTTGTGTATTACTTTATACTGACCTTCAAGAAAGGCTACATTAAATATGCTTATTTAATATAGCCATACTCATTAAGCACTTTCTTTGGTCACTGCTATTCCCCAACTGTTGTTTCATAGTTGTAATTTTCCAGTACTATTCTAAAATGTGTATACAGTACAAAGTAAGAGACTCTTGTTTTGAAACAATCTGTCCATTAAATCTAAATGAGTAGAATGTAAGATTAAAATTAACATTTTCCAACAGGTCCATCAGTACTTGTTAGAGATGTACTTGCTAGAGACTTGTTAGAGTACTTGTTGAGGCCGATTCCGATCACCTTTCAGTGCGATCAGCCGATAGCTGATACTGATTGAGGGCGGGGCTGTATGCCACGGCAGGGCTACATGTAGTTATTAGTACAAGCAAGTCATGAACCTAGCGGTTCAAATAGGAATTGCAAGGACCTGGCCGGAGGGGGTTTTAATGAAACGCTAGCTGGAAATACAGAAATGAAGCTTATTTGTTTAACACCATCGATCGGCTCTCGGGAACGGCTAAATTGGAGAAATATCGGCCGATCACCGATAATATATTTTAATTAAAAATCAGCTGATGCCGATACATAGCCGATTGATCCTTCAGTGCTCTCTGAAAAAAGAGTGCTCTCTGCAGCTGAAGCCAAAATATCACCAAAGTACCATTTAGTTAAAAAAATGCTTGAAACATAAAAACTTTTATCTGGAAACGCTGCTGTATATCATTACAAGTAATAAGAGGGAGCCTGCATTTAGATTCATGTCAGTAAGAGGAGATAATTACGTGTTGGGCATACGTATTACACTGCAACTCTGCAATCCTATACTTACTATGGCAACAAGCACTTCGTTGGAGAGGAAGTGAGAGAGGCCTGCCGCTCTGAGAATAAGTCTCTCTTGGCTGAGCAGATTGGAGGAGGGGCTGAGCTCACCGTCACACACCCCCGCAGCCTGTTCCCTCAACAAGGCCAGAGCACTACATGCTAACAACACAGACATGAACACCATTAACATCACTCACTGTAGTTACGATAATCACAATGTAATTTATTGTCACCACATCGTCATTTATCATCATGTGTTCTATTTATGTTGAACATGACTGCTAGAATTAGGGTATAATATAGAATTAGGTGATCATTTAATGCATCCATAGTAAAGGCGAGTTGACAGATCAGCCAAAGTATGCCCACTCGCAATATCGTGAAACCACAGTGTATGGGAAGATCTGGGATATGTTAGATGGTAAGCTACCAGACCAGTTCTCAGAGAAACCTGGTCACGAGTGGTGAGTACACACCAACTCTTGAACAACTTTGAAATCAATAGCATTATAAAAAGCTTATCATACCATTGTGGCTCATCAATACACATGCTACATATTTAAACCCAACAAAAATATTAAATCTGTCTTCAAAAGTAAAAACTTTTAAAAATAAAAAAGCTTGATAAACTTTTAATTGTCCATAATCTATGATCTGTATATAGAACAACTGCAAAATAACCAAATTAATAATCATGTTTCTTAATAATCAATAATCGCAATTCTTTTATTGCTTAAGAACTGTAACTGTGAGGTTAAAGATCATCTCCCAACACAAGAACATAATTCCAGGCAGAGCCTATGCTGTGACTAACTGAACAGACATCTGACAGACATGTTGAGGAGAAGGTACCTATGATGGCGTCGGCGATGAAGACATGGAAAAGGCCGTTACTGTAGAAGTTGAGCTCGAACAGTGCGGGTACGGTGTGGCTGGGAGCGATGATAAACTCTGTGTTTTTGTTAGTGCTGGTGACATTCACGCAGTTGCCCAGGAGGTTGAGCGCATGCATCACTACATCCTCAGAGTTTCCAGAGAAACCCAGATCAAAGTCCCGCGACAGGATCTCCTCCTTCATGTTGAAGAAGTCCTCCACCAGTTTGGACAGCAGCACGCCCTGTATGTCCAGAGAAGCTCCATCAGTGGAACTGCACTACAGTCATTCTTAATATAGTAGTTTACAATATAAGACACAAACAAGAGGATGTGATATAAACACTTTAGAGGCTTAACCCTCACCTGTCTGTGCCTGTAGAGCAGCAGGCAGGCCACAATGTGGGTAGACATGATGGCTGAGGACTTGCTGGCAGCTGGCAAAAGCAAAATAGAAAGGTCAGACTTTTCTTATTATATCAATACAATTAAAATGGTTGTGCTATTTTTATATAATTTCCTACATATTTGTCTCTTTGTGTGAGTGAACAATATAGTTTAAGAGGTTTTCCATTGTAAAAGTTCTGGAACTTTTAAGACATTATTAAAAAAATATCCAAACACCACACCCAATTGTAAAGGACAACAAGCTACGGTACACTGGGCACCACTAGATACAATGAGAACCCTCAGCATCATACTATTACTGTATTATGTTAAACCAGACTTACATATAAAGGCTTGAAATTCACAGTAAGAAAGATAATCAATCTAAAATCAATCTAAACGTTACTAGCTTGTAGAGTTGTTCACTTAATGACACTGAATGTTCTGTCTATTAAATCCATGAGTGCACAATTAGCACATTTTTTATTCTTCAAAGTGAAAACAGTCACCTAGACCTATTAAATAAAAGCATTTCAATACTGTTCCATGTCAGCTATTATAAGTTACAATAGCAAACACAATAGCTAGATACTCAAATTAGGCTTCAGAGTCGCCATGGTTATTACAACCAGCAGGTGGAAATAATTATCAAGCAGGTAGAAAATGAGTTACAACTAAAACAATATAAGCTGCATTGTTTTTTTTGCCCATTGTTTTTTTTTTAACATCAGTGTGTTATTAAAACCATGAACACGTAAAATTAAAATCACGACAGCACTAAAATAGTGATTTCTGAGAGTGTACACTAGATTAGCAGGCCACACTCTACACTACAATTACACTACAGGATGAAGAACTAATGGAACTTAAAAAAGTGGCACAAAGGCATCCCCTCGACGTCAAGAAACACGGCACGTGCAGATAAACCAGGTTCATGTCAAGTTTACAAGTCGAGTATATTAAAAATTTACAAGCAAGCTGCAATTCCACTCCTCGCCGTATCCCTTGACCTGCTGTCCTTAAAAAAGCAACACATTCAAACCTGGTGGAGCATGATTGGCTGAGAACAACACGCCACCAGAGTGAGGACGGCGTAACCGATAGTAACCTCTGCCAGGCTTGCAGTCTTTCAAGCAGACTGATCCAGAAACAAAACCCCTTGCCTGGCTTTAAAGAACACATGGAGATATTAAGAGCTCTCTTACTGAAAAGAACATGTTTGGCCAGGTTAGAGATGACCTGCCTCCTCCAGGGCTCGTCAGACAACTCTCTGTCCGGGTGCTCCTCTTCCTCTCCGTTAACCAGTGGCTGATCTGGCCTATAGCATGAAAAACCCCTCTCACAGTCAGGTAGTCATAACAAGCTAATTATATCACAGAGAAGTACGATACCAGTGAAGAGGTCATACACACCAAAGGAAAATCTTGCGAGCGATGTTGAAAACCACATTGGCTATGTTTACAAGCAGAGACTTTCTGTAATCCGACTGAATTTATTCAGATTCTAGATTAAGACTGAGGTTTGTATGCTTACTCTACTCAACAATCTGATGAAAATCTTTGTTTACATGCACCCTACAAGCAACTGGATCCAAAATTACACGCATGTGTAGAGTACAGCTTGGTGTAAACGTTACCATGGCAACGCACATTCAGTCAGAGTGAGTCCAGCGGAATGCTATGCTACCTGAGTTTTCATTTGGCGCTCGTGTTTTTAACTGCTTCAAAATTACGGCAGACTCAGGAAAACACCTCACATGTACTTATTAAAGAAGAGGCGAGAGGAAGACGCCACGTCCTGCAACACCGTTTTCATCCGTGTTAGCTTTGGGTCCATCTCCCATGAATTCATCCATCATTTTGTAAAACGGGGAAGTGGATGGAGCGGAGCTGCTTTAGCCGTTCAGGTTTTTAGCTTTGTAATAATCTGAGTAACTTCTATCTGTTTTTAATTTGCTCTATAGTTCGTGTAAACCCACCATCGTTCATTTGCTCATATACTCGTCTGAACAGCTCGTTATTGTGAGCTTTACGGCCGTCCATCCTGCTAACTGTTTTTAAATCTTTTAAAGTTTGAAGCAAACTGCGCAGAACGTACTTAAACTTTTGGGAATGTAAACGGATACAGGCGTTTACACGGCTATTGTTCTTCTATTAAACTGATTATTTACAAGATTACCCACCTCATTCAATCGGATAGAAATTGTAATCGGAACGACCTCGATCGGACTAGTCTATTCGGATTGAGGTGTATACATGAACGTATTCTATTCTGATTGAGCTATTAGTCTGATTATTAACAGATTATCAGGCTGCATGTAAACGTAGCTAATGTTTTTTTTGTTTTGTTTTTTTTATTTTGTAATCTTTTTTTTTTTGGATTGCATTTATTACATGTCTTACACTGCCATTCAAAGGTTTGGAATCACTGTAGCTAGCAACCACTAACTAATGGAAAAAGAGGTGAGCCAGCAACTGTAAGATTGGGTCAAATCCCAGGACTGACTGGGTATAGTTCTGTGTCCTTAGGCAACGTATTTAATCCCCCACTGATCCATGCAGGACATATTTAGGCAGCAACACAACAAACTTCCTATGCAGGATCAATAAAGTATACAACATTACATGATTCTGGTATGATGCCACTACCTCCCAACTTTTCAGTTAATTAAAGATTTTTACAGAAAGCTAAATAAAGCTGTTTATACTTGACTGAATATCATTTTAGCACATATTTGTCAAGCAAATCTTTAATATTATTAAAAACATGAAATCAGTCCGGGGTGTATAAACTGTTTACTGCTACTGTAAGACACTGTTAGGTGTACCGTGCTGCGATGATGGTGGGGATGAGGATCTGCTCCAGAGTGAGAGGTGCTGGGAGATGCCGACAGCGTTGCGTGTCCAGGTACTCCTGTAAGAGAAAAAGGGAAAGGACAGTTTGGTCCCAGCGCTGTAGTGCAGAAGGTCTGTCAAAGGCCGGACAGAGATAAGCTGTGCTTTTGACCTTGAGGGAGAAGGGCTGAGTGAAGTCCACTCGTACGCAGCCGTAATTCTTCCGCAGCATTCTGAACACACCACAGGCAACTCCCCACAAGCTCTCGTTCTTCTTGGGCTTCCCCTAAAGACAGCAGAGAAAGAAAGCACTGACACATTCTGTCACTTATCTGAAAACTGTATATGAGGTAGAGGGAGAAATGATACACATCGCTAAAAGGGCTGTCGGTATCAGTTTATTAGTAAGTGAGTAATTCAGTCACAAAACAGTTTACTGTATCTACATTTGCATGCAACACTCCAGGTCAGATTACATACACTGTGAGAATAAGTTTACACTACCTCCACAGGAACCAAGCTTAAGCACTGTACAGTAACTTTACAGGAGAGGCCAAAACTGTCTTAACTTTTAGTGCAAGTTAATGGAACCAGATTTTTTTTCCAAGTGATTTTGAAGCATTTCTATTGGTCCTTTCATGATGGAATTTTTTACACAATGTAAATGACAGCTGTCGTGTTCAAATGATGTAGAAAAATGAGATTTGTTAAAAATGAAGATATATGTTTTTCATTGGACAGCGACAAATGTTTTGGAAGAAATATTCCTACCTAACTTTATAAAATGTGCTGCAACTTTTGCACAAACTATTTTTTTTATTAATATTTTTATTAATTATTTTTAAAAATGGTATTTGTACATTACAATGTGCAGAAGTGTGTTCTCAGGAGAGGATGTGCATTTTTCCCACTTAGAAAAACAACAAAGCATCTCATTTGATCAGAGGCTCCCAAACCTCTGCATACTACTGTAACTGGATATGTTCACTAGGATCTTCCTTATTGTAAGACAGACTGAGGGGAGAATCAGCATTGTGCAAATGGCCAACTAACCACTTAATTAAAGAAGTTAATTTTTAGCTATTAAACTCGAGTTTGATCTAGTAATCCTGAAAGACCTAGTCTTTAACAGCACAAGCTATGCATTTGAGGGTTAACGGGGTCATTCACTTGGCTCTCCGTGTGTTAAATGAACTCACAGGGTGCACTCCAAGCAGACTGAGAAAATTCTTTTTAGATGATGTATCAAAGGGAGAGAGTGCTGGGTTGGGTTTTTCCCTGTGAGCTGTCGAATGTGAAACACATTTCAAACGGCCTGCTCCTAAAACTCCACCCCAAAGCAGCTGTAGTTGTTCATATACCATCGGAAGCGGGGATGAGGGTGGGTTTTACAGCATTCCTATGACTCTTACCAGCTGCTCACTGTTGTAATTGCCCTCGATGATGCGGTCATAGGAGATGCCTACAGGCACGATGAGCACATCTGGGATATTGCCTGCACACAGTACGTCCACCACAAAGGAGAGCATGCCTGCCCGCGCTGGAGATGGCTTTCCACTGCGTGAACGTGTGCCCTCCAGATACACCTCCAAAAACTGCTGCTGCCGCAACAACTCTTCTGTGTACTGGAAAAGAAAGCAGCAGCAGAGAGGAGCACATCAGCACAGCCGCTGTGGTTAATTCATTTAAACCCACTGAGCTCAAATACCAGCTTACTTACAAAAACCATAACAAAGAGGAAGCGTGTAGCCCCCAGGAAGTACATCACAAACAGTCGGTGTGGGCGATCCGTGATCAAAGATGATTTTACAAGCATCCGCTCACATAGTAGTACATGACTGAAGTATAAAACCACAAGGAAACCACATTCTTGTATACCAGCAGCTATATATATATATATATATATATATATATATATATATATATATATATATATATATATATATCATCCCACTCGTTTACTTTGTGAATACAATTGCAGCACTATATTCGGAACAGTTCTATCTGTACTTACAAAAAGTAATATAATTAGCTCTAAATCATTACCTGAAGGGGAACTAAAGTTAACATCAAATATTGACAAAGAAAAAATTGTATGAGTAAAAGAAGTGAAACTATTGGGTTATAATTGACAAAAGATTATCATGCAGGAAACATTGAAAATATAGCAATAAAAATGGGGAGAGGTTTATCTGTAATGAGAAGATGTTTAGGATTTTTTTCACAGAAAGCTTTAAAACTAGAGATAAACCGATCAACGTTTTTAAGGCCGATACTGATTACCAATCACCTTTCAGCGAGATTGGCTGATAGCCAATACCGATTGGGGGCGGGGCTTTATGCCACAGCAGGGCTACATGTAGTTATTAGCGCAAGCAAGTCATGAAACATGGTCGAAACTGGTTTATTATCATTTTTTAACAAGCTCATATGAAACAGCATAATATTTTAAACAAAATTAGTAAAAAAACAAAGTACATCACACACATATCCAATAATTAAATAAATTAAATTATACCCTTAATTTAAAACTAAAGAAGCTAATTAAATAAATGCAGTTAGAACTGCAGTCATTAAACGCAGACTCTGTTATTTTAAACAAAAAAAACTGTAATTATTAAATGTAGATCTTGAATTGTTGCTGCTGTTCGTACCGGTCAGATTTGGTCTGCACGGTGTTCTGGGTTATTTGTTTTGTGCTAGCTGGGCGTGCTAGCTCTGCTGTTTGCTGATACTCACTGTATTCAGCTGCGTGGTGTACTCTTAAGTGCTGTATCAGTTAGTAGTGTTAAATGTCTTTTTTTTTTTTACTAATTTTAAAAACGTCCTGAATGAGTCTGAGTCACATACGGTAAACACTGCCAGACATGTTTTCTGTAAGCGCATGTGGTTCAGAGAGGAATTGCAGGGAGATGGCCGGAGGGGGTTTCAAGGAGGTCTCCTCTTCCTTGATGAAATGCTAGCTGTAAATACACATATTAGGCTCATTGGTTTAACACCACTGGTTGGCTCTCGGGATCGGCTAAACTGTAGAAATACCGGTCGATCACCGATCACATATTTTGATTAAAAAAAAACATCTGATACCGATACATAGCTGATCGATCCTTCCACCTCTATTTAAAACTACTAAACACAGCCAATAGTACTGTCTAATCTAGATTACTGGGCAGCAGTGTTGTCGAATGCAGCAAAAAAACTCAGAATAAAACTACAGACAGTAGAAAATAAGGCAGCGAGAATGATATTACGATGCCCGTACAGGACCAGCATCGACAAAATGCATAAAGAACTAGAGTAGAAGACAGGTTAAGACAGGTTAAGAACAACCCTAGTGGGACTCATAAAGAATACATATGAGTTAAAACATCCAAAGAGCCGTTATGATCAGTTAGAACAGATAAAAAGATAGAGAAACCAATATGACAAGATATTCAACTAAGAATTATTTTAAATTACTGAGAGCTAAAACTAACCACATGTGTAGAACAGTGATTTACAGAGCTATTAAAGACTGGAATTCCTTTTCCTGCTCAAACCTGATAATAACAAACGATTTCAAAAAACTACTAAAAAAACACTACCTAACTGGTTTCTGATCATAAAACTAAATAAATAAAAGTTAAAAGTAGATAGAAATATAGTGAGATTATTTGAAATTATAATGACACTTTTTATTTAAACTTTCTACTTCTTACTTGTTTTTTCTTACTTATCTATTTTTATTTTATCTTATTTTATATACATTTGGAATATACATAGAGTGTGTTCTTTTTGTTGGTGTTGTGTATGTATAATGTATATGTGTGTTTTATGTCTGATGGACCCCAGGAAGAATAGCTGCTATTATTATAGGAGCTAATGGGGATCCAAATAAAAAAAAACAAAAAAACCCCAAACAAATAAACTTACAGAATGCAACAGGGATCTGTACAGGACATCCTTTTTCCCATCAGGGGCCTCGTCCAGCTTACGCCGAATGAAGAATCCTCCCAGTTTGCGAATCAGTGTGCTGAAGGACAACAGTTGGCAGAAAATAAAAAAAACATACACATTAAATACAAACGCACGCTGAGGCACTGTTATCTGCGTATGTTGTTAGAAATATGTTAAGAAGCTGCTTACCTAAAGATGGGGATGTTGAGGTTGTTGCCAGCAGCGATGTGAGGGGCTTTGATGTTATGACAGAAGAGGATGAAGGTGATGAGGAGGTAGTCGATGTGAGACTTATGTACTGGGAGGAAGACCAGTGGAGCGTTGTGCTGAAACAAAGCAAAGAACATTCTTAACATGCTTACCAGCACAAACTGGATCACAGACACATACTGATACATACTCTGGGACAGATTTACTAACATCCCGGGCCATCACAAACCCCAATTTGAAAACACATCACTAAACTAACGTTACTAAATGAACTAAACTGACTTTTTGCCTCACTGCATGTGCATTTACAATATTGGTGCTTTGAGACAAAGACAGCTTTTCAAACACTTTTTTTTTTCCCATGTAATGTTTTTTTTTAAATAAATGACAAGGTCACATTATTCACAATGATATAAAGGAAATACCTACACCAGAAATAGAAAATAAATGTTTTAATCAACCATTTTCTAAACTTATTTGTATATATATAAGGTTTATTTGTACAGATACCAACAATGCCACTGCTATTCTTCAATACACTGCCTACAGTTAAGAGGTATATCCCAGGAGACCAGGATGTGCTTTTTGAAATAAAAAGCAATATTTTACAATTTCACATGGTTTCCAAATGCAGAAAACACAAGTTCAGTCTAGCCTAATAGCTAAAAACTAACATGTTTCAAAACATAAACATCAAAATCACACATTTTGTCTAAAGCCTAACACTGTATGCAAAATTCATTCTTATTTTCTCAAAAATAATTTTGATAACATGACCACTTCCTTTCTCAACAAGTACTAACTCAACTGTTTGACCTTGTTTTAACTTCCTAAGTCAGAATTTCAGAAAGTAATTATTTTGACAGTATAATAATCATAATAAGAATTTATAATAATTTAAATACAAGTTAAATGTTTTCTCCTAACAGGCAGAAACAGGTTTATGTACTAAAAGCATGTGAGCCATGGTTAATTTGCATCTTTGTTTACTTTAATGGAAGCTCAGAGTACATAATGCCCTAAACTGGCCAACCCCACCAGCAAAAAAGGTCAGTGGACTGTTGGCAGTTGAAGCCTCTCTTGGTTAATCTCCCTTTTGTGTGTGAAAGTGTGGCAGGTAAGCATACCTGTGATACAGCTTCAAATATCTGTCTGAGCCTTATGAAACTGTTCATGTCAGGTTCTGACATCATATCTCAAATATCTGCACAGGTTAGGTTTAAATGTTATATATGGGTTTCTCATCATCTAATCCCACTTTAAACAGCTTTCGTCTGCACTTGTTCCTGCTTTAGATTGTCTGTCTACCTCTCCACTAGGAGCTTGGGTAGTGGAGTATTTGGGTAGTGGAGTATTTGGGTAGTGTGAACATGACAACCTACGTTTAGATGCCATTGTCTGAATTGAAGGGCTACAACTGAAAATAGCTCACTTTAAACCTTAGTAGATGGTATAGAAAGAACATCTGATTGTGTTAGTATCTGCTGATTCTCAAGGTTTTGAACATCATTATCAGTATCAGAAAAAAAAATCTGGCATCTCCACTTTAAATAATTTTTAACCTGGCATGCTGGAGTTTCAGCAAAGCCTACCAAGGTTCACAACGTCAGCACAAGAACAACATTTTGTGAAATTATTTATGGAGTTCCCAGAATTGACTGGGGGCTGTAGGTCAAGTTGACACAGAGCTAAGCTACATTCAAGCTCTGGTGAAAATTTCAGGCTTAAGTTACTAATTTAGTGTGCTAAGTGCTGCCTTGTTATTTGTAATTATTTGTAATTATTTGTACTGACTGGCAATAGCCTTTTAGCATGACTGACTGATATTGATGAAGGATGGAGCTGGACTGCTATGCTGCGTTTACATGTTTACATATTTAACATATATATAACTGATCTCGCCGCCTCTGCCTCAGACTGCAAAGTGCACCTTTATGCAGGTGACACAATTTTATATTGTTATGCTGAATCGGCTCATGCAGCTATTAAAAAAGCTCAGATGCTCATTTAATGCCTTGCAGACTGCTTTATACAATCATAAATTAGTTTAAATGCCAAGAAAAGTAAGTTTATGCTGTTTTCCAGATCTCCAAATATTCATTTTAATACTTTGACTATTAGTACCTTGACAGGATCCGTGTCACAGAGTATTAGTATCTTGGCGTCTGGCTGGATGAAAAACTCATTTAAAACTCATATTAATAATTGAATCATTAAGTGCAGACAGAGACTCGGATTCCTGTATCGTAATAAATCCGGTCTATGTTTGCCAGAAAAAGAGTGGTAGAGGCAACATTACTCTCAGTATTGGACTACCCTGATGTAATTTATAGACAGGCGTCTGCCAGTGCCCTTAAACCCCTGGATTCAGTCAATCATTCCGCTCTAAGGTTCATTACTGGTGACCCTTACAGTACTCACCATTGCAGATTGTATCAAAAAAGCAGGCTGGCCCTCACTGGCAGCTCGACGGGAATCTCACTGGCTTATATTCATTTATAAGTCGCTCTCCGGCCAAATGCCATTTTACATCTTAATTCCTTTAAACAGCTGGAATTGTCAGACGCGCTCTGCTGATTGGATTACCTGTCAGGTTCCTAGAGTTTTTACTGAGCTGGGAAAATTTGCCTTTAGCTACAGTGCACCAGTGAGCTGGAATTCACTGCAAGAAACTCTAAAACTGAGCTCGCTGGTGTCACTAAATCATTTTAATCTTTTATTTTCTAACCACCTTCAGATAGCCTGTACCTGTTTTAATTGGGTTTTTCTTTTGCCTTTTATTTACTTTATTTATTTTGTCCTATTATTTATCAAATTTTCCTGCTTTACCTTTAGCCATTTTATTTATTTTTCATTTCACCTTTTTATTTATTTTATTCCTGTTTCAATTTTGGCCTTTTACATTTTTTATTTTAGTTTTTTTCTGTCCTTTTATCTATCCAATCTCAGTTTTACATTGTTTTATTTTCATCATTTACTTTAATTGTGTGTATTTAATTTACTTCATTTTTACATTTCTTTTACTTAATTGTGTTTATACTCTATTGTCTAGATATTATCTCTTTATTTAATTGTTTTATATTTTTAGCTTGTCCTCTTACATTTTTATTTTGAATTATTTATTTCTTAATTAATTCTTATATTGTTTGCCAGTTTTTCATATATTTTTATCATTTAATTCTTATTGTTTTACTCATGAAGTTCCTTATTTTAGCTTCCTTGATTAAATACTTGATTCTAATTTGTATGTATTTTCAGTCCCTTTAAGTTGTAAATGCTTGGTTGCATTGTAAATGAGGGTTACCCTGAATGTATTACTAAGTGAAAATAAAGGATGATTGATTGATTGATTGATTTAGGTTTGTGATGAAAGAACAAGCTATATCTTGTAGCAGTACAAAGCTGAAAGCTGCATGAAGCCATGCAACCTTTGGCATGATGTGCAAGCAAAAATAGATTACTATCAGAGGAGAGCTTTACTACTGGATATAACGAGACATCCGGCCACAAACTGAACTCCTGATGGAGCATTCTTCTTAACGCTGTGGTCTGGGGAACGTTGTCCCTTACAGTGGAAAACTACTTCGTTGTGGCTCTGCTGACAACTACAGAGTGTTCGCTGAAGTGATGGAGCACCAGTGAATACGTTGGAGATGAGGTGGAGAGGAGTTTGTGATCCAGAACTAATCATCCCATCTAAATGCAATCATCACAGCTACCTCTAGTGCAAAGCCCAATCAGTGTTGTGTGCTGGGGTGAGGGGTAATGAGGGGACCAACTCCCGGCTAACACCCTTGATTTCTGATTTCTGAAAACGATGGAGGAGCAGATACCTTACATCTACATTTGTGTAAAGGGTGTGATGAGAGAATACAATGCAGGAAAATATTAAGATAAAACAGAAATGCCTTTCTCAAACAGCATCAGTCAACATTAGAGATTTCACCTCTGTGGCAGCTTTCTTCACCATCTCCAACTGTCCTTTATGGATCTGGATGCTCCAGAAGAAACCATTGAACAGTTTTAACAACGTCCACCCTGTCAACCTATCACAAAGAACACAACAGTAAGGCCGCAGACCAGACACAGCTTGTGGAAAAAGATTTAGGGCTTTTCATAAAGTAAACACACAAACCTGATGAGGCTGGGGGAGATATTGGCCACCATTTCCTGTAGCAAGCTTCTGGCCTTTCGCCTCACTTTACTGACGGCCTTCTGGTCTACTCCAGCCTCCTGGTCCACAGCACAGGACTCCGACACCACCTCCTCGATAGCGCCCTGGACTCTGTGAGAAAAACAACAAACTGGCATGTTTCCCAAATTCATGCTCACTCTTTCACACCTATAGGAGACCAATGTGGTAAGACTTCTGTGATTTTATTATTGCGATGCAAGATGTGCAAGATGATCTGCAGTTTTGCCAGATTATTGTGAGGAGGTGTTTAACAGTGCCATCCACAAACACAAACACAGAAACTAAAATTAACCATTAGAAAAAAGCCATTAGGCCACTGGGCCCAAAGAAGTTTGTGTAAGGTTTAAGCAAATAACCCCATTTAGCATCTTTATTTTTTTATGTGTATATGTAATATGTGAACCCCATGTATGTTCTTACTTGCTGCAGTTGAGGACATTGTCCACCACGTTGCGAGCAAACATGTCTTTGTTGACATCTCTCTCCAGGACAAAGAGAATATAACTGAGCCTCCGTGCCAGCCAGCCTCGGTGTCTGCAGGCAAACACAAACATGTTCCAGAACATGTTCTTCAGAGAATATGTAGGCATCCTTCGTCCCAAGCATAGAAGCTTTAATGGAACTAATAATATTGTAGCCAATAATAAAAACTATAGCACCATTATATCAATGGCCTTTGGCTCAGACACCCAAATTTACCCATGATCACTTCTTCAAGCACAGAAAGCTGGACGAACCAGCTTGTTCCACTTCTGTTGTTGGTTACTGGACCTGAGCTTGTGGTATTCCATTAACAAACAACTTTAAAAATTCATGCCACTGGTTTCCACTCCCTTACCTAACTGATTTCCACCTGGCTCCCGAGCATACTCACTTTTCTCTTAAAGATTAGGTTACATTGTGTGCATACTTGCTGCTAAGGAGTTTGGGTAATTTGAGCCTGCAGGAAGAGTTAAAGACCTCAGTATTATAAATTGTTCTGTGTGTATGTGTGTTTTATACGCCCCCTTCGCAGCCCTATAATTTTAAACAAGCCATTTTCCCACTTTTGGTGAGCTCAAGAATAATTTGGTGAGTTCTGCTCCGATTTGCTGGTTTATAAAGGCAACGTGTTGAAACAGGCAGGAAAATATCATGTATAAATTGTTAGCACACTGTGAAACTTTCAGTTCAGGATGATGCGCTCCAATTAGCAAACTGCACATAATAATCACACTGCATGGCTGCTGCTTACAGGTTACCGTTGAAGTTGTGAGGCTAGTAAAGATGTAACCGCTCCTATCTTCACTGAGCAAAGCCTGGATATTCTTCAAAGTCTGAAAATCTCTCTGGAGTGAAATGTGTAGAGAAAACTAAGAATGCATTAAAGTTGTCCAGGATCTTATTAAAAATGAGGAAGCAGAAGTTGGCTTTTTGTTCGCCAACTTGTTTCGAGAACTTTCTGTTGCACCTTAAGTGGTGCTGCAGCTACAGACTGCTGCCTGAACAACATGCAGCGTTTAAGGCGTAAGTGGGCTTTAACTAAGAAGTTGGTTGTATAAGAAGTCAAATCCCAGCTTTGTTTAAAGAGGAACATCAACCATGTGTCGACATCCTCCTCTCAGCCTGGACATGTCCACCATTTTTGCTGCTTGTGCTTCATTGTCATCGTTTCCTGCTGGGCTGGAACATAACCCAAAATGACGGCCCCAAAATTTACATACACCAACTTGAGTTAGGAACGATACATAACAGCCCAGGATTCTTGGAATAGACTCCTTTTACTGTCCTCTTTTATAAACGCAGTAGGATTTGAAGGAGGAACACCAGTGAGGAGTGCAGTGATATGCCTGACCAGCAGAGCTGAGCAATAGAAGAGTGTTTTTGTTGTTACTGTAATGAACTGCAGTAAAATTAGGGCTTACTCGAGTTCTGTTATGCCTGGTTTACACTACACAACTTTTTTGAGTCGGCAGGTCTTTGTACTGTTCACCCTACATGACTGATGGGCTGTAATATTAAGTCTTTCAGTTGTTGTGGCTTTCACACTACATTACTGATCGGCGACACTACTGACATTACTGATTTTCACTCTGGGGAATCGGCGTCTCTTCTGGCTGCTGTCCAAAAACACGTTTTTTTTTGTCACGAGAAAACACACGAAAACTAAACTCTCGTTAGAACTAAACGTGTGTGAGAACTAGCGATAACACGTAGACCATACGATATTTCCAAAACGGACGTCAACAAACAAGCAATACACGTTGTTTCTGCGCTGATCTGCAGCGACAAACACAAGAAGAAAAAGGAATGAATATGGATGAGATAATAGATAAAGGCACGGGGCCAGCAGGGACTGTCTGTTCTGCAGAGAGAGTTGGAGGTAAATATTTTATCAATGAAAACGTACGTATCGCCCGCAGCCTCAATGAGATTGTGGGAACACTGACGTGGTTCTCTCTCTACATGATCCCTGTAGCTAGTCGCCGACTGGCCTGGATATTAAACATGCATTATTAAATAATCTCCTTAAGTGGATCTGCCTTCTTGTTTATTAACACTCAGAAATAAAACTAAATAAACTAACAAAAATGACTGGAATTCATTTTAGGTGAAAATAAAAACAGCAGGCCTAAAAAAATTTACACAAATTAATGGCATCGTCTTCTTTAAAATAATAGTTCATCATCTTCTTTAAAATAATAGCTCATCATCTTTATCAGAAGGGGCTTTTGGGCTGCTGTGTGGCTTCTGTAAATCATTATAACACATAATAATACTAAAAAAAAGTATTTTTTACAAAAGTATTTGTAAAAGCGCCACTTCTTTCTCTGTTCCAACTTCAGAGCTTCAGAAAAAAACATTGTGATACATATCACACAAGTTTCTCAAGTATTTTGATAGCAATTCTGTTGTAGCACCTACAATATTGTCTACTGACAAGGACTCCTGGAATGAGTATCATAGGTCTGTGATTACCTTGTATGTGTCTCATTGATGTAAATGATATTTCGCAGTCCTAAAGAGGGGATGCTAGAGTTGAAGAGGCGCTCCTGCAAGGAAATACATAAAACAAGGAGAGCAAATAAAGAACATTGATCAGCCAGCGGCAAAACTTCTTCACACGTATCTTACATTACTTTAAATTATCCAACCACATAATAAAGAATATTTTGCTAGTCCTACATTGTTAGATCTCATTGAACCAGACATTTAAGAGTTATTTTAATTGTATATATATTACTGTAGCAACCTGCTACAGGCTGGGGCTAATGGTGTGGCTACACACAAAGGCTCACGGGAGGCGTGTACCCACCTACAAGGAACTGTTTATGTTGTTTAATGTTGTTATCTGTTAGTTTCAGTCATGTGTACATGTTTTATGTGTTTATCTGTGTTAAGATGTGGGGATCTTGTGTAGGTGTATTGTTTTAGTCGCTCTCAGGGTAGCCACAGATGTTCTGCCCACACACAAACACAGAGTCCGATCTCTTTAGAGCGTTAACCTGGCCACGTTGTCAGGATTCTGCCTGTTTTTCACTGGTCCAACGTGAACCAATGTTCTGTTGTTCCAGCTAAATTCAGTCTAGCAAGCAGTGGTCTCAGCCACAGAAGCTTCATCTATCTTATTCTTAGGCCTGAACAATAATTCGATATCAGTATTTACCGCAGTATGTTTCAATAACGGTGATATCATTATATGTATTATTTACAGCAGGGGTGCAGCTAGACTTTTATTGGCCCGCGGAATCACCCTTTATGGCCCATCGGTACGTTGCAATTGTTCCTTTGACCTAACGGTGGCAACAGTACATAAATGTATATTATATTTCATCTGGGGTTACGGGCCAGAGTTGATTAACGCTTGTGGTTTTATACAAGCTATGTTTCTGGTAAGCATCTACACTTTAGCCTACAAATGTTTGACTGAGTTTCAGAACATTAATTTTAGTGCATTGCAACATTTTAATTTAGTTATTCATTGTTCTGTACATCTGTGTTTTTTTTAATATTTTGAATACAGTGTTATATATATATATATATATATGTATGAATAATACTTTTTAGAAAGAGAGACCGGCCCTTTAGTATTTTGATACAGTCCAATCTGGCCCCCTGATCTAAAGGATTGCTTATTTGATGGGAATGTTATATTCCTCTAATTTATATGAAGACTTTCTATGTTCTTTATCTGGGCTGACGCACAACTATTTTAATCTATTCGATCTGTTTACAAAATAATAAAAAAAATCGGCCTCTGTTGTAATTTAAAGTCAAAGTTATTTATATTAATAAAGTAGATACAGACTTCCATCAGTCTTGGCAGTTATTAATTAAATTATTAATATCAATATCAGAATTATATCATATAGACCAAATTAAGGAATATATCGCAATATAAATTTGGCCATATCGTCCAGCACTACTTATACTTCTACATTTCCTAACAGTCTGTTTATGTCGTGACTCAAGACTGCCTCCTCTACGTTCTTTGGACTGATCATACACTGCACGTGTACTTCTACCTGCGTCATGCTCTGTATATCGTCACTGCATTACTGGTGTCACAAAACAGTTTTAGAGATAACGACCGATGAGAAAAGGTACTACGGACTGCTTTCAAAGCACTGTTTAAAGCACATAATAACTAAAATGTCTTTTCTATGTGAGTTAGAGGTCCCCTTTAGTCTAAACTGGCTGAGAAGCAGAGCAGATTAAAAAAGACAAAGCAAGACGATATCAGATTTAAAAGACATTCTTAAGACATTACTTTTACCCAGACCTCAGTAGGAATGGCTTCATTAACTTTATTTAGGCACAGACAAATAACATCTGACAGCATGATAATGCAAGACACAAAGCTCATCTTTTACCAATCATGCACAAAGCCCTAGTTAACTCACCTGACTCTGTGGGGTGCACGAGTGACAACACCTGCCAACAAATGGGCGTTTCCTGTTCAGAAGACCATCTTTCCAAGTGTTGGTCACGGACCGTAGGACAGAAGGGCTGGAGCTTCGATCCTGACAGAGCCAACATAGAGATAATAATCTGTTTAAGCAATGCCTGGTTATTCATCACTGTACACAATAATTCAAGGTTTTTGGTGTAACGTCATGCAGCATATTCACAGTCTAACTCAGCCTGTTCTACCTTCTCAGGTGATTCATCCAACATTACATATGTTCGCAGTATGTCTGCAGGGAGTGGAAGCAGACAGAGCACAGCGT
Source organism: Megaleporinus macrocephalus (assembly GCA_021613375.1). Classification (NCBI taxonomy): domain Eukaryota; kingdom Metazoa; phylum Chordata; class Actinopteri; order Characiformes; family Anostomidae; genus Megaleporinus; species Megaleporinus macrocephalus. Next base: position 12,900,153 of record CM038715.1, on the reverse strand, counting down.
GCACACATTGCCCCCCATGGCACATCAATGCAGCTCAAACTTAAAGTACTGGTACTAATAAAACGACTCATCTTTCCCGAGAGGATGAGTCTAAAGACTGCATGGCTGTTGAAAGAGTATGAAGAGTATTTAAAACTTGATGTAAGTGATTTTTTTACTCCTGTCAGCACTGTATGTCAACAGCGTAGCACTCTTTTTTTCCATTTCAGACCCACAGATCGGCCTGGACCTCCTGTTCGAGGCTGTGCAGGTGATGTTGCTATGTAAGGGAGTTACTGGGGGGCTCACAGCAGTGGCAGGACATCATATTTTTGACTCTGGTGAAATTCTACTTCTGTTAGTTTTAACAAACATAACTTACAACATACAGCTTTGACTCAAACTGGTTAGAGATGAGTAGATAATGATGATTGACAGCGTTTACACAACTTTTATGAGATTTTTTTCAGACAACAGTAAATTAATTCAAGCATGTGTATAATTTACAGTATCTTGCATTCCAAACTTTTTTTCAGAGAGCAAAGTTTTCTATTTCTCTCATTATCCATGACCAATCTAGAGAAGTCTGTCTGCTAACATCATTTATATAAAGTTAGAAACTTAAACTTTACAATAAAATCAACAATTAACTGTCATGTCTATTACCAAGCAAGTGACTGTCTGTGCACAGCTGAAACGTAAACACAACATCAAAACAAAGTTTTGTAAAGAAATACAAAACCAAATCATTAATTATTTATTATTATTAATTAATATTGCGAAGTTGTCCTTTGCGGTGTGTATCAGTTTCAGGTTTGTTCTTCTAGAGGGGATGGCGGACACCAACACGCCTGTGGTGATCCTGACCTCTGTGGTGATCCTGACCATTAAAGAACATGGTGAAGATGGAACAGCAAAGCATACAGAGAAACAGATGGACTACAGTCTGTAATTGTTGGACTACAAAGTGCCCCTGTAAGAAATGGACCATGAGGTGAAACAATGAGGTGGTTTTACTGTTATAGCTAATGGCGTACATTGCAGAACCAAAAAAACAAAAAAAAAAAAGATTGCAATGTCAGATTTTTTTTTTCATCGTGCAGCCATAAATAAATATGCAAATATTCTCACTTACCTGCTCCTCACAGGGATGCTTCAGGCGATCTGCACTGTTAGCCAGCAGCAGGCTGTCCTGGCCCCCAAGCACCATGCCGACATCCATCCCCTCTCCTTCAAACTACACGCACTATAAACCTGCAGAATAAACACACACAAAATGGAGATTCAGAGCTGCTCAAGCTCCAACAGCGTCCCCACCGCAGGTCAAACACATGAGCCGAGTGATACAGGACCCGACCGAGCAGCAGGTCTCTCCGCTTTGCTCTCTGCTAGAGAAATATGCTGAATGCTACAGAACAGTGAAGACTTGCTCTGCATAATCAGCCAAATTCTATCAGCTTAACTGCCAATGAAAAACAAAAATGCTACCGTTCTTGTTACAACTGGTCTCTCTGCAAATATTATTCACCGGACCTGCTCGGGCACTTTGAGTCAAGCGATCGGCAGCAACAGAAATATTTGAAGTTTTTAAAAGAAAGCAGAGAGGAATGGAAAGAGACGGTCAGAACTGTTGTCGCAATATTTCTATACTATTAATGTAATACCACAGTTCATTTTATCATTTTTATTTCATTTTAACACAGCCTGTTGTACTCATTATACTGTACTACAGTGCTGAGCGAGTCAAAGGTCACGTTTTCATTCAAACTGGCGTTTTCCATGATCTTTGTTTACTTTGTGTTAGAACTTCGGCGCGCCCCCGGATACGTTGATACTAATTACAATTAAAACGACTACAAACATATAAAATGACTAACATAATATGTTCAGTTAGAGGGAGTCAGTAATTGGAAGAAGAGGAAAACTTGGCTTGATCAACAGTGTTACGAACACAGCACATAAAGATCAGAGTGTTGTAAAGCCACCTTCCAAAGAAGAGGTCTATGACTGAAGCTCAAAATTTAAAACATCCACCCAAACACACCTCCGTATGTCTGCTCTCACCATTCTGTGGAGGAGAACCAGCACCAGAGCATCCTTATCCAGAGAAATGTCTCGCTTATGAAGCTCCAAACAAGCGTCGCTTTGACCCTTTGAGGAAACAAAGCGTCTGGTGCTTGTGAGACTATCAGTTAAGTAACTGTTTGATCAGTGTCCACCGTGCTAGGCTTTTTGGGCTGTAACTATAACCCAACCAGAGCGGCTCGGGCAACTGGCTTGACTTGGGTTTAACCGGCTTTCAGAAATATAAACTCACTGTCTGTGACCTTCTCACTACACAGGTACTGATACGCTTAAGTACTTGTATAGTTTTGGTTAGCTGACCGGAAGTTCTAACTAGAGAGGGAAGGATCGATCGGCCATGTATCAGAATCGGCCAATTTTTAATCAAAATATGTGATCGGCGATCGGCCAATTTCGAGAGCTGATCGATGGCGGTAAACAAATAAGCTTGTATTTACAGCTAGCGTTTCATTCAGGAAGAGGAGCCCTGCGTGAACCCCCCTCTGGTCAGCTCCCTGCAATTCCTATCTGAACCACTTGGTGGAAACACATCGTTTCATTTTCGTCAAACTGACTAAAGCAGCGGCCTCGCGAGAACAGTTTAAGCGTTCACCGCATGTGCGGAAAGTAAACATCGTCCGTCTGGCAGTTTGTTATCGTATGTGACTCAGACTCATCATGTAACATCTGTAGTATTAGTAAAATCAGCGTCTCTCGCGGGGAACCAAGACAGACATTTAACATTACTAATCTTACACCACGCAGCTGAATACTGTGAGTATCAGTAAACAGCGGAGCTAGCACGCGCAGCCCAGAGAACCACGCAGACCAGATCTGACCAGTACTAACAGAACAGCAGCAGCAACAGCTAGAGAGCCAAAGAACCACAGCCAGAGTGATTGAGTTTATGGTTCTAGATAAGCAGCTCTTCTCGGCTGTAGATGTTCATTCTGCTGCTTAATATTCACCTGGATCTACGCTCTGCTGTTCCTAGTAGAGATACTTTTCAGATGTCGTTCTTCCGGAGCTGTACCAAGCGGTTTACTCCCACATAGACCAACTTCTAATTTAGTTAAAAACATTATGCTGTTTCACATGAGCTCATTAAAATGGTAATAAACCAGTTTCCACCTTGTTTCATGACTTGCTTGTGCTAATAGTATGTAGCCCTGCCGTCACATATAGCCCCGCCCTCTGTCGGTATCGGCTATCGGCCGATCGCGCTAAAAGGTGATCGGAATCGGCCTCAAAAACGCTGATCGGTCCATCTCTAGTTCTAACACTAAGGAGGAACACACTCTTAAAAGTGTGTGTGGCAAAATACGGTGAATAGAGCAAAAACAGCAGGAAACAAATACTTAACAAAACGTTACAAATCAGCCTCAGTATCTACATCCAATATCGTTTCTATGCTTTACCTTCATTACAACTTTCATACTTTTCAGAGCTTCACTTTCAGCAGGCATGTTTACCCCTCCAAGACTCTTACAAGTTAGTTGTACTTTCTGTCACAGACATATTTAATGATGATGATGATGATGATGATGATGTCTGGACTCTGCGGTGGTCAGTAGGTTGTTCTGAGAACACTAACAGCTTTTAGACTTACAACACTAAGCTGCCTTCACACAGTAGACGGATGGATAGAGACACAAGTGGAATATCTGAAGAAAGAGTGGACCTTTCTCCCCTCTCTCTCTCAAAGATGAAAGTTTTGAGCACTGTTTATCTGATTAAGTTTTGGGGGTCTATCAGGCCGGTTTCAGAAGTCCCATTTTCTCTACATCTTTTATTATTTTGTAATAGGTTTGATCTGCCCTTCCTTATGTAAAGGGATTATCTAGTCTCTTCAAGAATATCTTGTTCTTAATGGTTGTTGTGACTGCAGGTTAACTAAACAATAGGAGATTATATTAATGGGTGGTATAAGAAAAATGTTTAAACAAACATTAAAACAGGTTGGTGATAGACATATGCAGGTTGTGAAACTAGGGTACATAATTCAACAGACTATTAAAGACTTCTAGCCAGCATTTAAGATACACCAGAGTGGAACAAATACCATAAATTTGATTGGAATCGTTTTCATTTGGCAAAGAAAGTCCCAGAAAAGATCAAATGCAGAAAAAGCACCTAAAATTGACATCTAACACAGTTCTCAACTCTTGCTCTCTTCAAGAAAACACACTGAGTCAAGCTGAGAACATGACAGATTTGGAACGTGACTCTGACTGAGAGACAGCCTCACTATACAGTCCAGCTGCAAACGATTCAGGCTGTACACGTGCAGTGGAGGTAATGCCTTCTCCTCTTACCTCTCTCCCACTATCATAACGCCCTGGATGACCCTCAGCTACCCTATCCTTGATGCTGATTTGCTAACCTAGGGGTGACGGTCCCCGGTGTCAGGTTTTAGGGCTAAAGCCTTTGGCCTACACCGGACCACAGCAGACCCTGAATAAACCAGACGGCCAATGAAAGTGGTGGGTGAGAGGAACCAAAGGGGACCAGGACAGAAACAGAGAGTACACTCTTGTCCACTCAAAGGGATATTTATAGAAGTCATGCGGGAGAGAAAAGACTCAGCAAACGCAGGACTATGCAGGACAGCCTGCGCCCGTTTAAGCCCAGATGAAGGACATACATTTCAAACACCGCCACACTGGTCAGTACAGGTCTACACAGCAAATCCTGTTTTGACAAAAACCACAACAAAACACATACAAATGCATGTATGTATATATCGTCACTGTCCAAAGAAAAAACACGTTTTGGCAATTTTAAGTTTTGTTCATCATTTGAACAAGCCATTGATAGTTTACACTGTTTAAAAGTTTCATGATGAATGGACCAATAGAAGTGCTCCAAAATAGCTTGAAAAAAAATTCTGGTTCCATTGACTTACATGGAAAGTACAGAATGTTTTTGGTTTCTCCTGTAAAGTTGCAATTTTGGAGATGCTTGTTTTTCACTGGACAGCGACAATATGTATGTATGTATGTATGTATATTATTATTAGGATTGTGTAAAACTGAAAGTGCAAACAACTTCTAAGACTGAACTTTAAAGGAATTGTCACTGCAGTTTTCTTGGAAAAACTGATAGCAATCTTTTCGAATGGAAACTGTAGTAAAGGCAACAGTAATAAAGTTAAATACTTATACTTCAACAGAAGGGGTGTTTTCCAATCTTTAAAGTCCACATAGAGGAAAAAAGGAGACTTGTTGCAAAACACATTATAAAAGTTAGAAAATAACTGTAGGTGAAAAGACTGTGTATTATGAGAGTAACACCATTTTCCTGTTCAGGTTTTCTTTTGGACAGGCCTAGAACCATCGCTGAGCATGATCCATTCCCCAACACTCTAACATTATAAAAACTAGAGCATCAGCTAGGTCAGTGCCCGGCGGCGCTGGGAGCCTCGGCTCCCGTAACAGCTCGCTGGTCCTCCTCAGAGTCTACTTCACTAACTAAGTGCGTCTCAGGTGGCTCAACATGTATGCAAGTCCAATAAAGCTGCCTCTCTGAGCATCTATTATATGTGTCGTATTTGACTCCTAATAGCGGCTGCATCTTCACTGCGGTTAAGAGTGAGTTTAAAACATCGGCAGACGTTTCAGAGCAGAGATTTCTGCTAATTCTTCTCGATTTTGGCACCTACTTTCTTATATTTCCCAATATTTTATTCATTCAAACTCGGCTGGGTCATTAATAGCCTTTTTTTATGTGGTGGGACAAACATAGACCTTAAATGAGACGCTATAACTACTGCTGCTGCACCAGGTGATTAAGAGGTGAATAAATACATTTTCAACAAATTTTAAAATGAAACAACTTCATTTTTGGCCTATTTAAGGTGAAACAGCCCACTTGCATAAAAGAGGGAAAAATAATAGGGGACATTATGACACAATCAATTACATGATTCAAATCTATAAATAAACATCCAAAGATGTTTTATTTGAACCTATTTTATTGATGCTTTGGCCAATAATTCACAGTGTTGGGGCAAAATGACCTCTAAGACAAAAGTATTCATAGAAAAATCAAAATAACAAAAATACAGATATAAAACCTACAAATTCAAATTATACAACTTTTGGGAACTACACAATGGTAGTTTATTTGAAGTATGCATCACACTTGCACTGGAAATACTGACTCGAGGGGTTTTTATAAATAAGGCTGTGTTGAAGACTGTTTTAGTCTATTTAGAAAACGATAAAGCGATTAAAAAATCTACAACGTGAACTCTGCTCGGTTAGAGAACAAATTTCAGTTCCTACTTTCAGAACACATTCTGCATTCACATATGTTATGACTTTGTTCAACTTCTCTCTGTGATTAAACTAGGGTAGCCTCTTTAAACTCATAATAGAGACCTGCCAATTCGTAAGGGCAGCAAGGGTCCCACAGGGAGACCTCAGAAGTCCACAGCGAGAACAGCGACATGTTATTTGTTTCTAATATGAGCCTAGCTAGATGAGGAAGACACCGATTGTGAGCTCCAATTTTCTTTATCCAACCAATCAAATGTATATACAAATGTAGAGACTCCAGAGTAAGAAGGGCTGAACGGCTTGGCACCAGGCTTAAATATGCTAATAAACACAATCAGCGACAAGATATACTTACAGATATTTCCCATGAGTGAATTCTTAAAAGTGAGGGAGGACTTCAATATGCAATTACTGGAAGAAAAAAAAAAGTAATCACATGCATCAGACAGCTCCTGGGTGACTGTGATCTAATTAAGACCAGTCTATTGCATATTCTAATTAAAGTGGAACTAGGTCATAGATGTTGTTATAATCTCTTCTTCGCATGAACAGCAACTCGGAGCAAGACGCGGAGCAAATGCTGAGTGAGGCTGTAGAGAGGGGTGCGCTCTGCCACATCTGAACAGCTGAACCAAAGTTCAATGAACTCTTGAAGCGCGCCTACATTGTCTGACGCATTTCTGCCAATGGCTGATCAGCACACTGATGAGATGCAAAGATGAGGGAGGGGGTGACAAAAATGTTTTCTGGGGTCTGGCTGAGTCTCAAAAGCTGCAGGAAAGACGACCGAGAGGACATCCAGCATGATTAATGGCCAGAGTGTACTCGGACAGCAACTTTAATTAGGCTGACCAACAGCAACACGAGGCAGACTCGAGCTCTGGTGACATGAAAACATCTTTCTGTGTCTACCTAGCTCACCTGAGACCAAGCTTAAGTCATTTGGGAGGCCTAAATGTGGCCTGAGCATCACACACAATTATCCCTCTCCTCCGTAGCAACCCACATAAACAAAGCAACCGACAGATTTCCACTCAGAAGAGATTTACACCTCTGAAAGAGCGGAGAACTTTGTCATAGCACAGTGGGCTTGTGCAGGGGTGTGTCTTTACCACTGCAAGCAGCGTAAGCCTTTGTTTGATGGCTGACAAACATAATCTACTGCTCAGGCCAAATCCTCTAGCATAGTGGGGCAGTGGGCTAATCCGTCCAGCAATCTGTTCATGTCAGGACCGTTCATAGGCTCAACAAGGTCGGACAAAGCCCCCTGCACTTATATGGAAATCTCTACTTCTAGAGATGGCACCGATCTAAAATCTAGTTTCAGAAGTCAGACTGATACCAAAAGCCAAACCATAAAGTCCTTCTGAGTGGTTTGATTTAAGATTATTAATTGTAGAGAAACTTACAGACTCAGGACTTTACCAAGTCCACAATACAAACAAACACATTAAATTAATTAAGCCATTTTATGTACATTCTAAAACCACAGTGAACCCACATGTGTCATCTGAGTTTTAATGTAATGTTGATGTTGGTAAAATTTTGAACAAATATTTTATTGGGAACTATTACGCCTCACAACGCCCCACATGTACAATTTAATAGATCGGCACAATGTTTTAGTCAAACATTTAGAACACAAATCTACCATAACAACCAGTCTGGGTATTCATAACAATTGTGTGTATTAATTTTATGTGAGGACCACTGTGAACAATTCTGTATGTTTGTCTACAACAGAGCATTTCACACCAAATGACTTCGTTTACATATGAACCATTTAATTACATAGGAATTTTGACAAATCGGTGGAGTTCCCCTTTAAGCTCAACACAAGAACAGTGATTAGAAAATAAAAGAAAAATAAACTCTCTTATTTTTACACCAAGTTACACATAAAATACATATAACACAACAGTACTTATAATACTTATATAACTATTTTCCCTGTAATGAAGCAAATTTTAAAATTTGTGTTGATCCATCTCATAGCTACTATAGCCATGACAACAACAAAGCCAAAGCAAGTTTAATCACTAATGACACTCATTCACAAATCTGGCATCTAATATTTGAGAATTTTGTGGGTTTTTTTTATTTTTATATATTTTTTAAACACATTAAATCTCGAATTTTAGTCACGTGACTACTGTCTAACAAAAAAATCAGGAAATCGCCTTTGTAAAAAACAACAACAAAAATGACTACATTTAGATGTTCGCATAACAAATAAACACAAAAATTATCATCTTTTTTGACCAATAATAACTTTTTCATTACCAACATTCAATATAGTCGTTAGACACGAACGAGTTAAACGGGCGACAAACCGCATCGTTAACGACTAAAGACTCTCAACACAATAGACTTACACTGTGAACCAGCTTCAACTGCCCCCCTTACCAGCTCAGCCTGCTGATACTAGCCTACCGGTAAACGGATAAAAAAAGCTTCATCGGTTCAGTTTTCGTGAGTTTTCTGCGCGGAGATGTGATAAAATTGGTGGTTATTACAAGCTGACACGTGTGTTCACCCTTCTTTTCCACTGCTGTCACCCCGTCGTTTATCAGAGCTGGCGTTAGCTGCTGAGCTAGCAGCTGCACTGAGCGCTGAGCTGGGCTGATGCTGGCATGGCTCACGCCGGCTAGACGCTACTGGTAACTTATGTACAAAGACACACACACACACACACACAGGTTCCGGGGGCATTCCCATTAAAAACCAAGGTCACAAATTAATCTAGCCATCCTTAGTGTGCTCTCACATATCGGTGTAATCTCGTTTAAATTAGATGCATCCTGGATGTTGGTGACCTTATATGGGTTACCATAAAACTCGCTGTCAGTTCCCTGGGAATGCTTAACTGCTTGCTGTCTTTAGTTAGCTTCTTATTCGAATCCCCCAGTTCCACCTTAACTGGTGCAGCAATTTCATTCCTCAGCCGCTTACGCCTGAATGTAACTGCTGCACCAGTTAAGGTGGAACGGACGAATTTGAATATGAAGCTAACTTCACAGGCGGCAGATAGTAACTGCTGCAGCCACGTCTTTCTTCAGGTTTACGCTCCATAGCGGGTCTCGGGGCACACGTTAACTGAAGAATCTGAACAGCAGAATCGCATCTAATACTGCCCGAGTATCGGAGTGTTACTGCATGACCACAAAGGCCGAAACTGCCCTAACCTCTCTCCTTCACAGTGGTCCAGAAATGTGAGCGCTAACGTTAGCTAGCTCGCTAGGATGTGCATTGCTTGCACGCTACAACGACCACTAGCGTGTGAGCTAACAAGAACAAGCGGCTAATGAGAGAAAGATGGAGTAAAAATCGAGCTTTACCGTGAAAAATGCCCCCCGCGGCTAACATCGCTGGTCAGGTCGTGTCGTTTTCTCTTCTCGTCCTTGAGCCTGCCAGTCCTCCAGCTCACAGCTCCCCGCTCCCCTCCTGCACTTTCTCCGGCTGCGCTGTGCGCCCACACGGACAGGACGACCTCGTGTCTGTGGCGTTCAAAGTGACCACAAGAGGCCACCAAATTCACGCCGTGTAACTTCATGTAGGCCGTAACTTCATCGAGGAGCCGTCACGCTGTTTGGGGAAGGCTAGTTTACCTTTTCAACAGTGTTCTTTCTTTCTACTCTTCTAGTTTTTAGTGTTTTCTGCTTCCAGCCTGTCAGCCCATCATTACTGAATCCTTCTGTGCTGTAATGTGGGTGTATAGAGTTAAAGCACAACCCCCCGGGTACACCAGGGGCAGGACTGGGGAATTTGACCTGCACAACAAGCTTTCAGGTATGTGGTTTCAAAGCCTTGAGAGACGGCAGGTGACATGTTTGAGTTTCTTGATGACATTTAATACAACAAAGGTTTTCAGCTGCTTACTGTTGTCTGTAATCTCCATTCAAACCACTTGGGAAAGTTCCAGGTTCAACATAAGTGTAGGTATTGTTAAGAGCTTTTTAAGTCTGTACTATTACTAGCACAAATTACTATCTCAGAGGTAAGGCTAATGTAGGAATGTAGGCAAGGAAAACTAAACTTGTTGTACAGTTCTTTTTAAGGATAAGCATACATTCCTGTTAACTTACACTGTTACAGATACAGTAAAGAGTTAATCCCTTCTTCAGCTAATTCTAGGTCTTTCATAAGTGGGGCACCTAGAACTCAAAATGTATTGCAGCTTTGGCGTAGAAGAAGATGAAGGAAACCTAATGCTTTGATGCGAAAACTTTCCCTAAGCAGTAGAGAAAAACCTCCATAAGCATTAACCAAATAGTTGGGAAAGAGGTAGGTCACCTCCAGCCTCACAGTTCAGGTCAAGTCAAGTCAATTTTATTTTATATAGCGCTTTTTACAACGATGTTGTCTCAAAGCAGCTTTACAGAGTTTTGAAAACAGTTATAACATATATCCCCCAGTGAGCAAGCCAGAGGCAACAGTGGCAAGGAAAAACTCCCTCAACTGGAGGAAGAAACCTTGGGAGGAACCAGACTCACAAGGGGAGACCCATCCTCCTCTGGTCAAACAGTGTTTACAGTTTGAACTAAATACCAAAGAAAGGAGTCTCTGTTTGAAATCTGGATAGCAAAGCTTTAGAAGCTGCACAGATAGAGGCAGTGTATGACTGAGGCAGTCTCTGGCTGAGGCAGTCTATGACTGAGTCTTTATGTATGTGTGAGCTGAAACAGTCCCATCCTATCTCAGTGCTGGTGCATCTGGATGGCACAGTGATGTAACTGAGGGTGTAGCAGTAAATGGACAGGTGAGCTGGCTGGTGATGGTGGGGTGATGGCCCGATGATCAGTCCTTCAACAGCCTTCGACAGACAGGAGGACAGTCATTTCCTCAGGAAGAGTAAAAAGAGAGAGTTAGTTGGGCTCGGGAGTAAGACTGTAGAGAATATGAATTTTCAGAATTTTAGAGTGTGGCTGGCGACTCCGGCAGATCTAACTATAACAGCCTAAACTAAAAGGAGAGAACCAGAAGGTAACATGGACATGAGAGTACCCTGAGACACTGGGGTCCCCCCACTCCACCATCAACAAACCTGTGTGATCGCGTGAAGTGGTGGAACAACAGCACCAACATCTCAGTTTACCATAAACCTCTGTGTCCAAGAACCCCCAGATCTCCTGCCTTTATCTAAAAGAGAAGATTAATAACCAAAAGCTACACTAAACAAGTATGTTTTCAGTCTAGACTTAAATATTGAGACTGTGTCAGAGTCCCGAACATTAACTGGGAGATTATTCCACAATTTTGGGGCTTTGTAGGAAAAAGCTCTTCCCCCCATTGTAGTCTTCTGAATTTTAGGAACTATTTGAAAACCAGCATCCTGGTTCTATTGTATGGTACATACACAGACTAACTGAATATCCCTGACTACCCCCAAACCCAACACAATAAAGGACCACCAGCATACTGCACATCTACAGCTAACAATTATATAGTTACATAGAAAAAGTCTCTTATACCGAGGACTACCCGAGAGTCTCTGTGTGTGACTGCTCTGAGTGGACATGCCTACCACGCCTACACCGGCAGAGTGAGCCAGTATCAAAGCATGGCGGCTATCAAGGAAGTGTCCTTTTCTACTTTTTTCCTGATGTCCAGTAAATTTGGGATGAAACTGGAAGTTGTATTTCATAACACTTACCCTCTCATCTGGTGGCAAAGCTTTCCAAAATTCCCAGCGTTCTAGTAAAGCCCTCTTTGAGCTGGATTAGTTTTAGCTTGTGTAATTTGAGTCACAGTCACAGATGAGATCTGTGTTTTTAATCAAGTCAAGTTTATTTGTGTAGCGCTTTTTACAGCGATGTTGTCTCAAAGCAGCTTTACAGAGTTTTGAAAACAGACAGTTACAACATATATGTCCCCCAGTGAGCAAGAACACCTCCCTCAACTGGAGGAAGAAACCTTGGGAGGAACCAGACTCACAAGGGGAGACCCATCCTCCTCTGATCAAACAGTATTTACAGTTTAATAAACTAAACACCAAAGAAAAGAGTCTCTGTTTGAAATCTGGATAGCAAAGCTTTAGAAGCTGCACAGGTAGAGGCAGTCTCTGACTGAGGCAGTCTGTGACTGAGGCTTTATGTAAAGTGGGCGTGAGCTGAAACAGTCCCATTCTATCTCAATGCTGGTGCTTTAATCCAGCACGATTCTGCCATGTCTAATTTACATGTCTGCTGAGTAATCATTCTGAAGTGAATCTCTAGAATTGGCCAAACTCTGATCTTTTTTTTTTCGTTTTCCACAACCTGAGGACCAGGTTAGCAGCTAAAATAGAGGTTGATTTCCGTAATCCTCAAATTCAGGACAAGACACCCAAAGCCCATGACAGTTTGGTGTATAGTCCCTCATTTATGCTGTAATTATGCAGCATACATCTAAATAGATGTCACCTCACACTGAAACAAGATGTAAAATATCCTTCCTTATTCAGTGTTTTGTTTTTTTGCACCATGTTTGCCATTTAGCTGCACGATCTGTTGTTATTGCTCACAGGTGTGTCCCTTGTTGGAATGCTGAGGTAAACATCTGCACAATGATGTTTAAATCTGGGTTGTTTGGGGTAAAATTGGGAAATATACAAATCCACATGAATCTGCCACCCAAGAAGTTACATTATTAGCCATCCTCTGGTATCAGAGGCTTATGTTGGAGAATGACATGAAGTCTATCTAAATCTGTTTTTATTATCAATGTACGACGACGTACGATTAGCCACATGTGTTTACACACAGCGGAATTTGACCTCCGCATTTAACCCATCCGTGCAGTGAAACACCCACATATACACACACTAGTGAACATACACACTAGGGGGCGGTGAGCACACGTGCCCGGAGCGGTGGGCAGCCCTTATCCACGGCGCCCGGGGAGCAGTTGGGGTTAGGTGCCTTGCCCAAGGGCACTACAGTCATGACTTGCCGGTCCCAGGGATCGAACCGGCGACCTTCCGGTCACAAGACCGGATCCCTAACCTTCAGCCCACGACTGCCCCCCCAGATTTGTCATTTCATGACATATCTTTAAAATAAGTAAGAGGTCAAAATAATGTCACAAGACCTTTCTGTGTCAATATTTATTGATTAATTTAAGTTTTTAATCAAAATAAAAGATAAAAAAGTCACATTTATTTAAGAATGCAAATGTCATTTGACAGTACATACTTGTGCATACTTGCTACATTATCATTCAGAAGTTTGCAGAAAGCAGTTTTGTTTTAGACACATATATAAACTCAGAATACTGCACACTACAACTTTTCACCTCTACAACTAATTTGTAAAATGGAGAATATGTCTAATATGGTGTGCAGAGCCGTAGATGATTCTAAAAGATCTGATAAATATGTGTAACGTTAAGAATGAAGTTATAGTAAAATATAATCTTAAAGATATATTACTTAATATCATTCTTCAATTATAAAAATATAAAAATGACCCATTGCTCCACTGCCATATTGAAATTGGTCCCTAAGCTAAACGCTGACACTCTGCCTGGCTTGAGTGCTGCTGCTTTATTAATTCACTGAAATAGTTTCATAATACTTTTTTCTAATACTGCATTTTAACAAGCCCTTAGAAAATGTAACATTACGTAAAAAAAACATTTCCATTAAACACAAATAGCCTAATGACTGATCTGTAATTCAGTCTAATTACATGCCCACAAATAAGCATTCCAGCGTTACGTAACATGTTGAAAGCTCAAGGCAGTCTGAAGATCTGGAAAGCTCTCAATCTTAGTCTTGATGCGTGCTGTAATGTTAGCTGTCCCTGAGCTCAAGGGCTTGGAGTTGATTTGTATCTAACATAGTTTTCTCCCAGGCATTGAACTCTAATGTATCCCAGTGGTTCTCTCTATTCTCATGGTAATGCCTTTCGGAGTACCTGTAAGAGCACTCTTTGCTATGCTTACTTGTATCGTGGAGGATATCTGTGCTTAAGATATCCGTACAAAGCTATCACTTTACATCAGCAGGGCGAGTCGTCATTAGCCAAAGCTACAGAGTGTTACAAATCCTAAGGCGTATGTTAAAATATAGAAGGTACGGATAAGATTTCACAGGGCAGGAGGTGTCATGAGGAATTGTTGGCTGATGATGATTCCAGAGTGTAAGAAATTCTTTGGATCTTCAAACCTTGTACCAACAGCCACTGAGCATGGGCTCCTCTAAGGACCTGAAAACAGAGATTTCCTAGAAAGCAGTGCAAGTCTGTTAAAAGTGATATTGACTCACAGTTTGGAAATAGCAGTTTGGCAGTCAATGCAAAACACTCAGAACTGGCCAGAGAGACAAAGCAGAAGCACCACATAAGAGCAAAGGACCTGCAGGATGGTTTAGCTGACACAGGAGTGGTGGTGCATCGTTAACTGTGCAGCATTGCTTACACAAACATGATCAGCATGAAAGAAGCATCAGGAGGAAAAATCTTTACCTGCAACCAAATCACAGCATCTAAAGTATGCAGCACACCTAGATGAAGCAGATGCTGAAAACAAGTGTTGGTCTTCTTTTGCTGTAAACATCACATGTATATTTATGGAAAAAAGGAGTGGCATGAAAAGAACACCTTGCTAACTGTTAGCCATGGAAATGGTTTTGCAAGCTTTTGAGTCGTGCACCGGCCAGTGGCACGAGAAACTTCACACAGGTAGTAGGAAGAATGGATTCGTCTCTCTGGAATGGATAGCATATGATGCACGGTCAAGAAAGAGGCTTGTTCCTACCACAGGAAACTGATCAGAAACATATCTAAAACTCCACTGTGAGCTACCTCCAAATAAGCAAACCAAATCTTTTGGAAAGGCCCTCACTGTCCCTGACCGAAAACTATGGAAGATCTGTGAATGTTTTAAACATGCTGATATGCAGGACAGCCTAAGAGTACTGAAGAACTAAAAGCGTTTAGCAAGAAGAGTGAGTGAAAATAGAAAGACTCCAAACTCCAAAGTCTACAAAAAGTTTTTGCAACACGTGATCTGCTAAAGGGGGCGTGATTATGTAAGTAACTGTGCAGTAACATTTATGGAATTTTTTTTTAAAAGATTGTTTTTGACTTTTTTCACTTCTTTTTTTGCATACAACTGTAACTCTTATTCAGTTTGATGTCTTATAACATGGTATAGTTTCCATTAATAATTTTTCTCAGATTATATAGTATAATATTCCTAGTTTCCATTTCTATGGCAAAGCAGTTTAGTCATATCACACTCATGCATTGTTTTCAGCATTCAGCAAAGAAAAAATCTTGTTTCTTAAACTTAGAATTTATGGTTATATTTATTGCAATGTGTAAAATGTAACATAATTTCCTCATTAGCTACTATAATGATAGTAGCTATTCAACAACTAACAAACACACAATCATTTTACATGCACAACAATCAAAAAATAATTTTCTACGTATATTCCAAATGTATACAGAAGAAGAAGAAGAAGAAGAAGAAGAAGAAAAAGAATAGATATGATACAGTAAAGTCCATTAATAATAATATATAATACAGTCCATTACAATGCCCCTGGCAATCTACAGTTAAAAATAAATATCCTACAATGTCCTTGTATATTTCCTCTACCTCTTGCATCCCCTCATGAGGTTTATGTGGTTTTACACTTAACCCTTTGTATTACTGTGGCTTTAAGGCTGATATATGTAAATTATTCTATTCTGATTGGCCCTGTATTGCGTTACATTTAAAAATGCAGTCAGGACTAAAACACCCCAGAGCTGAACTTCTGGGGCCGTTTATATGTATATGTTTTTAAAATTAATAAATATTCTTTTGCTACTAGTTTCCATATATGAACTGGAGAGGGCATAGTGTATTTTGAAACTGTGCCGTTGTTTTCTTACTAAATCCAACTTTCATTTTTTTAATGCTAATGTTTTTGTTTTTTAGGGCGTGTACAATAAATTTTCAATAAATAAAAGTGTTTAGGTACATGCAAATACATTTATATCCTCACCAAGACTGATGGCTTCCAGTGAAATTGGTTCATGTATACATAGTTGCTTTTATTCGAAAGTAAATAAATAAAGTGTAACGCAGTTTTATCTGGAGCTGCCTTAAACCATTGTGATCATAGTTATCCATGTGACTAAATGGAGCTGATGGATCCACTGCATTCATCAAGCCTGCACATAATGAAAAGGGTAAGTAAGGATACTATTCTGTCCTCGAATGCACAAGAGACAATCAGGCTGAAGATAAATGGTGCTGCTCTCACAGAGCCTGCACTCTTCAGAGGCTGAAACACAATCTCTGAGAATGGCACATCTCTATCATGTCAGACGCTTGGCTTGTCTGCTCCTTGACTCCAGCCTTCCAGTCTTATCAGCACCGGGATCTATGTGTGCCATCCATACATTCTTAAAGCTTGAACTGTTTTTTGTCTTTGAAATGAATTTGGTCTGGGCCTACTGACCTACATACAGAAGCATTGTTGATAGTGGAGGTAGCATCACTTTAAGCTCCCAAGAGGAATTGCCCAGACTTCTGCATAATTCAGTCACTGAGATGTAAACAAAGTCAGTGGTTTGTTGTGAAAAGGCTCATTGTAGAGGATCATACTGGCTGGTGATGTCTACAACACAAATTTAGTTATTTAATGTATTATTCAAAATGATCAGGGTTTTTTCATTAAAACCCTCTGAATTTCCATCCTACATTTCTTTAAAATATATGTTTTCAGGCAGTTTTTAGACATTTAATATTTGGTTTATCACTACTATATACAATTCTGACATGGTAGGCTTTCTCTAGAACAGAGCATTTCACATCAAACACCCTGAATGACTTTGTCTCAATCTCAACAGTTGTGTTTTACAAAACTCAGTGGAATGCCTATTGAAATATACTTATATACTTATCTTAGAGCTTAAATAATTATTATAAATATTATTTTTACTAATTGTACTCACTTTGTATTGCATTAAGAACATGCACTCACATAGGGAGAAACAAACTATACTTGTTTAGCTGCTGTACAGTTCAGTGCACATCAGAATCCAACGAACCAGCAGGAGTTTCCAAAACTGGAATTCAAAAACTTTAAAACTTTAATGATAGAGATCATGGCACTTTTAACAACCATGCAGAAGACCTGGTAGACCACCAAACTGTAACCATCAGATAAACAATGCTTAAAGCTTTCATCTTTGAGCGAGAGGAGAAATTCAAGCTCCACGTTTCTGTCAATCTTGCCACTGTGCGAATACAACGGCATGGGTTTGAAAGGATGTGTAGCTGTCAAGAAGTCCTTATTGAGAAAAATGAATAGAGAAAAAAAAGAAAAAAATGCATAAATCAAACAAAGCTGCTGGAGTTCTCAGAACAATGGACTGTCCACTGAACGTCTTTAAGATTAATTTGATTGTGAAAAGCAGAAAATCTTCTGCTAAATATATGTTTTCTGTGTTTTCTTCTGATGCTTTCCTCTCTTTCCTGTCCTTAATGGCCATTTGGAGCAGTAGAGAAATAAATTAAGGTCTTTGACATTTGCGCAGTGTTGTATAGAAGTCCTTTTATCTATCCATGTCCGGCACTGAAGGACAGATAGTATTGTGATTCTAGGTCTGTTTAGTTCTATGTTACTTAGTCCAGCTCATCTCTTCAAGATAAAAACCCATGAGATTTCTCACGGAGCCCTTGTAATGCCTTCAGTAATTACCCACATCCTTCTTTTCTCCAGAGCTGAATAAGACTGCCCTTGATGACACTGTAGCCCTTGAATTGCATGGCACAGCACCAGAGTGGGTGGGATGCATTAGATAACTGCTAAGAGCGCGAGCGCACCTGTTCCTCTACCTGACTGAAGGCCATTATGTAACAAAGCACGAGCGTGAAAGGTACCTACCTTGACTCTTGCTTCCCTTCGAAATACCAAATCAATCCATAGTCCTTTCTAACACGGTAACGAGTCACGACTTCTGCAAATGAGGCTCAGTGAATATCTTGGAGCTGAACAGATGTGTTGAGGGTTTGGGTATGGAGGAATAGCTGCGTTGCTGTTTAAACGCTGAGAAAATGGCCTACCCCTGAGACGCTGTTAATTTAAAAGTCAATGTCTGGCAAGCACAGAAAGCTTTTGTGCTGCGCTTCACAATGCTATCACCAAATGGCCTCGCCAGACTGGCAGACAGGGGAAGAGAGGGGGGCTAGGGCCTGCCTGCAGAAATATAAAACGGCCCCTCTGCCGGAATAGGTGAACTCCACCTGAAACCTCTGCTCATTCACCAGTAACCGGCCACTGCACCGAGACCATGACCATTTGGTAGCTGACCAAGCAACACTCCGACACTGGTACTGTACTCTTCATTTTCCTTCTTTGATTTGCATGGTGTACAGTGATGCTTGTAACCGTAGCGTAGGTGTTTTTGTGAATGGGAATTACAATGAAAATGGCAAATATCCAGTCTGTAAACCTCAATCTGCTGCCCTAAACAGAGCCATTTAAAAAAGAACCCATTCAAAAGTTAATGTTGTTGTAACAGCATTTCTAATCAAAACCTCGCTCCTCCTATAGGGTAGGAAATGGCAGCTGTTGGTGCTCTTTTCTTTCTTCTTCCAGTCTCGTGGGCCTGCGCTCCTCAAAAAGCTGGTAATCATCAGACCATCATCTTGTTTTTTCTTATAAAAGACTTGCAGAGGTGTGAAGGTACTAGTTACATTTACTCAAGTGTATGTATAAAAAGAAAAATTTGAAGGGGTTTGTACTCAAATCATAATTTATTTGTTTCTACTCAAGTAAAGAAATTTCAGCTCATCATGTTTAGTTAATAATTCATTTTCTTGTATTATATTTTGTTTTATTGGTGACTTTATTTGTACTGCTTTGTGATTGGTCACACCTTTGACTTTGGCAATGCTTTAGCATTTTTGTTCTGACAAAATTAATTATGGTTTCTATGCGCACAGATGCCGGATTTACTAAAAAATTACACTGCAGATCTATAAATGACTCAGAACTCATGTTTTAACTTTATAGTGTTGTACCTGTCTCTGAACAGTAGTAGGATTTCTGAATCTTAATAAAAATATAGCAATGCGTTTCTTTTTCTGTTCTTCCAGATTATGTTATGGTTTCTTGTTTTCCAAACGCCATCATTGCAAATGTGCCTGAGTGCCCGTATGGGTGGGAGATTGGGCAATTGTCTCTGGGTGGTGTGTGCTACACGGGGATCAACACTCCTGGCTTCTACCGCTTTACGATCCCTGACCTCACACCAAAGAACCACTCGTACTGTGGGACACTGTCTGAGGTAAGACTTTTTCATTAGTTATTCAGTAACTTGCATACAGTTAAAGCCTGAGGTCCTGTGGTGCATGATGTAAATTCCTCTCAAATGAAGCCAACCAATTCCTATTGCTGCACTTTTCTGACCAGTACGTTGGAGGCAAAGACCCAAGGTACATTTTCTACAACTCCATAGTCTCCAACGACTCTTCACTCACAGTGCGGAACCAGCCAGTCAACTACACCTTCAGCTGCACCTACAAGGCAGCTTATTTGGTCAACAATGCGGTCTTCAGTCAAAGGTAGACCCTATTACATTGGCTACACACTTCAGTAGCAGTAGGATTTAGAATGCATACTGACCAATGACTTGCAGCCTTTTTACTAAACCCTCTGCTTCTTCCAGAGTGGCAACAGTTTATGTCAACAACGGGAGTTTAGGTTCTTTTAAGTCTCAGTTGTCTATGAACGTGTTCACAGTAAGTACTGCCACTTTCCTCACTAAATGTTGGTGTTGCTAAAGTGCCCAGTGAAGAGCTCCACGGTGAAGAGTGTACAGAGACATTCTAAAATATTAAGGCCAAAATCCTAACTTTGGGGAATGTTGCACCACCACCATTATTAATGAGCCCATATCCTACATTTGGCCTTGTGAGATCTACTTATGAGATTTGTGCTGGTTTATGTACCAAAACAGTCATAAAGCAGTTTTAGATGATAATATTTCAACATTAGAAATGTACTGGCTGTTTTTGTTAAGCTGATTTCACACTAACGCGGTATGCGCTGTGCTCGGTGCTCATGTTGGTGGTAAGCTGCTTTCACACCACTCGCAGTATGTGCAGCACTTGTGGGTGGGCCAGGCACGCCCACTGCTGTCCTATTTGCAATGCTGAGACTTAACCAGAGTGTGTTGCACAAAAGATGAAAGCATTTGAACTTATAGTTGAACGCATATGTGCCACGGATATGTAAAAGATAAAACAGCTGAAGAAAATATGTAAATGATCTCTGTTCTGATTGGCTGCCCTGTATTGGATCCATTCAAATTGTAGATTGGGATAAAACACCCTAACTTCAATGTAAATGGGTGAACCTAATTTAACTTTAAATTTTGTTGCTACCCAAAGAAAAACAAGTAGCCCAAAAATTGCAGCTTCACAGAAGAGGGCCACTTTACATTTTTCATGTAAGTCAATGTAAGTCATTTTTCCCCAATTGATTTTGGAGCGTTTCTACTTCTCCATTATTCAAATGAGGTGGAAAATCTAAAACAAAAATGGACATGTTTTTCTTTCAACAGGGATGATATGTAAATATGTTGTTTTTTGTGACATCACAAAAACAGTGCATTCAAAATGCAGCCTAGGTCCCATATATAAACTAGTAAGTGCTGGATATGTTTTGAAACTGTAACAACTACATCAATTATAAACAAATTTTTTTTAGTGATGTGGGCCCTTTAATACTTTACAATGGGATGAAATTAACTGTGCTTTATCAGATAAGATAATGTTATACATAGACAGAAGAGAAAGGCTGCTTCACAGAGTAAGAAACAACATACAATCCTGATGGTGGACTTTAATTGCTTTGATGTAACTATACATGCATTTCTCTGTATGATTTATAGAACTCAAAATTCCTGTACGCTAAAGATGCTCCATATGTCATTGATACCTCAGAAATCGGCTCGGAGGTTTTTATTGGCATTGAGGCGAAAGGTCTAAGTAACAGGTTTGTCATCTCGTTATCATCTGCATACCACGCATTCAGCTTTTTATTACTTAGATTTACCAAAACCAAAGTTGCTGTTTCTTTCCATAGGTTTAAGGTGGTTATAACAAACTGCTGGGCAACACCTACTCCATATTCAACAGACAAGAAGAGATGGAGTTTAATTCTCAATAGGTAAAGCTGTATTTAATCCTCATACTGTTCTGCAGGTGTACAGAGGGACTGTGTCAATACTGTATGTGGTTTATTTGGTGTTCTTTGATCGCAGCTGCTCTTCAGATAATACAGTGACCATATTTGAGAATGCCAAAGACAGTCGCTCCATGTTCAAGTTCAATTCGTTCCGCTTTCAACGATTAGAGAAGGTGTCCACAGTCTGGCTTCACTGCGAGGTCCAAGTGTGTGATGGTGAAAAGCTCTTCTGTCAGCCGGTAAGGAATTAAGTAAAGTCATGTAATGATTTTACAGCTACAGAAGTGCTGTTTTCCAATAGCAAAGCCTTCAACAGTCCATCATTTAATTCCCCTACAGACACCCTGTACTTCAAGGAGTGCCAAAATGGAACCAGATCCAAGTGGAGGCATTCTGACGATGGAGTTTCAAATCAAAGGTAGAGATGAGTTCTAATATCACACATTTACATTTTTCTTGCTGTGTGTTAACTGACCATTCTTAAATCTGATTACATGCAGCTCAGCATTCTTCAAGTTATACGCCACTTGCAGGTAAATCTTTGTTACTTGTAGCTACTGGTTATTATAGTTCTGTACTATGCTTGTAATATACTCTCGGTAGTTCTTTACTTGAACTATGCTGCATAACACTGACATAATGTCATAAACATGCCATGATAGTTGTCATATGCTGTCTTCAGTCATACTATGTCCAGATATATAATGACATCATGTTACCTTTACTGATCGTTGTTATGATAGACAAGTAGTCACTATGTATTGGTGTCATGACGGTTAATTAGACTACATGGCAAAAGTTAATATTTGCCTTAAGCTGCCATAAGCTCAAACATTACAACAATTAACAGTAGTGGTAACATGACACTGTTATGATGTAAGAGTAAATCTGCTATAACAGATTTATGGCATGGTGTTATGTAGCAGGATTTAAATAATCAATCAGATAAAAAGCCACAATTTATAACACATTTGAAAATAATAAAAATAAATTGTTGCACTATGTAAATAAACCCCCCCCCCCCATACACACACACACACACACACACACACACACACATATATATATATATATATATCAGTGATTATATAAAATATATGCAGAAGTTTAGGTATCCCTAGTGAGTATTTAGTGTTAATTTTGAATTTTGAATTTACATTTGAATGTACAGTTACTGTTGGTTTGCTGAGAAA
This sequence comes from Megaleporinus macrocephalus, assembly GCA_021613375.1. NCBI lineage: Eukaryota > Metazoa > Chordata > Actinopteri > Characiformes > Anostomidae > Megaleporinus > Megaleporinus macrocephalus. The sequence continues at coordinate 12,877,462 of CM038715.1, read as the reverse complement.
ATACAAAAAATAAATATAATCTGTGCAATATATATATATATATTGCACAGATTGTATTTATTTTTTGTATTTTCTCAGCAAACCAACAGTAACCAACAGGGCTTATTTAAACTTTTACATACATCTCTCTCTCTCTCTCTCTCTCTCTCTCTCTCTCTCTATATATATATATATATATATATATATATATATATATATATATATATATATATATATATATACACATATATACACACACACACACACATGGTAATGCATTTCAGTATTTCAGTGATGCCAGTGGTGCATCTGTTAAAAAAGTGTGTGCTCCTGTAGTGTGTGCCCTGAACCTGACCTGTACTTTTTGTTTTTCTCTTCATTTTACAGGCACGTTTTTATGCATTCTGTGCATTACTCTGCTGAATGCAATTTTAGGTTATTCTAGTTTGTAAAAGATGGTTTGTGTGGGTGGGTATAAAAACCCACAAAAAACACAAAACAACACACACACATACACACACACACACATACACCCTTACACTCTCACATACACACAGAACAGCCATACAAGGGTCTCAGGGAGTGTAACACACATAACTCCTACCATGTGCTCACATCTTGAAATATTTCTTTTATTTAGCACCCTTGTACACTGAAAGTAGTTACGAACACACAGGCAGTAGCATCAGAGACATGGACCAGAAGAACAGCGCATCCTGCTTTGGTTTGATTAGAAATAATGTGTAAAAGATGTTTGTGAAAATGTCAGTAAAAAGAAAAAAATACTTGCAGCTGTGTTGCATGTCTGTTTTTTGCTGGGTTATTTTTTGCTGTAACTGTAACTCCTCAGTTTGGTCTCTAGATGTCAGGAACAGTCAGAGTGTAAGCACCAGGCATTTTACCCACAGTTTGAGTCCGCTGTGTTCTTCCTCTCTCTTTGCACTCTGGATCTGTTGCGAATTGGCTTGGTTTATTAGTCTCCTGAGGAAACATTAATAAATAAGAAGGTAAAAACCTGTGTGTGAGCACTGCAACCAGCAATGTTAACCTATGTGATGTATTCATTTTCTGCGGACTCCTTCAGGGATGTCCTTCAGGTCTACCACAATAGCCACCTTTGTTTGCCACAACATCTAATTATCCAATTATAGCCCCAAAATGTTTCTTTGCATGAGGCAGCATGTTCACAACCGAGTGAGAATAACCGCTCATACTATTAACAATGCTTATATACTAATATTACAGCTTCTATCATGTTTTATGGTGTGGTTGTTACTCATAGTTAGTTATTAATAACATAGCTTATGGGGGTACAGTTGGAGTACTTACATTAGCAGCAATTTATTAACACCTCTCAACCCCCTTCTCCAACCAACCCCCACCCCCCTGCAACCACCACCACTACAAATTACCTTGTTTTTGATTTTGATCAAAAAATGACCTATGCACCTTCATGTTGCACAATTAAAAAAAAAAAAAAAGTTTGATCTTCAAGAAAGACATAAAAATTCATGTAGAAAATGTGAGCAGGATTTGATTCATGGTTAAACAAACAAACGGCTCAGTTCTGACCTGGATTTGACACAAAAGTTCATAGTTCATGGTCACACATACAGTTTTATGCAGAGTTTGCAAACGTCTCGCCCTAAACTAGAAAATCATGTCCTGAATTAGCAAAGCCGAGTCTAAATCCTCCAATCCGGCTTCAAGTACTCTCTTCCCTTTTGTTGCTGCAGCACAATACGCATGTCAGTGCCTATCAGAGCTCTCTAAAGGAGATGAGCATATCCTTACCTCCGCTACCGGCTCTGGACCTGCTCCTGCGTCATAGTGCTGCTGCGCGGAAGGAAACTTCAAACCTGCTTTACCGTTCAGCCAGAACGTCTTCTGAAGCCCTTTTCCCTGAAGAGAACGTTTACAAAGAGCAAAATTCAGAGACCCATCAAAAAAGATACAATGTCAAATAACTCCAGAACACCAATAATGAAGTACATACCTTCAGCTCAATCTCTCCCCTCTCCTCGAGTTCATAAGAGCCAATCTTCAAGAGGATATCCGCCGTGCTCTGAGAGATGTGAATCCTCAGTGCTGCGAGCGAATCACAATTCATCATTAAACACAGAGCGCTCACATGTGATTGATATAAACATGCCCACCGTGAATTTTAGCACTGTCTACAAACCAAGCTGGAATAAAGTGCTTACGCAGACTGTTGCTTTCCATCCTGGAAGCAGTATTCACTGTGTCTCCAAACAAGCAGTAGCGGGGCATTGTAGTGCCCACCACACCAGCAACCACTGGACCTGTTGGTGGGTGGGGGGAGTGGATAACATAAACTGCATGGTCGAAAAGGGAACAAATAATAGCTATAAAGAAATACTTTAAAGTGATGGTTGGGCCAAAAAAATATTATGATTTAAGACTATTATGAGACTGTAATGAGGGTTATGTTGAGAAAACGACTTAAAATAGGTAAAAAAAAAGTCTAGAAATCAAACATTAATGTATAATGGGCTCACAGAAATGATGGAATATTGAGCAATACTGGATCTTAAGATTTGTCAAGGTTTTTTTGCAGTGTTGTTATCTCAATTAGTCGTATAGCTCCAGTGCAAAACCAACTTGCTTAAGTGGTTTTTCTTCTCAAGTATCTTTATTTCATGACCAACAAAGTACATGTGATTTGTTTCTGTGCTTTTTCTTTCTCAAGTATCTTTACCTTATGAAAGTATTGCCAGTTTGACTTTCATTGTAGTACATTTCAGAATAAAATATCCGGCTTTTCAATCATCTGCCTTTTGTAGCATGTATCATTATTTTAAAAATAATAAGTAATATGGTTGCTGTTCAAAGAAAAACATCTCCATTCTGGTCTATATTTTCATTTTGCTATATTGTTTGAACACAACAGCTTCCATTTATATTGTGTTAATGTTTTATGATGAATGCACCAATAGAAATGCTCCAAAATCATTGAGAAAAAAGTTCTGGTTCCTTTGACTCACATTGACAGTAAAGACGTTGAAAGAAAGTAAAGTTGTTGGCCTCTCTTGTAAAGTTGCCATGTTGGAGATACTTGTTTTGTTTTGTCTGGACGGCGATGATATGATGTCTATCATGTCTATAACCACTTGTTTTCCAAGTAAATTTTAAAACTTTTCTTTTTGTCTGTTTATTATGACCTTTACGCACAAAGTCAACAAGTAGTTTCAAATTATGTCAGAGCTTTTGTTCTGAGATCAGTAAATAACACAGTTCATTTTGTGCCTGGCTGATGTATTTGACCTGTTGTCACCAGTTGGAATCTAGAAAGCTATATATAGCCATACAGCCACCATTTTATCATTAATGAAAACACATGTTGGCTCACATGTCAACTACTACTCAAAAGTTTGGGATCACAGTGAAATTTTCTTGTTTTCAATGGAGTATCTTCCTTCCTTAACACAACAATAGACTGACGGGTCTCTAAAGAAAGTTGTTTCTTTCTGGTCATTGTGAGCCGGTCAGCAAGCCATCAACTGCTGATGCTTCAGATACTAAACTAACCTAGAAGGTTGTTCTCCCTTTTATACTCACTTATTAGTAGAATGTTTTTCAGCTGTGCATCACAATTGAGCAAGAGTGTCCTAACAACCAATTAGTCCAATAACATCCTTAACTTGGATTGGTGGCCGTACCAGGAGATTTAGACAGAGGACTGAGAATTGCTGATAAATAGGACTATATGCAAAATAAGCCTCTATACAAAAATAGGCTTTAATACAAACATTTTTATTCTTTAAAAATCATCTGATACACTTACATTAATTGAGAAATGAATAATATTGTTTATGAATTGCATGAAAATTGCATGAATTGAAATTCTAAAGTGATCCTAAACTTTTGAGCGTTAGTGGATATAGATGTGTTATACTTTTGATATGTAAGTTCAATACTTTTGAAATTAAACTCAAGTAGAATATAGACAACTTTTTCTCGAGTAATATCTAACCAAGTATGTCAGTACTGGAGTGTACATTGTCACCAGACATGTCGTAATTGTTTGTGAAATTGTGTAAATGACAGATTTGGCCAAACCATCATCATCACTTCAGGAAATGTATTTTTCTTAAATGCTTATACAATACCAGAGTTGATCCCAATCCGCAGCGTCAGCTTCTCATTAGGTAAGTGTCTGATTCTGAATCTCCTAATTGCACTGAGGAAATGGAGGGCCATAATGGAGATGTCTTCTGCATGCCTGGTGCCGTTGGCTAAAGGCAGCCCACTTGCAACCATATATGCATCTCCTATAGTTTCCACCTTACAGAACAGATAATCGCCACCATTATCACCATTATAAAGCAAACACCCAGTATGCCATATCAAGCTGCTAATATTTTATAACTAAACACATATTTACACATTCTTTTCCAAAATCTATTCTAATAAAATAACTGGAATCCAAATTGGTTCTGTGCATAGCCAACCTTATAAACATCATAGAGTTTGATGATTTCATCAAACAGGCTGTAGAGGTCATTTAAGACTGTCACCACCTCCAGAGCTGAGCTGATTGCACACATAGTGGTGAAGCCCACGATGTCAGAGAAAAAGATGGTCACTATGTCGTAACTCCTGGGCTCCACTGACCTCCCTGCCATTAGCTGATCTGCTATGTATCTGTGTGGAAGCGTAGATTGAAAAAAATAAGGATTCTCATTACTTCTGCAAAAACTGAATTTAAATTGCTCTTATTGCTCTTTTCTTCATGTCTGTATTACCTGGGCAGCATGCTAGACAGAAGTTTATCCGCTCTGGTCTTCTCTATGGTGAGCTGAGTGGTTCGCTCCTCTACTACCTCCTCAAGATGATTGGCATATTTCTCCAGCTTGTTCACCATGTTATCCAAGATGTTAGCATGACTAAACAATTGAAAAACAAAATGAATAAATGAGAGAAGTATTTAGTCTATAATTATTTTTTTTAATTGTTAAAATTTTGGAATAGTTAAATCAACAGGATGTAAACAAAGCCATAAAGAAATTTATCCAGTCACAGTGGCGGTGATAGGAACCAGGGCTCTGTGTTTAAAAGCTCCCTCACAGAAATGAGTACATGTAATGGCTATGAATAAGCTGCCTGATGCCTGAGACATTGTTTTATGCTAATTTTGAGATGAAACTTGTTTTTTAAACCCATTTATGGAAGCAGGCCTTTGTATAGCAACATGGCTCCCAAAGAAATCATATCTGTACAGATTAACCAGATTTTACATGATAGTTTGAAGTGTACATGCATGTGTGATGCGTGTAAATAAGCAGTGTATGTCATGTTTGTGACTCTGAGGTGGTACCTGTCAGGGCTGATGTCTCGTAGGCCTCTCCTGATGGAGCTAAAGGGGGGTCTCTGGTCTGGGTTTTCACTCCAGCAAGCAGTCAGCAGGGCTATTAGAGCTTCATCACACATCTGAGTAGACAGAGTTGGTCTGAGGGGCTCACCTGCTAGAGGGGTCCTCAGCTGCTTGATGATTTCTGTGTACCATTAATATATTCCACAGTAATGAAGAGAATCAACAGCAATTCAGTATCAGATTTAAGATCATACAGTCAGTAAGTCTTACTGCTATTGTAAAGTGGTGCCAGTTTAGGTTGTGCCATGGCATTAACCCTTAGAACTCCACAGTTATTCTAAATGTTCAAAGAAAACATGTTATTATGTGAAATATTTACAAATTAAAAGGTTTGATTTACAAAATATGTTGCCTGATGCCTGAGCCTGCTTTAAAATAGACTTCTGATGAGATTTTATATTTTTAAAACATATGCAGGGTGTAAATAAGTCTCAGGCTAAGCAGTAACGTCATATACATTCAGTTTAAATCATACTATAATTGGGCATTGACAGGATTGAGGGCTAAAAAAATATATGCTTAGTTAAAACTGAACTCATCAGGCAGCTGTAAAGCTACTTACCTTTTGGTTCTAGCTGTACGTCATGGTATGGGCCCACCTCTGTGCTATAGATCAGCTCTCGCATAATTATAGCAAAGCTGAACACGTCTCCTTTCTGAGTGCCATTGAATGGAAGACAAACTTCCCTCAAAAGCTCTGGAGCAATCCAGAACATCTCTGCAAATTGAGAGAAACTCAAGGCTTACAACGATTTGAACACTGACTGTTTGGATATTGCTATCAATTAGGCCTTCATACACTTACAATCAGTTACAATCAACTAAAATATTCCTGATGAAAAGTCACTTAGATTGTATGAACCTTCATATTTGGGGTTTTCAAGAGGGATCAGCCTGTGTTTGGTCCCGTGTTTGAACTCCCAGAGGCCAAAGCCTGAAAGCTTGACCTGCAGACGACTGTCCACCAGACATGTGCTTGGCTTCAGATTGCCGTGTGATTTCAGACTGCTCCTGTGTATGTACTCCATACCCTTCATGAAGAATCCAGCAGCCAAAAAACACATAGTTATTATCCAGTTGTGTTTGCACACAATGGAATTTGACCTCATTTAACCCATCCATGCAGTGAAACACCTACATATACACGCACACACTAGTGAACAGACACACTAGGGGGCAGTGAGAACACTTGGCCAGAGCGGTGGGCAGCCCTATCCACAGCGCCCGGGAGCAGTTGGGGATTAGATGCCTTACTCAAGAGTACTTTAAGTACCCAGGGGATCAAACCGGATCCCTAACCTTCAGCCCACAACTGCCCAACTGTACGGTTCGTCCATCTATGATGGAAGAACCACTTTGGTTTACCTCATGAACTTTTCAAAGGATGAGTCTTAAAAAAAGAATCTCCACAAACTGTAAAGGTTCTAGACCCATTAAAGTTTTCAGAAAGTCACAAGGTTTACTCACATTAACAATGTCGTAGGCAAATGACAGTTTAAACATCCAGTCCAGCTCAATTTCACTGTTCCTGAGAACATCCTGGCATTGGCAAAGCAAAAAACAAACAGCCTGAATGACTTTGCTTTACAATTCATACATTAGGAGGTATTAGGTTACATTATGTACAGGTTGAAAGCCAGTTAATTTAAGCTGTTTACCTTTAGGCTACCTTTCTTGCAGTACTGTAGGATAACGCAGATATTAGGGGGTTCATTACACACTCCAAAAAACTGCACCAAGTTCTCATGTTTCAGCTCCATCATCTGTAAGCATATTACATACACTATTAACAAAATGAGAGGCCTTGTAACACAAGCACTAGCAATATCTATACCAATCTAAACCTACAGGGTAATTTCCCCTTTATTTTCTACATTCTACATTTCTATGTAAATTCATTTAAGGTGTATTTAAGGTGGAAATTGCTACTAATTCTCCAATCACACCTGTAGCTAGTTTGTTGGGTTTATATATTTGCATCTAATACCTGGTTTGACTACTCAATACTATACAATACTCTTGGAAGATCCCAATAAAAAAACAACAAAATAGTGTAGAACTGCAACCATTAATCAGAAGAAGTATGTATAATTTTATCTGTAATCGATCTGCAGATGTGATTAATAATGAAAGGACACAGGGAGGAGCTGTAACTGTTACGGACTGATTCCAGGGCAGTCCATGTGTTGTCTCTCTAGGCGGAGGACCCCGTGACATAAACAAGGATTCATAATGGTTTGATGTGAATTTCATGCTGTTCTAGAGAATCACACAGATTGAGAACTGTTTACAATGACATGATAAGAAACATAAGAAACAGACACTCAAAGAGTTAAATACTTAAAGCTTCCTTACAGAAAGCATTAACATTTAATATGTTGCTTCATGCCTGAGACATTGTTTTATGATGGGCTTATGATCAACGATTTAATTTTTATAATACAGTACTATATAGAAGCAGAGATACATACAATGTGTTGTAAACCAAAATACTTTACCACGATTTACTACTACAATAACTTGTGAATGCACTTGTTGTTGTTGATAGATGACTAAAATTGGTACTCATGGTCACTGTTATAGTGAGTTTCTCCACAATACACTATTTTACACCAAAAAAATATTGTAATTATTTTTTTATGTGAAAAATTCCTCTTTAATGTCTTTTACCATACTCAGCTCCGCAATGAGCGACGTCTTCTTCAGGTCACGTGGAAGTTGATTCTTTAGATATTTAATGCCTACTTGATTTCCCTTAGATGTGAAAGAATTGAAGAGGTTAGTTTAAGACTTTTGCACTTGCTGACTATTTCAGTTTGAAAATGTCATGTCTTGGCACCATTAACCTGTGAAGTAGACTCTTTGACCGTTTGTACCTGGAGCAGACCGATTGTGGTGTAGATGTTCTCTTTGCCATTTGTGTCCTTTAGACCATAGCTGTTAGTGGAGATGATAGTCTGAGAGCCACCACTTCCACTTTTACTAGGAGTTGTGGTTATTGACAGCGGCTGAACTCCCTGTAAAACAGATGATAGGCACAGGTAAATTACACTGTATGGACAAAATAATTGGGACACACATTTTTTTAAATTAGTGAATTCAGGTGTTTCATTCAGTCGCATTGCCACAGCTGTATAAACTCTTGCACCTAGCCGTAAAGTCTGCCTTTACAAATCGTCGCTGTCCAATGAAAAACATATATGTCCATTTTCGTCGATTTTGATAGTTCTATATCAATTCAACACGCCAATGGCCGTTTACATTGTGTGAACATTTCATGATGAATGGGCAAATAGAAGTGAAAATGAAATTTTTGGTTCCATTGCCTTACATTAAAAGTAAAGTATGTTTTTGGAGATACTTTTTTTCATTGGACAGCAACAAAATATTTGTGAATAAATGGTTCATTTAAAGGAGCTCATTGAATTTAAGCATGTTGCTGTAATAGGATACCACCAATGTAACAAGTCCATGCATAACATTTCTTTCCTTTGAGATATAACACCATCAACCTTGAGTTTTATTATTTAAAAATGAAACCATTTAGGATCCACAGCAAGTCAGCCGTGAAGTGGCAGATCATGTAAAGTTACAGAGTAGTGTTACTGAGTGGTAAAGTTAAAGTCACCAACACTCTTCTGACTCATCAACTACAGAATTCCAACCTCCTCTGGCATTAACATCAGCACAAAAACTGAGTGCCAGGAGCTTCATGGCATGAGTTTCTATGGTCAAGTAGCTGCATGTAAGTCTTGTGTGATACTGGACTCTGAAGAAGTGGAACCCTGCTCTGTGGAGTGACGAGTGGTTGTCCTACAAACCTCCAATGAGGGGAATCTTAATTCTTCACCATACCAAAACATTTTTAACAATAGTATGCAATAGTATAACAGTATAACAATAGTATAACAGTTTGGGAAAGGTCCAGTTCTGTTCTAGCATGATTGTGACCCACTGCACAAAGCGAAGTCCATAAAGGAAATCCTGGCTGAGTTTGGTGTGGAAGAACCTGAGTGGCAAACTTGTTTAAGTTTAGAATTATTCTGTCACTTGTCTTGCACACAGCGAAATTTGACTTTGCCATTTAACCCATCCATGCTGTGAAACACCCACATATATACACACACACTAGGGGGCAGTGAGCACACATGCCTGGAACGGTGGGCAGCCCTATCTATGGCAGTTGGGGGTTAGGTGCCTTGCTCAAGGGCACTTCAGTCGTGTCCTGCTGCTCCCGGAGATCGAACCGGCGACCTTCTGGTCACAAGACCGGATCCCGAACCTTCACGCCACAACTGCCCTACCTTTAAGGTGAATCAGAAAGGAGATTGCGAGCCAGGTCCTCTTGTCAAGCATTAGTGTCGGACCTCACAAATACTCTTGAAGAGGCAAAAATCCCTACAGGTACACTCCAAAATCTTATAAAAAGCCTTTCCAGAAAAGTGAATGCCGTTATAGCTGCAAACTGAAGACTCCATATCAATGGACTTAAAATGGGATATCAAAAAAAGCTTCTGTAGGTGTAAAGTGTACCTGTCCCAATACATTTGTCTATGTAGTGTACACATATTTTTACCCACAATCCCTGTTCTAGTACATTTGTAAACGACTGGTTTACTTCATGCAACCCTAGTTTTCAATATATGTGTGGTCCGTTTATCTAACCTTAGGCTCTTTGATGATGGTGATATCATTGTAGTTGATGAGCCACCAGTTGTTGTCATCTAGTTTGGTCTGCAGACGAATCTTCTGCACGGTCAGGAGAGTGATGAACAGCAGTGCTGTTACTCCAAGCAGTGGCACGACCACCAGCAGAACAATCATGTATATGTCTGCGTTAACAGAGATCAAACACAGTAAAATCAAGCAGAGTAGCTACAGACTGTATTGCTAGTGTAGAAACCAGAATACAGTTTAAATGTAAAGTAAAGAACCCAGCCATCTCATCTGATATATTTTACCATTGTTTAGCCATTCGCAAAGTTCATTGTCAAAACCGCATTCTGGGTTATCAGTCGGTACTTTTCCTGACGGCCAGTTTACATTTGAAATCTTTGCTGTTGTTCTGCAAAAAAAAAATAGGTACAAGGTAAGTACTTCTGCGTTTGATGTAGGAGGACTGAATATCGGTGAGAAAGAACAGAATGTTGTTTGGCTTACTTGACCATTTTTGTATGGCTGTCGAAATTTAGAACAGGAACAAACTTCACCACACTGTCACTTTTTTGCAAGTCGTACACAGAATAATCTGTGTTCCTGTCCCCGAATTCATCAAAGTGAACTAAACCTGATGCTCCTGCAGAGAGAACAGTTTATTCATTTTAGTGTAACATAAGTGTCAAAAAATAAATAAATAAAAAAAAAAAAAAAAAAAAAAAAAAAAAAAAAAAACATATATATATATATATATATATATATATATATATATATATATATATATATATATATATATATATATAGACCATCTGTTTCACTGCATGATTTGTCATCCCTCTGTCACTTTGTTCTTCACTGTCAGAACCGAAACAGGACTACCACAAAGCAGGTGTTATTGGTGTGGTGAATGATTCTCAGCACTGCAGTGATGCTGACATGGTGTGTAAGTGTGTTTTAAACTCTTCAGCGTCACTGCTTCACTGCTGCTCCACCAACCAAAAACATCCAGGTTCCAGCCACCACTGAAGATGAGGATGAGCACAAACTGTCCAACTATTATCTCTCACATTACATATATATATATATATATATATATATATATATATATATATATATATATATATATATATATATATATATATATATATATATATATGAATACAAATTAAAAACATAAATAAAAAATATATTCATTAAAAAACTGATAGTGTCCTAAAAATGAAATACACACATGTGTTTATGGGCTGTATTGGTTGTATTTACCATAGAATCTGATGCTGTTTTTGTCTCTGAGCTTCTGGAGAAGTTCTCGTCCGTTCCAAGGATTTTTGCCATCTTTGAGGACCTCTTTTATGCCCATGGCGTACAGCAGCACTGAATCATGCAGATAGCTAGCATAAGTGCTTACCTGTAACAGTAATTACACATGAACAGTGCCTTTGTATTGAGTATAACAACTAGCAAATTAAAGACCTGTAACAAGGGACGGGTCTCCTCACCTCTCTGTCTGAGGACAAGTTGCTGTAAAAAGGAGCACCTTTCAACCTTTCATAAACACGCTCAAAGAAATCATAGTAATCGTATCCCTCGTAGGACTTCTCGGCAATGACAAACACCATATCGAAGGCTTTCAGTGCCGTTTGGTTGTTGTCACTGACTGCACGTTTCCAGAGGAGATCCTAATCAAAGGAAGAAATGCAAACTATAATATCTCCATATATATATATATATATATATATATATATATATATATATATATATATATATATATATATATATATATATATATATATATATATATATATATATACAGTACAGCTCAAAAGTTTGGGATCACAGTAAAATTTTCTTGTTTTTAATGGAGTATCTTCCTTCCTTAACACAACAGTGGACTGACGGGTCTCTAAAGAAAGTTGTTTCTTTCTGATCATTTTGAGTCGGTCAGCAAGCCATCAACTGCTGATCTTCAGATACTAGACTAACCTAGAATGTTGTTCTCCCTTGCTCACTTAGTAGAATGTTAGTAGAATGTTTTTTAGCTGTGCATCACAATTGAGCAAGAGTGTCCTACAACCAATTAGCCCATATAACATCCTTAACTTGGATTGGCGGCCGTACCAGGAGATTTAGACAGAGGACTGAGAATTACTGATAATAGGACTATATGCAAAATAAGCCTCTATACAAAAATAGGCTTTAATACAAACATTTTTATTCTTTAAAAATCATCAGATACACTTACATTAATTGAGAAATGGACAATATTGTTTGTGAATTGCATAAAAATTGCATAAAGTGCATGAAAATTGCATGAAACTAAATTCTAAAGTGATCTTAAACTTTTATATGTATGTGTGTGTTTTCACTCTATTATATTTATCATTTACAAAATCAGCAAAAAGTTTGATGTAGTATGTAAACACTGTTAAAATGTCCAGCAATTATTAAATTGTTCCCACCAATAATTTGATCCCCTCCAAAAAAAACAACAACAACAACAATCTGTCAACTTCTTGTTAACCTAGAGGTGCAGAAAGAGTTAAACCACATTCTATACTCGAGTCCTACCTCCCTATAACATACACATATGGCCAGTGTGATTGACTGTGAGACTCTGTAGCTACGTTTGGTTGGTAGCAGCGCCAATACATAGGTGCCCAGCAATGTCAAGAGCAAATTTACGCCCTTGTAAGCCCATTCCTCAGTGCATACCGCCCAAAACCAGATGTCATGAAAAACAACACATTTAAACATGTCTTCCTATTTAACCTAGAGCAGGATGGGTAATACATTTCTGTCTGGATTTATTAACATCTGAACGAACATGACACAACAAAAGCAGAGGTTTCTACTCTACGAAGGTAAGTCTCTATTGCGTCAGTTATTAGTCTTTTAAGAGTGTTTAGTCTTTTAAAAGTGTCTTTAAGTAGCGCACTAATAGAGATTTACCTCTTCTGACTTTTCTTGCAGTTTACTCACCACATTGCCACTGACCTCAAACTGCTGTACCAGAAGAAAAACATACTCTCCATTCATCAGCCCCTGTCGCTCAGCCTCCATCACCAGCTTAGTGGAATCCTCAGCGTTACTCAACACTATGATCACTAGAGAGGAGACAGTGAAAGGAACTATAGGTAGACCATGCATATATTTGGGGTGGTTCTGTATCTCATATTTGAATAATATATAACATTTATCAACACCAAGGATTTGGATCCATCATAGAATCTCAAAAGTGATTGCTTTTTTGAGTGGATTGTTTGCAGTTTATGTATTTGTTATGTAAGGTGAACACACAAACATGAGTGAAGGTTTTCTTTTTAATACCACACCATTGCAAAATATGGAATCCTGGTAGGTGAAATGATCTTAACCCTCCTATTATGTTATGAGTTGTCTCAAATACCGCTTACCCGCCCTGAAGAAAATGTTTAATTAATGGTTGCTAAAATGTTATACATACACCATATGTCATCATATTTGATTTTTCTGTAATTTCTGAGAATTTATGCAACAGGTTTTACTGTTTGACCCTTCGCTTATTTCTGAGTGAATTTATACTATGCAGATCAATTTGACCCTTAATATTATGAATGAACATAATAGGAGGGTTAAACATACATATATCCCAATTCAGGATGTTGTTTTATACTTATTTTAAACTTATTTCTGGAAATGTTAGTAGTTTGAGTGATTCAAGCACAACATGTTTTAAAACCAGCAGAATTATTTGTGAATTTATGAATATGTGACATAATAAAATTACCCAGAACAAGTAGGAAATATGTAGAAATAAATAAAATAGTTTTAAAAAATAGGCCTCAATAAATTTTAAATTAGTTTACATTAGATAAATCATTTACAGAACTACATTTATCATTAATCTTGTGATGATTTGAAAACTCTAGTTAGCCTTGGCTTTATGTTCAAACTTTTATATTGCACGGACCAATAGAAATGCTACAGAATCGTTTAGAAACAAATCTTGCTACATTATCTTCCATTACAAGTATGATGTTTGATGCTTGTACTGTAACCATATTAGAGACAAAGCTTGGCTCTGACAGGACTGGTGCCATGATATAGCTGGTATAATAGAGATATGATTGCAGTGGTGCGGTCCATCAGAATTTGACACGTTACACAGGTTCACTTCTAGAGACTGTTGTGTAAAGTCTCTGACACATCCACAGAAAAAAAATCTTGCATCATTCATTGTTGTGAAAATGAACGCATCATAAGGGCACAAGGGCAATATACATATTGTCATCACTCAGGTTTGAGCTACTAGAGAGCAAACTCCACTACACTGGCAAGAGGCCCAAGATTGTTTAGGTTAAAGATAGGGGTTAGTGAACTTACCTCTTGCAACCTTGGAGATGTGCTTCATGTTCCTGTGAATGAGTTGATTGTCACTGGGATCGAACTTGATGCTAGCTGTCACAGTCACCTTCGCTTGGAGTTGCTGTTCCACATTTTTCCAAAGAGAATCCACTTTGTCCCACGTGTTGGAGTCTGCACCCCCTCCGATGATACCAACATATGTCCACCCGAAGAACTCCAACGTCTTCAGCAAAATTTCTCCCACCCTCTTAAGTGGAGGCACAACTTTGATATAAGTATCATAAACAAATGCATTGTCCATTTTGGGGGTCTGTCCCACAAAGCCAAACACTGGGATGTTCCATGCGGATGCGATGAGACCGGTGACCTACAGCATGTGAATACAGCATATCTGCACATCTACTGTGGAAAATATGACTGAAATCTCAAACACCTTAACCCAGTCACACAGAAACTTACCTCTGCCTCCTCAGGACAGGGTGGCCCAAAGAGCGCCGATATATTGTCCCGCCAAGTTTGGTCTATAAAAGCTCCAAGCGAAAGCTTTGGGTTGCAGTCGGTGTCCACATACACAAAGTCGAGAGTGTAATTTGGAAGGAAGGATGGATTCGAGTTGATCTTGTCTATGGCTATCTGCATGGCAGAGCCCAGTTTCAGCACACTGAATGGATATGAAGTGTTTCGAGGAGCATGGAAGCCCACCAGCAGCTTGTTTGGGTTTGTTTGGCTGCAAGCGACATTGGTTAGAGTGCAAAACGGAAGAAGTATCAACGCCCACCATCTTCGGTTCTCACTTGCTCTGGAGTCTAATGCTCCTTTCATCTTATCTGTGCAAATCCCGATTAAAGCACATGTAGAACATCGGGGGAAATTTAAATGGCTGCTTGGATGACGTAGCGCCGTCTTCTTATTCCTCTGGGAAATTAATTTTAATAAAGCTTCTAGCTGTTAGCACTTACTGAACCTGTAAATGACCACATTTTGTTTGAGTCAGCCTGATGATTTGACAGGAATGATGCTTCATAATTCAAATGACCAAACAAAGCCATTTTTAGGATCTTTATGGGTCTATCAGAGTAGACAGTGATTCAATGGTTTTGTAATATTGTATTATTGTGTTTATTGTGTTTATTAATAGGATGACATCCACCAGGATGGCATGTGACTATCTGATATGGAACATAACGAAATGTGTGATCTATTGTATCAGTACCATGAACCTTGATGTCAAGGGCATAGCAAGAACTTTTAGAAAGGGGTGGGCAGGTAAGACCCAGATATTGTGCTTCATGTTACTGTATTTCCACAAGAATAGTTATTACAAGAAACTTATTGTTGATGTATTTAGGGTGGAATTATGTATTTCCGTCAAGTAAGGTAAAGGAATTTATAAATTCATATAAACTTCATATAGAAGTTATGGATCTAAACTGTTCCATTACAGAATATATATATATATATATATATATATATATATATATATATATATATATATATATATATATATAATAAACAGAAAGCTAGCTGGACAACCTACAACACTTGCATGTATTCAGGTGTAAGAAAATACTTAGCATTAGAAACAATTAGAACTGCCTATTTTTGGTAGTAGACACAGGCATTGCTTATTTCAGAATTTAGCCCACAAAGTAGCACTGCTAAGGGAACACAGGGGACATTGATGTGCAAATATATATAAGCAAGACACTCCAATTAATAAATGCAGCATCATCAGACTCTTGGAAATGGCAGATTTTCACTGTAAAACATACTTGATGCCTTGACGATAGCTGACTGATGGTGGTAGCCAATGAACGAAAGAGTATATGTTGTATAGGAAAGTGTAAAGCGCTTCGTTTTGTTTTCTCACTTGGAAAGGCATCCAAGAGGGCACTTCATTTTCACCAGTAAGGCATCTGCAGAGATTGTGGGGGCACCTATAGCGCACCACATCACATTTTCTTCTTTGGAGAGGGATCCATTAGGAAACTTCCCGACAACCCCAGGAATGTAGGAACACCGTTTATAGCAATGCATTGCATTTTATCAACTGGCGGATCACTTTTCATCGTGTAAGAGTAGCCTATACAGAACTGCTTCCCACTTTCTCTGCTGGAATTCTATGGGTCATTGTCATGGAGGTTAGGCATAGAGGGCACGTTTCCTTTGGAAGGGCTCCCATACTGAGCATTAAGGGCACTGATACACGTTTACTCCACTAGAAGGTCACTTCCCCTCACTTTAGCCACTTTAGAGGGCACTTGAGCGATGTGGGTTGGGGGGGCAGTGGTGGTTCAACTTGGCGTGGGCGATCAAAGGTCAGAAAGCATTACAACCCAGATTTTTTATATTACACCCTGCATCGTGTGTACATAGTGTTTTGTCTCTGATAACAGATAAGACCGGTAATGAAGGGTGAATGATGCAAGTTTTTAATACAAATATCAAAACCTGTGTTCTCTCTCTCAACTTTGATCTTCAGTAGGCAACACTCTGTCTGGTGGCAACATCAGAAACACAGGCCTCGACAGCTTTCTTTCCTTAGCCCCGTTTATCAGCCACAGATTACAAACCGGCCAAAGGTGCTCGTAGCTTATCACCTTCCTCAGTCTTTATTATTTTCAAATGTCAAAGTTCAGCTGAGGCAGCCATCTTGTAGAGCTGTGATAATGATGCAGAGAGTGTGTGAGGAGACTCTTGTGCTCACAAGGTCAAGCTGTGCCTTGCCTGCCTACTGCTGAAACGTGTTAATGATGGAAGATGAGTGGCTCTCTGGCTCAGGTGCTGCTATCTTGTTAGCGGCTGTCTCTGATTTTCTGCTGACTGACGGCTGTGTTTTTCAGCAAAGCTGTGAACGGTGTGCTGAATCATCAAACACAAGCTGGAAAGTCAAATAATAATCAGGCTCAGCCTTTGGAGTGCACTAGAGCACATCTCTAGGACTATGTGGCAAAGCAAACACCCTATTAGTGCTATACAATAATTCACCATACCACACATTTCCATTTCCAGTCAATCCAACAGAGTCAGAACACATGGAATTTATTAGCTATCTACAAATAATCATTTGTTTGTTTGTTACTGTTGTTGTTGCTACTGTTGTGAGGTTGCATAAGCTTTGCTTAGAGGTTTGATCAAAGTTTAAATTTTGAGTTAATAGTGAATTGCAGTGTTTTGCTACAGAGCTGGACTACACTGTTGTAACTTATCAAAACTAGGTCACCATGCCCTTTTACTATTACTGCCCTATTACTTTAATGGCCTACATATACAAAGCTAATATCATGTGTAATCAATAACGCTCTGCATTTTAATGAAATGCTATCATTTCTCATTAGGTGACATTTGAGAATGATCTGTAAAGCTTGTCCAGCTTCGCACCTGTTGATATGAAAGGATGCCTCCTTGGTCCATTCTGTTTTATGTGTATTAAAAGCACAGCTTTGACTTTAAAGGACTTCAGACTTTACTGGATTTTACACATTGGCAGTTATGTATCTGATAGTGTGGCTTTCCCCAGGGATCAGTTCTCAGTTCTCCCCAGGGATCAGTTCTCAGACCTCTTTTGTTCAAAGTGCTGTCTTGGGGCCAAATGCTACAGAAAAAACAACAACATTGGTTACCATAGTTATGATGAAATACAGATATATCTGACTCTCTCACAAGATGACCCACTGTGTTAATTATGTGAACAATTGGATGAGCGGACTTGTTTAGTTAAATAAGGATAAAACAGAGAGAAGAGAATTAGTATTAGTGAACACCTAGAACCTGGGGCCAAGACCAAGTCCAAAGTGTTGGTGTTCTAATATTTTCCATCCCCATCAAAGCAAACATTAAACAAACTTCTATCACCTTAAAACTATAGTCAGAATCAAAGGTTTGGTGTCCCAAAAAGACCTAGAGAAGCTCATCTATGAGTAGTCTACTGTAATAGTCTCTTGACTGGACTTCCCAAATCAACCATTAAACAGATACAGCTCATCAAGAATGATGCAGCTAAGAAGTATCCACCAGGACCAAGAAAACTGAACTAATTACTCCAGTTCTAAACTCTTAACGCTGGTTAACTCCAGTAAGAGAATGTATAAATCAGTCTAGAATACATTTTTGATATGATCAAAGATTTTAAACCAAGTTGGTCTCTTGGATCCATGGACTCAGTTCAGCTAGTAGGAACCAGAATCTAAACCAAACATGGCTATGCTACATACAACCAGACCAAACCATCAAGTTATGCACCTGGTACTTTCTTTAAATTATGTTTAAGATGTTTAACTTTTATTGAATTTCATGTTGAAGCATTAAATGGTAACTGAGCATCTCTTCAGCAATAGAGCTGATACTATCATCAATGGCAGTTTCAGCTGACTCAGTGCGTTCATTGACTTTGTTATAAACTGCACTGGTTTTTAGTGTACTGACTAAGTGAATATGAAGCCAAAGCTAAAGGTTGAATGCTGGACTGTTTTTTTATTTGAACTCTGGAACGTTTGGTCCGGTCATATGCACAATACAATGTCAAATTGACCGGCAAAAACAAACTATTAAATGGAGCTCCGGCTTTTGCATTTACATGGATAGTCATTTTATCTGGTCTCCTAGGAATAAAAGTACATGCTTCAGGTTGGACATTAATATGCACCTATGCCTGTGGACCATTGCAACATCTCTAATCCTCCTGCTTTATTAAAACATTGCCGCTCTGTGTTTATGTCCGTACTCATTTTTATTATCAGGCAATAGATAGCAGCCATGGTTCAAAGGTCTTTTGGGTGCTGCGAACTATTTTATGCGACCTGTACACCTACATTCCTCAGTCTTCCTGTGTGACTTTACCGTGCAGGAGGCTCTTTCTGTGGACCATTGTTTCCAGCTACATTACCTGAGGGACAGCAGACTTCTCCTGCAGGACATACAGGTAGTGGAGTGGGCCTTGAGCCGGCACTGCAATGTTCTTGTGTTTAATGTTATTAGTGTAATAACTCAATACGACTGTTTAATTGATGGTGCTTCAGGCGGTGAGGTGCCATGTTTGCCGTGCTGGGCATCAGTGATAAGGTCAGGGTCAATGCTAAGTCAATAAGAGAGATAAACTCTATGTACAAGTTGACTTGAATTTACCATTCGAGAAAGGTTTTGATAACTTTTTTTGGATAAATCCAGTGTTGCAATTCCAGTGCTTGCTTTGTATACTGGAATTGAATGGAGTGAATAGAAGTTGCTTGATGAATTTCTATCAACCAAAGTGTGTTTTAGGAAACTTTAATGTCTTTAAACTTTAATCTCTCTCTCTCTCTCTCTCTCTCTCTCTCTCTCTCTCTCTCTCTCTCTCTATATATATATATATATATATATATATATATATATATATATATATATATATATATATATATATATATATATATATATATATACATTTATTTTTTTTTTGTTCTGAGAATTTTTTATAGAAAAGCATTTAGCAAATGAAGTTCTCACTGGTGTTGTCTGAGAGAGATGAGGACTGGAAAACACTATTTTAGCTTTTAGTGTATTACTGTTATGTTTGTATTATGCTTCTATCAGCTGTTCAGCATATCCCTGCAGAAATGGTGCTTCTGGTAAGGAAAATATCATCCTGCCAGTTTAAGATTCAAGATTCAAGAGTTTTATTGTCATATGTACAGCAGAACAGACTGTTACACTGTACAATGAAATTCTTACTGTGTTGTTCCTCCATTCAACAAAAGATAAAGATAACAAAAAAAAGAAATAATAAAAAATATATACAAAATATACAAAGTATAATAGTATAAGTTGAAGTAAATAGAAGTATTTTTATAGTTAAAGAATAAAAAATAAAAGTTGTGTGCTTTTATGTGCAAGTATGAAGAGCAGCAGCCATAAAGTGCAAGTTGCAAGTAACAAATGTAAACAATAATGTTTTTGTGCGAGTAGCGAATGTAAACAGTATTGTATGTAAACAGCAGTACAGTGAGTGTAAGGTGCAGTTAAAATCAGACCAGTTAAAACCAGTTCAGATAGGAGAGGTTAGAGAGGTGGTGCGTGAGGTGTTCACAAGCCTGATGACCTGATGGTTTAGTTATGTAGTATAATTCCTTGCATTGGCATCACGTTGGTAGAAGTCTGTCCCCTTGACAATTAGATCCGCACACCATTTGATCTAACCTCTGACCACAGTTACTAGTCAAGATGAAAATAAGATTACAGTTTATTAGTATCTTTACTTTACTTGTGTCTGTATTAATCAAGACATAATGGGAAATGGTTATAGGTGTTAATATGCTTTATCCTGTAGGGTATCCTGCTATCCTGACTTAAATGCTAGAAAGTGTAAAGTGAAGGGAACTGAAGATCTTTAGGCATACTACAGGAAATCTTCTGTCTTACAGTAATTCCTATCAATCGCAGAACACTACCCAAGTGTTATAGATCATTTCTAAATTGCATTGCAGGAATAATACCGGACTGATAATAAGTGTTTTACAGCCATATAGAAATCCTAGAATCCCTTATACAGTTACTGCAGATCTTTTATGGGCTTTATAAGCTGTATGTTGCTATCATTACTGCACATTATCACATAGATTAACTATGATTACTCTGACCTTCAACTTTACCTACCCATTCCAGCAAGAACACAATTACATGAAAGCACCCCGAAACTGGGGCATTGCTAAATGCTTTGGAATGGGGTGGCTGGGTAAGATCCAGAGATTTTACTGGGCTGGCACACTGCTAAGAAAAATAATAAAATATATAAGACTTACAAAAAAACATTTCATACAGACAGAGCACAGAAACTATTTATTTTAGCTGTAAGATTACCAGATACAGCTAAAAGTAAATAGTATGGTAAACAATTGTAGCTGACAATTTTTTGATAATTAACATATCTTACTATTGTAAAGCCTATTTTGTGATGTAGCTCACACAGCACTACTGCTAAAGGAACCCAGCACACATTCACTTGCCTGTTTGCTGAGTACATAAGATATACTAATAATCAAATGCAGCATCATCAGACTCTTCTAACTGATTTGTAAGTGACTGATAGCTACCCTGATGGCAAATTTTCACTGTAGGCATAACTGATGCTATATTGATGGCCATGTCACTTTTTTAACTGGGGTGGCCAGACGGGTGGCCACATTTCTTTCTGGGGTGATACTGTCCACTTCTGGCCATCCTTTGTTTGCGCCTCTGCCCTAAAATAATAAGACTTATTTTATTGTTTTCATTAAAGATTGTTTATATCTCGTTTATTGTCCCATTTCCTCCAACAGGTCTGACAACATGAACTTCTTGTTTGAGTTTTTTTTCTCTCCACTGCCCACCTCGGCGCTAGCCTTCTTTTTTTCACTGGGTGCCGTCGCCTTATATTATGTCAACACCAGGCCGAAGCCTCTGCAACCTCCTGTAGATTTGAACAGACAGACAGTTGGCATTGCGGTAAGAGTCCTATAAACATTATTATAGAGTTATGTCAGTTTTCAAGCCAATGCCAAGCTTATGTTGGTGTCGTACAGTCTTAGGAACACTATCCTACAGTATAGGGTTACTGACCTGACTCCAGATACACTGTCATAAACAGACATGGTATTGTAATTAAAATACAAATAGTGCTTCCATTGATGACAGTCATATAAAGTAAACAATATATTTGCATATTCAGCTAGCTTACAGTAATGACACTGTTTTTCAGGGTGGAGCCAGGAAGACTGCTGCTTTGAAAGATGACAATTTGATTTCCTATTTATATGAGGATGCCAAGACTCTGTATGAGGTTTTCCAGAGGGGGTTACATGTTTCAGGTAGGAGGTCTCCAAGATAACTATAGATTTTACTTACACTGCATCATGGAGTCATAGCAGAGTTGAATAGTAACTACATAAACTGTACATCCTGCATTATCTATTTACCTCTCAGTTCCAACACCCACAGCTGTCTCACTGTCTCACTTAATCAGTAATATGTGCTCTGCAGGAAATGGGCCGTGCTTGGGGTACAGAAAAGCTGGGAAGCCATATCAATGGCTGAAATACAAACAGGTATCAGTATAAGTTATGTTTAGCAGCTCGGCAGGAGAGGCTGTAGTATAAAAAGGATTTCCGTTTCAGTGCTCTGCTCTGGTATTCACAGGTTTCGGACAGGGCTGAGCATCTGGGCTCAGGGCTGGTGCACAAAGGCCTGAAACCTTCACCAGATTCTTTCATTGGCATCTTTGCACAGAACCGACCGGAGGTGATTTCACAAATGATTAGGCTTCTGATCTACATTCTATCATGTACCAAAGATGCTCAACCAGTTCAACCAGTCAAATACAATACGGCAGACGCAGAATGTCATGACTGACCTACTGTATTTGGCTGGCTGAACTTCAGCATCTTTTGTAACCTCAGCAACCTCAGATAGACTTTGTATGTGGTTTCTGACACTGTACAGCGTTCTGTTATCTATAAAACATAACAAAAGCAAATAACAGCAATCTTGAAGCCATCATGCCTTTGTCCAGAATTTTCTCCAAATATTTTGAACATCACTTTAACCAACTCAGACTGACTAACTCTACTTCTGTGCATGCAGTGGATTATCTCTGAGCTGGCCTGCTATACCTATTCCATGGTGGCTGTTCCTCTGTATGACACACTGGGTCCCGAGGCTCTGGTATTCATCATTAACAGAGGTAATTACACCTGCTTACCTTCCAGCTTCATTAGAGGTGTTCACTGGAACAGATTTAGGTGTGGAAAAGATTTAACACCTAACTAAGTTCCCTTGACATTTATTCCCTGAATTATTACAGATTATAGATTAGCTGCCATACACTCTGCTGCTTGTGTGTTTTTTCACAAGAATCAGTAAAGTGCTGCATTAAAGTTGTGAATTTGTCTCCCGCTCCATATTTATGAATTAATCTGAGCAGTAAAATAGCAGTTGCACCAATAGCAACCTCATAGTACTTTGTTTTACTGTAAAAAAAATTTACTCTTCTATTACTACTAATGTCTCATTATTTCATTAAATACAATAAATGTATCACTTTTCCTAACACACTGTGTTGATCAAATCAAATGATTGTAAAATAAGCACTTGGGCTTATCTACATGCTGGTAGGAGTGACCACGATCTGTTAGGATATCTGGTAAATATATAAGTGATCTGGTTATCTAATATATAAGCGTAATAGTTGTGGTTAATCTATGAAAATAGTTCGGTAGTTGTGGTTAACCTCAAAGATTTACTACACACTTGTACAACCCAAGAATAACCCAACCAGTTAGCATTGAGTAAGTATTTAGGTACTTTATAATAAGTAGGTAACAGGTCTGGGACTTTAAGAGTTTAAGTATCATCTATAATATCAATAATGAAATGATGATAAAAATAATAATAAAGATGATAATTTGTCAGAGTGTAAATCTTGTACAAATGTGGATGCCCTTTTGTTTACATGCACATTGAAAGAAACAAACGCTTCCATGTTTCATCCAAAGAGTCAGTACGGTGGTGTAGTGGTTAGTATGGTGGTGTAGTGGTTAGTATGGTGGTGTAGTGGTTAGTACGGTGGTGTAGTGGTTAGTATGGTGGTGTAGTGGGTAGTACGGTGGTGTAGTGGTTAGTATAATGGTGTAGTGGTTAGTACAGTGGTGTAGTGGTTAGTATGGTGGTGTAGTGTTAGTACGGTGGTGTAGTGGTTAGTATGGTGGTGTAGTGGTTAGTACGGTGGTGTAGTGGTTAGTATGGTGGTGTAGTGGTTAGTATGGTGGTGTAGTGGTTAGTATGGTGGTGTAGTGGTTAGTACGGTGGTGTAGTGGTTAGTATGGTGGTGTAGTGGTTAGTACGGTGGTGTAGTGGTTAGTATGGTGGTGTAGTGGTTAGTACAGTGGTGTAGTGGTCAGTATGGTGGTGTAGTGGTTAGTATGGTGGTGTAGTGGTTAGTATGGTGGTGTAGTGGTTAGTATAATGGTGTAGTGGTTAGTACGGTGGTGTAGTGGTTAGTACGGTGGTGTAGTGGTTAGTATGGTGGTGTAGTGGTTAGTACGGTGGTGTAGTGGTTAGTATAATGGTGTAGTGGTTAGTACGGTGGTGTAGTGGTTAGTACGGTGGTGTGGTGGTCAGTATGGTGGTGTAGTGGTTAGTACGGTGGTGTAGTGGTTAGTACAGTGGTGTAGTGGTTAGTATGGTGGTGTAGTGGTTAGTACGGTGGTGTAGTGGTTAGTATAATGGTGTAGTGGTTAGTACGGTGGTGTAGTGGTTAGTACGGTGGTGTAGTGGTTAGTACGGTGGTGTAGTGGTTAGTATGGTGGTGTAGTGGTTAGTACGGTGGTGTAGTGGTTAGTATAATGGTGTAGTGGTTAGTACGGTGGTGTAGTGGTTAGTACGGTGGTGTAGTGGTTAGTATGGTGGTGTAGTGGTTAGTACGGTGGTGTAGTGGTTAGTATAATGGTGTAGTGGTTAGTACGGTGGTGTAGTGGTTAGTACGGTGGTGTAGTGGTCAGTATGGTGGTGTAGTGGTTAGTACGGTGGTGTAGTGGTTAGTATGGTGGTGTAGTGGTTAGTACGGTGGTGTAGTGGTCAGTATGGTGGTGTAGTGGTTAGTACGGTGGTGTAGTGGTTAGTATGGTGGTGTAGTGGTTAGTACGGTGGTGTAGTGGTTAGTATGGTGGTGTAGTGGTTAGTACGGTGGTGTAGTGGTCAGTATGGTGGTGTAGTGGTTAGTATGGTGGTGTAGTGGTTAGTATGGTGGTGTAGTGGTTAGTACGGTGGTGTAGTGGCTAGTATGGTGGTGTAGTGGTTAGTATGGTGGTGTAGTGGTTAGTACGGTGGTGTAGTGGTTAGTATGGTGGTGTAGTGGTTAGTACGGTGGTGTAGTGGTTAGTATGGTGGTGTAGTGGTTAGTATGGTGGTGTAGTGGTTAGTACGGTGGTGTAGTGGTTAGTATGGTGGTGTAGTGGTTAGTACGGTGGTGTAGTGGTTAGTATGGTGGTGTAGTGGTTAGTACGGTGGTGTAGTGGTTAGTATGGTGGTGTAGTGGTTAGTATGGTGGTGTAGTGGTCAGTATGGTGGTGTAGTAGGTAGTATAATGGTGTAGTGGTTAATACGGTGGTGTAGTGGTTAGTATGGTGGTGTAGTGGTTAGTATGGTGGTGTAGTGGTTAGTACGGTGGTGTAGTGGTTAGTACAGTGGTGTAGTGGTTAGTACGGTGGTGTAGTGGTTAGTATAATGGTGTAGTGGTTAATACGGTGGTGTAGTGGTTAGTACGGTGGTGTAGTGGTTAGTACGGTGGTGTAGTGGTTAGTATAATGGTGTAGTGGTTAATACGGTAGTGTAGTGGTTAGTATGGTGGTGTAGTGGTTAGTATGGTGGTGTAGTGGTTAGTACAGTGGTGTAGTGGTTAGTATGGTGGTGTAGTGGTTAGTACGGTGGTGTAGTGGTTAGTACGGTGGTGTAGTGGTTAGTATGGTGGTGTAGTGGTTGGTACGGTGGTGTAGTGGTTAGTACGGTGGTGTAGTGTTTAGTATGGTGGTGTAGTGGTTAGTATGGTGGTGTAGTGGTTAGTACAGTGGTGTAGTGGTTAGTATGGTGGTGTAGTGGTTAGTACGGTGGTGTAGTGGTTAGTATGGTGGTGTAGTGGTTAGTATGGTGGTGTAGTGGTTAGTATGGTGGTGTAGTAGTTAGTATAATGGTGTAGTGGTTAATACGGTGGTGTAGTGGTTAGTATGGTGGTGTAGTGGTTAGTATGGTGGTGTAGTGGTTAGTATGGTGGTGTAGTGGTTAGTACAGTGGTGTAGTGGTTAGTACGGTGGTGTAGTGGTTAGTATGGTGGTGTAGTGTTAGTATGGTGGTGTAGTGGTTAGTACAGTGGTGTAGTGGTTAGTACGGTGGTGTAGTGGTTAGTATAATGGTGTAGTGGTTAATACGGTGGTGTAGTGGTTAGTACGGTGGTGTAGTGGTTAGTACGGTGGTGTAGTGGTTAGTATAATGGTGTAGTGGTTAATACGGTGGTGTAGTGGTTAGTATGGTGGTGTAGTGGTTAGTATGGTGGTGTAGTGGTTAGTACGGTGGTGTAGTGGTTAGTACAGTGGTGTAGTGGTTAGTATGGTGGTGTAGTGGTTAGTACGGTGGTGTAGTGGTTAGTATGGTGGTGTAGTGGTTAGTACGGTGGTGTAGTGTTAGTACGGTGGTGTAGTGGTTAGTATGGTGGTGTAGTGGTTAGTACGGTGGTGTAGTGGTTAGTATGGTGGTGTAGTGGTTAGTACGGTGGTGTAGTGTTAGTACGGTGGTGTAGTAGTTAGTATGGTGGTGTAGTGGTTAGTATGGTGGTGTAGTGATTAGTATGGTGGTGTAGTGGTTAGTATGGTGGTGTAGTGGTTAGTACAGTGGTGTAGTGGCTAGTATGGTGGTGTAGTGGTTAGTATGGTGGTGTAGTGGTTAGTACGGTGGTGTAGTGGTTAGTATGGTGGTGTAGTGGTTAGTACGGTGGTGTAGTGGTTAGTACGGTGGTGTAGTGGTTAGTATGGTGGTGTAGTGGTTAGTATGGTGGTGTAGTGGTCAGTATGGTGGTGTAGTAGGTAGTATAATGGTGTAGTGGTTAATACGGTGGTGTAGTGGTTAGTATGGTGGTGTAGTGGTTAGTATGGTGGTGTAGTGGTTAGTACGGTGGTGTAGTGGTTAGTACAGTGGTGTAGTGGTTAGTACGGTGGTGTAGTGGTTAGTATAATGGTGTAGTGGTTAATACGGTGGTGTAGTGGTTAGTACAGTGGTGTAGTGGTTAGTATGGTGGTGTAGTGGTTAGTACGGTGGTGTAGTGGTTAGTATGGTGGTGTAGTGGTTAGTATGGTGGTGTAGTGGTCAGTATGGTGGTGTAGTAGTTAGTATAATGGTGTAGTGGTTAATACGGTGGTGTAGTGGTTAGTATGGTGGTGTAGTTGTCAGTATGGTGGTGTAGTAGTTAGTATAATGGTGTAGTGGTTAATACGGTGGTGTAGTGGTTAGTATGGTGGTGTAGTGGTTAGTATGGTGGTGTAGTGGTTAGTACGGTGGTGTAGTGGTTAGTATGGTGGTGTAGTGTTAGTATGGTGGTGTAGTGGTTAGTACGGTGGTGTAGTGGTTAGTACGGTGGTGTAGTGGTTAGTACGGTGGTGTAGTGGTCAGTATGGTGGTGTAGTGGTTAGTATGGTGGTGTAGTGGTTAGTATGGTGGTATAGTGGTTAGTATGGTGGTGTAGTGGTTAGTACGGTGGTGTAGTGGTTAGTATGGTGGTGTAGTGTTAGTATGGTGGTGTAGTGGTTAGTACGGTGGTGTAGTGGTTAGTACAGTGGTGTAGTGGTTAGTACGGTGGTGTAGTGGTTAGTATAATGGTGTAGTGGTTAATACGGTGGTGTAGTGGTTAGTACGGTGGTGTAGTGGTTAGTATGGTGGTATAGTGGTTAGTACGGTGGTGTAGTGGTTAGTACGGTGGTGTAGTGGTTAGTATGGTGGTGTAGTGTTAGTATGGTGGTGTAGTGGTTAGTACGGTGGTGTAGTGGTTAGTACAGTGGTGTAGTGGTTAGTACGGTGGTGTAGTGGTTAGTATAATGGTGTAGTGGTTAATACGGTGGTGTAGTGGTTAGTACGGGTGGTGTAGTGGTTAGTACGGTGGTGTAGTGGTTAGTATAATGGTGTAGTGGTTAGTATGGTGGTGTAGTGGTTAGTACGGTGGTGTAGTGGTTAGTATAATGGTGTAGTGGTTAGTATGGTGGTGTAGTGGTTAGTATGGTGGTGTAGTGGTTAGTACGGTGGTGTAGTGGTTAGTACAGTGGTGTAGTGGTTAGTATGGTGGTGTAGTGGTTAGTACGGTGGTGTAGTGGTTAGTATGGTGGTGTAGTGGTTAGTACGGTGGTGTAGTGTTAGTACGGTGGTGTAGTGGTTAGTATGGTGGTGTAGTGGTTAGTACGGTGGTGTAGTGGTTAGTACGGTGGTGTAGTGGTCAGTATGGTGGTGTAGTGGTTAGTATGGTGGTGTAGTGGTTAGTATGGTGGTATAGTGGTTAGTATGGTGGTGTAGAGGTTAGTACGGTGGTGTAGTGGTTAGTATGGTGGTGTAGTGTTAGTATGGTGGTGTAGTGGTTAGTACGGTGGTGTAGTGGTTAGTACAGTGGTGTAGTGGTTAGTACGGTGGTGTAGTGGTTAGTATAATGGTGTAGTGGTTAATACGGTGGTGTAGTGGTTAGTACGGTGGTGTAGTGGTTAGTATGGTGGTATAGTGGTTAGTACGGTGGTGTAGTGGTTAGTACGGTGGTGTAGTGGTTAGTATGGTGGTGTAGTGTTAGTATGGTGGTGTAGTGGTTAGTACGGTGGTGTAGTGGTTAGTACAGTGGTGTAGTGGTTAGTACGGTGGTGTAGTGGTTAGTATAATGGTGTAGTGGTTAATACGGTGGTGTAGTGGTTAGTACGGTGGTGTAGTGGTTAGTACGGTGGTGTAGTGGTTAGTATAATGGTGTAGTGGTTAATACGGTGGTGTAGTGGTTAGTACGGTGGTGTAGTGGTTAGTATGGTGGTGTAGTGGTTAGTACGGTGGTGTAGTGGTTAGTACAGTGGTGTAGTGGTTAGTATGGTGGTGTAGTGGTTAGTACGGTGGTGTAGTGGTTAGTATGGTGGTGTAGTGGTTAGTACGGTGGTGTAGTGGTTAGTACGGTGGTGTAGTGGTTAGTACGGTGGTGTAGTGGTTAGTACGGTGGTGTAGTGGTTAATACGGTGGTGTAGTGGTTAGTATGGTGGTGTAGTGGTTAGTATGGTGGTGTAGTGGTTAGTACGGTGGTGTAGTGGTTAGTACGGTGGTGTAGTGGTTAGTATGGTGGTGTAGTGGTTAGTACGGTGGTGTAGTGGTTAGTATGGTGGTGTAGTGGTTAGTACGGTGGTGTAGTGTTAGTACGGTGGTGTAGTGGTTAGTATGGTGGTGTAGTGGTTAGTACGGTGGTGTAGTGGTTAGTATGGTGGTGTAGTGGTTAGTACGGTGGTGTAGTGTTAGTACGGTGGTGTAGTAGTTAGTATGGTGATGTAGTGGTTAGTATGGTGGTGTAGTGGTTAGTACGGTGGTGTAGTGGTTAGTACGGTGGTGTAGTGGTTAGTACAGTGGTGTAGTGGTTAGTATGGTGGTGTAGTGGTTAGTACGGTGGTGTAGTGGTTAGTATGGTGGTGTAGTGGTTAGTACGGTGGTGTAGTGGTTAGTATGGTGGTGTCGTGGTTAGTACGGTGGTGTAGTGGTTAGTATGGTGGTGTAGTGGTTAGTACGGTGGTGTAGTGGTTAGTATGGTGGTGTAGTGGTTAGTATGGTGGTGTAGTGGTTAGTACGGTGGTGTAGTGGTTAGTACGGTGGTGTAGTGGTTAGTACGGTGGTGTAGTGGTTAGTATGGTGGTGTAGTGGTTAGTACGGTGGTGTAGTGGTTAGTACGATGGTGTAGTGGTTAGTACGGTGGTGTAGTGGTTAGTATGGTGGTGTAGTGGTTAGTACGGTGGTGTAGTGGTTAGTATGGTGGTGTAGTGGTTAGTACGGTGGTGTAGTGGTTAGTATAATGGTGTAGTGGTTAGTACGGTGGTGTAGTGGTTAGTACGGTGGTGTAGTGGTCAGTATGGTGGTGTAGTGGTTAGTACGGTGGTGTAGTGGTTAGTATGGTGGTGTAGTGGTTAGTACGGTGGTGTAGTGGTTAGTACAGTGGTGTAGTGGTTAGTACGGTGGTGTAGTGGTCAGTATGGTGGTGTAGTGATTAGTATGGTGGTGTAGTGGTTAGTATGGTGGTGTAGTGGTTAGTACAGTGGTGTAGTGGCTAGTATGGTGGTGTAGTGGTTAGTATGGTGGTGTAGTGGTTAGTACGGTGGTGTAGTGGTTAGTATGGTGGTGTAGTGGTTAGTACGGTGGTGTAGTGGTTAGTACGGTGGTGTAGTGGTTAGTATGGTGGTGTAGTGGTTAGTATGGTGGTGTAGTGGTCAGTATGGTGGTGTAGTAGGTAGTATAATGGTGTAGTGGTTAATACGGTGGTGTAGTGGTTAGTATGGTGGTGTAGTGGTTAGTATGGTGGTGTAGTGGTTAGTACGGTGGTGTAGTGGTTAGTACAGTGGTGTAGTGGTTAGTACGGTGGTGTAGTGGTTAGTATAATGGTGTAGTGGTTAATACGGTGGTGTAGTGGTTAGTACAGTGGTGTAGTGGTTAGTATGGTGGTGTAGTGGTTAGTACGGTGGTGTAGTGGTTAGTATGGTGGTGTAGTGGTTAGTATGGTGGTGTAGTGGTCAGTATGGTGGTGTAGTAGTTAGTATAATGGTGTAGTGGTTAATACGGTGGTGTAGTGGTTAGCATGGTGGTGTAGTTGTCAGTATGGTGGTGTAGTAGTTAGTATAATGGTGTAGTGGTTAATACGGTGGTGTAGTGGTTAGTATGGTGGTGTAGTGGTTAGTATGGTGGTGTAGTGGTTAGTACGGTGGTGTAGTGGTTAGTATGGTGGTGTAGTGTTAGTATGGTGGTGTAGTGGTTAGTACGGTGGTGTAGTGGTTAGTACGGTGGTGTAGTGGTTTGTACGGTGGTGTAGTGGTCAGTATGGTGGTGTAGTGGTTAGTATGGTGGTGTAGTGGTTAGTATGGTGGTATAGTGGTTAGTATGGTGGTGTAGAGGTTAGTACGGTGGTGTAGTGGTTAGTATGGTGGTGTAGTGTTAGTATGGTGGTGTAGTGGTTAGTACGGTGGTGTAGTGGTTAGTACAGTGGTGTAGTGGTTAGTACGGTGGTGTAGTGGTTAGTATAATGGTGTAGTGGTTAATACGGTGGTGTAGTGGTTAGTACGGTGGTGTAGTGGTTAGTATGGTGGTATAGTGGTTAGTACGGTGGTGTAGTGGTTAGTACGGTGGTGTAGTGGTTAGTATGGTGGTGTAGTGTTAGTATGGTGGTGTAGTGGTTAGTACGGTGGTGTAGTGGTTAGTACAGTGGTGTAGTGGTTAGTACGGTGGTGTAGTGGTTAGTATAATGGTGTAGTGGTTAATACGGTGGTGTAGTGGTTAGTACGGTGGTGTAGTGGTTAGTACGGTGGTGTAGTGGTTAGTATAATGGTGTAGTGGTTAGTATGGTGGTGTAGTGGTTAGTACGGTGGTGTAGTGGTTAGTATGGTGGTGTAGTGGTTAGTATGGTGGTGTAGTGGTTAGTACGGTGGTGTAGTGGTTAGTACAGTGGTGTAGTGGTTAGTATGGTGGTGTAGTGGTTAGTACGGTGGTGTAGTGGTTAGTATGGTGGTGTAGTGGTTAGTACGGTGGTGTAGTGTTAGTACGGTGGTGTAGTGGTTAGTATGGTGGTGTAGTGGTTAGTACGGTGGTGTAGTGGTTAGTACGGTGGTGTAGTGGTCAGTATGGTGGTGTAGTGGTTAGTATGGTGGTGTAGTGGTTAGTATGGTGGTATAGTGGTTAGTATGGTGGTGTAGAGGTTAGTACGGTGGTGTAGTGGTTAGTATGGTGGTGTAGTGTTAGTATGGTGGTGTAGTGGTTAGTACGGTGGTGTAGTGGTTAGTACAGTGGTGTAGTGGTTAGTACGGTGGTGTAGTGGTTAGTATAATGGTGTAGTGGTTAATACGGTGGTGTAGTGGTTAGTACGGTGGTGTAGTGGTTAGTATGGTGGTATAGTGGTTAGTACGGTGGTGTAGTGGTTAGTACGGTGGTGTAGTGGTTAGTATGGTGGTGTAGTGTTAGTATGGTGGTGTAGTGGTTAGTACGTCTGGTGTAGTGGTTAGTACAGTGGTGTAGTGGTTAGTACGGTGGTGTAGTGGTTAGTATAATGGTGTAGTGGTTAATACGGTGGTGTAGTGGTTAGTACGGTGGTGTAGTGGTTAGTACGGTGGTGTAGTGGTTAGTATAATGGTGTAGTGGTTAATACGGTGGTGTAGTGGTTAGTACGGTGGTGTAGTGGTTAGTATGGTGGTGTAGTGGTTAGTACGGTGGTGTAGTGGTTAGTACAGTGGTGTAGTGGTTAGTATGGTGGTGTAGTGGTTAGTACGGTGGTGTAGTGGTTAGTATGGTGGTGTAGTGGTTAGTATGGTGGTGTAGTGGTTAGTATGGTGGTGTAGTGGTTAGTACGGTGGTGTAGTGGTTAGTATAATGGTGTAGTGGTTAGTACGGTGGTGTAGTGGTTAGTATGGTGGTGTAGTGGTTAGTACGGTGGTGTAGTGGTTAGTATGGTGGTGTAGTGGTTAGTATAATGGTGTAGTGGTTAGTACGGTGGTGTAGTGGTTAGTATGGTGGTGTAGTGGTTAGTATGGTGGTGTAGTGGTTAGTACGGTGGTGTAGTGGTTAGTATAATGGTGTAGTGGTTAGTACGGTGGTGTAGTGGTTAGTACGGTGGTGTAGTGGTCAGTATGGTGGTGTAGTGGTTAGTATGGTGGTGTAGTGGTTAGTACGGTGGTGTAGTGGCTAGTATGGTGGTGTAGTGGTTAGTATGGTGGTGTAGTGGTTAGTACGGTGGTGTAGTGGTTAGTATGGTGGTGTAGTGGTTAGTACGGTGGTGTAGTGGTTAGTACGGTGGTGTAGTGGTTAGTACGGTGGTGTAGTGGTTAGTACAGTGGTGTAGTGGTTAGTACGGTGGTGTAGTGGTTAGTACGGTGGTGTAGTGGTTAGTATGGTGGTGTAGTGGTTAGTACGGTGGTGTAGTGGTTAGTATGGTGGTGTAGTGGTTAGTACGGTGGTGTAGTGGTTAGTATGGTGGTGTAGTGGTTAGTATGGTGGTGTAGTGGTCAGTATGGTGGTGTAGTAGGTAGTATAATGGTGTAGTGGTTAATACGGTGGTGTAGTGGTTAGTATGGTGGTGTAGTGGTTAGTATGGTGGTGTAGTGGTTAGTACGGTGGTGTAGTGGTTAGTACAGTGGTGTAGTGGTTAGTACGGTGGTGTAGTGGTTAGTATAATGGTGTAGTGGTTAATACGGTGGTGTAGTGGTTAGTACAGTGGTGTAGTGGTTAGTACGGTGGTGTAGTGGTTAGTATAATGGTGTAGTGGTTAATACGGTGGTGTAGTGGTTAGTATGGTGGTGTAGTGGTTAGTATGGTGGTGTAGTGGTTAGTACAGTGGTGTAGTGGTTAGTATGGTGGTGTAGTGGTTAGTACGGTGGTGTAGTGGTTAGTACAGTGGTGTAGTGGTTAGTATAATGGTGTAGTGGTTAATACGGTGGTGTAGTGGTTAGTACGGTGGTGTAGTGGTTAGTATGGTGGTGTAGTGGTTAGTACGGTGGTGTAGTGGTTAGTACAGTGGTGTAGTGGTTAGTATGGTGGTGTAGTGGTTAGTACGGTGGTGTAGTGGTTAGTATGGTGGTGTAGTGGTTAGTATGGTGGTGTAGTGGTTAGTATGGTGGTGTAGTGGTTAGTACGGTGGTGTAGTGGTTAGTATGGTGGTGTAGTGGTTAGTACGGTGGTGTAGTGGTTAGTATGGTGGTGTAGTGGTTAGTACGGTGGTGTAGTGGTTAGTATGGTGGTGTAGTGGTTAGTATAATGGTGTAGTGGTTAGTACGGTGGTGTAGTGGTTAGTACGGTGGTGTAGTGGTTAGTATGGTGGTGTAGTGGTTAGTACGGTGGTGTAGTGGTTAGTATAATGGTGTAGTGGTTAGTACGGTGGTGTAGTGGTTAGTACGGTGGTGTAGTGGTCAGTATGGTGGTGTAGTGGTTAGTATGGTGGTGTAGTGGTTAGTACGGTGGTGTAGTGGCTAGTATGGTGGTGTAGTGGTTAGTATGGTGGTGTAGTGGTTAGTACGGTGGTGTAGTGGTTAGTATGGTGGTGTAGTGGTTAGTACGGTGGTGTAGTGGTTAGTACGGTGGTGTAGTGGTTAGTACGGTGGTGTAGTGGTTAGTACAGTGGTGTAGTGGTTAGTACGGTGGTGTAGTGGTTAGTACGGTGGTGTAGTGGTTAGTATGGTGGTGTAGTGGTTAGTACGGTGGTGTAGTGGTTAGTATGGTGGTGTAGTGGTTAGTACGGTGGTGTAGTGGTTAGTATGGTGGTGTAGTGGTTAGTATGGTGGTGTAGTGGTCAGTATGGTGGTGTAGTAGGTAGTATAATGGTGTAGTGGTTAATACGGTGGTGTAGTGGTTAGTATGGTGGTGTAGTGGTTAGTATGGTGGTGTAGTGGTTAGTACGGTGGTGTAGTGGTTAGTACAGTGGTGTAGTGGTTAGTACGGTGGTGTAGTGGTTAGTATAATGGTGTAGTGGTTAATACGGTGGTGTAGTGGTTAGTACAGTGGTGTAGTGGTTAGTACGGTGGTGTAGTGGTTAGTATAATGGTGTAGTGGTTAATACGGTGGTGTAGTGGTTAGTATGGTGGTGTAGTGGTTAGTATGGTGGTGTAGTGGTTAGTACAGTGGTGTAGTGGTTAGTATGGTGGTGTAGTGGTTAGTACGGTGGTGTAGTGGTTAGTACAGTGGTGTAGTGGTTAGTATGGTGGTGTAGTGGTTAGTACGGTGGTGTAGTGGTTAGTATGGTGGTGTAGTGGTTAGTATGGTGGTGTAGTGGTTAGTAAGGTGGTGTAGTGGTTAGTATGGTGGTGTATTGGTTAGTACGGTGGTGTAGTGGTTAGTATGGTGGTGTAGTGGTTAGTACGGTGGTGTAGTGGTTAGTACGGTGGTGTAGTGGTTAGTACGGTGGTGTAGTGGTTAGTACGATGGTGTAGTGGTTAGTACGGTGGTGTAGTGGTTAGTACGGTGGTGTAGTGGTTAGTATGGTGGTGTAGTGGTTAGTATGGTGGTGTAGTGGTTAGTATGGTGGTGTAGTGGTTTCCTCTCACATGTCAAAACACATGCATGATAGGTTGATTTGTCACTCTAAATTGCTTGTAGGTGTGAGTGACATGCGATAGACTGGCGAACTGTCCATGGTGTATCCCGATGGTGTTCGCCCGATGACGCTGGGATTTTTCTTTTTTATTTATTTAAATATTATCATTCTTTTAACAAAATGGTTTATTTTATTCCCTCCAGTTGTCATAATTTTAATACTTCACAGCTTGGTTAGACTCCACCTCCCACCACCTACTCATTGACTTATGAGCCTCTAAGCGCTGTTGTTTTACCAAAACATCTAAGTACGTATGTAAATATGTAAATAGTGTAAATGGTGAAATCAAACTTGTTTCCATAACATATAAACCAGATGAATAAGATTTTTAATGAATAAAGGTCTGTTCTGTATAAAGGACTAGGATTGAAACTAAGGTCCTGATTGTCTTCTCTTTCACTGTCTACTTGCAGCCAACATATCTACAGTACTTTGTGACAAGCAGAACAAAGCAGAGACACTCCTCACTAACTGTGAGCAAAGCCTCACACCCGTCCTCAAAACTATCATCGTCATGGACCCGTTTGACGCCACTCTATCAGAGAGAGCCTCCAAATGCGGAGTAGACGTCCTGAGTCTGAAGGATGTTGAGGTACACTCACCCAGCACTTACTGTTGTGTCAAGTTATGTTAAGATTTGAACTGTTTTCAATTGTTTCAGACAATTATGTTCCAGTTACAGTAAAGTATACGTTTGGCTTTTCAGGCTCTGGGGAAAGAGAATCTGCGGACACCAGTGGTGAGTTACTTCGTCGACTGCTGTGTCTTACTAGGAGCAATAAGCAGGCGATATTTGTTTGTTTGGGAATAAAATGTAACAGAATGAAATTATTTTCATGTTCAACAAGATGCTCGTGTATTTTCACACTTATTTGTGTATCTCTAGCCACCAAAGCCAGAGGACCTGAGTATTGTGTGCTTTACCAGTGGAACTACAGGTAAGTGCACATCATTTCCAGTGACAGAATTACTGCTGCTTATACAGCAGCTATAAAGGCCGTTAGTAAAGGGCGTAGGAGCGGGTTTGGCATTGGGGGGGGCACAGTTGCTAAAATGAATCAAAGTCCACCCTATCCCCTAAATATTACCTATAACCTGATTCCACTGTAGGTAAGGTAGTAAATCACTGTATGTATAGTGACCTAGAACAACATTTGTGGAATTACGGTAAATTGAAAAAAAAAACAAAAAACAAAATACAACATTATCTGTACTTCTGTTTATTATTAGATAAATCCAATTAAATATCACTTTACAAACTAAACAAGATACTTCACATTACATGGTACTGTCGTCAGAAAACTTTTAAACTATACATGCAATATCTGGATTATATACATATATAAAAAAAATATATTCTTTTCTTCAGTGGATTAACGCTAAAATGAAATGAAATAAAATGTATGTTAAGGTTTCCTGACTAGACAAGACTAACATTAATGTTAGACAGTAAGGCTGTGTCCCAAACAGCCCCCTCTGGAACATTACATACTGCACTACTGAAAGCACTTCAACGATGGAGTCCTTTTATTTATTCATTCGTTTATTTATTTTATTGATAATATTTTATTATTTTATGTATTTAGAGTAGTAGTAGTCTGCAGTTTGGGACGTGGCCAGAGAGTAGTGTAACTTTACGTTTCAAAGTGCTTTCTGGCTAAAGTTAATATAAACGTTAACTAACCCAAACCTTTTTAGTTTGTTACCATAACAACACTTATATAAAAGCCTTTTTTTATTGCCGTATATTTTGCTGTTCATTGCTCTCATCACTGACCTCGCGTTAAAGCTGGCACAAGCGAGTGCTCGGCTCAGTTAAGCTGCTGTCTGCAGGATACTTCTGGACAGGCATCTCAGTACAAGCCTTAACAAAGCGAAAGACCACCTAGCAACCAGAGCCTATGCAAACAACACAGCGTGTGAATTGCGCACACTGCCGAAACGCACGCTTTCCCCCCACCCCCTCCTAAGTTCCTACGCCAATGCTGTTAGTATTACCTCTCTTGATGGTTGTTCTTGTCAGTAACAGCCTTTTTACTGTTTTTTTTTGTTATAGGACACAATTAGCTGTAGTTTCACAACACAGTCTTTCATCATGTATTTTAGGTGATCCAAAGGGAGCCATGTTAACCCATGAAAACGTAGTCGCTGATGCTGCCGGCTTTGTTAAAAGCTTTGAGGTACAGTACATATTGCAGTGGCTTAGAGTGTCAGCATTATGAGTGGCAGTAACCAATAAATATATAAATATATATAATCATATTTGACTCATGTTTTCTCAGAGTGCCTTCACACCACTGCCCACTGATGTGTCCATCTCCTTCCTGCCACTGGCCCACATGTTTGAGAGAGTTGTACAGGTAGAGGTTTTGGCTTTTCAGATAAGACAAGTAACACATTTATATATATATATATATATATATGCACCCACTGAGACTACAGCAGCTTAGCTTTTATCTTGAAATATATATATATATATATATATATATATATATATATATATATATATATATATATATATATATATATATATATATATATATGTATAGTTTCAGCCCAGACGTCTCTTTGAAGCCAATCGGAATAGGGATCACTGACTTTACAGTAGAAGGAAAACATTAAATTTAAGCAGTTTCTATTGGTCTATTTGTCCTAACACTATAAATAAAAAATAAAAAACATCCTCACTTAATTAACGTACACCCTTCACTCCCCAGTCCATACCGTCTACATATGGAAGTTATTCTGCAAAGACGGCCTGTTTTACATTCACTGTTTAGGTGATGTCACCAAAAGCCACTGCATTTACACCTATCTGCCTATTCAGCCTACAGTAGTTTAGCTCCTCCTATTCACACTTAATGTTTTGACCCATATTGTATTTTCAAACAAGCAGAATACAGGACAGCCAATCAGAACAGAGGTTCACATAAATAGGGTCTCTTGAAGGCTCAGTAACAAAAACAGCCTCTTTATATATAATATATATAAAGTGATGACGAGAGGTTAAAACATGATCACGTAAATGAATATTAAAAACAGTGGGAATGACCATAATGACTGTTATTGATATATAAACCCAAACAAGCCTGATAGGTGGGGGTCAGAAGGGGTGGGGGTTAGTCTCTGTCTGAGAAACAGGCACTCTATGCCTTTCTGTTTGTTGAGCTCATAAACAGTGCCATGGTAGTTGTGTTATCTCTGAGTCGCGCCGGATTATGTTTGTGTTTGTCTACCAGACGGTGCTGTATGGTGCGGGTGGAAGAGTGGGCTTTTTCCAGGGCGATATCAAACTGCTTCCTGATGACATGAAAGCCCTGCAGCCCACGATTTTCCCAGTGGTTCCGCGTCTTCTCAATCGTGTGTATGACAAGGTCAAATCTCTTTTGTCCTCACTTTACTCTCTTTTTCATGTACACGCAAACACACAAACTGGGTTACGTGCAGGAAGTCACCCTTTGATAGTCGCCCTTGTGCTGTTAGTCTCTCACATGACTGCTGGGGCTTTAGATTAGTGAAATATTCTTCACGAGCTAATGTTATGGGAATCAGATTTACTCTTTTCTACCCATTTTGTCTGCAGTAAAATGCTCTTCATCCCATACAGGCCTTTCATTGTTAAGCCCTACCCCTCCTCTCACCCCTTCAGGTTCAGAGTGGGGCCCAAACTCCATTTAAGAAGTGGCTGCTGAACTTCGCCATTGAAAGGAAACACGCGGAGGTGAAGCAGGGCATCATCCGAAACGACAGCATATGGGACAAGTTCATCTTCCACAAAGTGCAGGTATCCCCATCAGGCCTGAACATTCAGCTGGCTTCAGTTTCCCTTGGAGAGGGATAGAGGGAGAACAGTTGAAAGGAAGGGGAAGTTTGTGATGGAATAAGGGATTGAGATGGTAATGAAGGTGTACTCAGTGGGACGGCGCTCCTGGGAGGGACGGCTCTTCAGTGCTTGTATTTCTCTCTCTGCAGGAGTCTCTGGGGGGGCGTGTACGGGTGATGGTGACGGGTGCCGCTCCAATCTCTCCCTCTGTGCTCAGCTTCCTCAGGGCGTGCCTCGGGTGCCAGGTAGAAAAATCCTCCGCCGTCTCGTGGCTGCCTGTGAAAAATGGCACAAACCTCTGAATTCTGCCTCAGTGCAGCATTGCAGGCTGTGTTGAAAGACATATTGTTACTAAGTAATACGGAATATACATATACAATCAAATGAATGACTGAAGTGCAGTGCTTCAACCTAGTCGAGTAGTAGTAATCAGAGGTTGTTGAGGTACACAGTTGTGAACATTTATGAAGCATTAATGTAATCCCCTAAAAGGCATTTCTGCTCTTAAAAATGGTGTATTCTCAGTTGAACATCAGTCCGAATACAAAAGAATAAAGAATTTTTGGGGTATACTAAGAAAGACGTGCACTAAATATATTTTTTTCAACTGCATTTGGTTTAATTAACACTATGTAACAAATTTACCTTTAAACAACAACTTTCTGACTTATAACAGGGAGAATGATGTCTCTGTTATTGCCAATCTGGGCCCAGAAAACCTGATACAGTGCGATGTAACTGAAGAATTGTGCACATCACCTCCAAAGGTGTCAAAAGTATTTACATTCATTACTCAGGTAGAAGTATAGATACTAGGGTTTAAAAATACTTCTGTAGACGTTGAAGTATCAACTCAAGCTTTTTACTCCAGTAAAAGTGTAAAAGGACTGCTTTTAAAACTACTTAAAGTATAAAAGTAAAAGTAGTGTAAAAGAAAAAAATGCCATCAAGAATAAAAGCTTAGGCCACAACACAGGGGTCTACAGTGCACTAGCCCACCTCCCCAAAAAAACATTCTTCTAAAAGCCATAATGACTATAATGTTATATTAAAATGTTGATGTTTATAAATTTGGGATGTGCTAGGATTCCTGTTTCAGCCGCATATACGCCCATTGATAATGAATGTGTTTATTTAGTACAATGTAAATATATTAAAGAAGCATATCTGTTACTACTGAGCATTAACATGTGTTTCATGGAGCAGAAGATATGATGACTAGTTGTCTATAAGTATTGTAATGGTGCAAAAAGACATGTTATCAATAATCTTTACTGGAATGTAAATATTCGCATGAATGAAAACTGAAAATGAAATGAAATAGAAGTAAGAAGTATTTAAAAAATGTAAGGAGTAGAAAGTACTGATAATGGAATGTAAATGTAACGAGCAGAAGAAAAAAGTCAGCTGAAAAATAATTACTCCAGTAAATATTAAGTATAAATAACCAAAATGTCTACTTAAATAAGGTTATGCAGTATTTGTACTTCATTACTTGACACCTCTGATCACCTCTCACAAAAACTTCTCACACTTCACAGCCCCACATCACACAACAACAACTGTGGGTCTTCAGGTAGCTATAATAGCTAGCTTGGTATTCCCAGCATAGACATCATGGCAAGGTGCTGCAAAGAGACTAAAGAGGATGTTGTCAGGGGAAACCAAAAGAAAAAGAGAGAGTGATGGTGTAAGAGACTGGAAAAGAGTACTGGCTTTTACTGACTGGCTAGAGCTACAGAAGAAGAAAGGAGGCAGGTCCGTCTCACAGCTAACTGAAATACAGGGAAAAAGACTTACATGACGTAGGCTGTAGCATGCAAATAAATAATAATAAATAAGAAAAAAATTATTCAGCGAAAAAAGCCACTTATTATAAAATACTACAGTATTATTCTATATAAGACATGATTCTTTCTCTTATTTTGTCTTCTCCAGTGTTGTGCTGCATTTGACATTTCCCTTGTATACACGTGTGCCTGTATCCTTCAGCTTGTAAACAAGTGCATATGTACAGCTGTCTGTGAGGGGCTTAATTTTTTTGTTTTTATTATAGTGGTTTAAAAGTAAATTACACTCCTCAACTGTAGGGGGGATGAAAAAATACAAATTCTTGCATCAGATTAGAAAGATAAGGTAGATTTAGGGTCTTGGAGGGTCTTAGGACCCTGGACTTAATCTCCTAAATCTGTTTTCTTTCTAAATATTTAATATGGGGAAAAATAAAACATAAAATATAATACGGCAATAAATATATAAATAGACACCAATAACATTTGCACAGACAACATTTAAAATGGCAAATTTAGCTAATAAACAGTAACAATGTGTTTAAGTGCACAGAAGTGTGTTTTCTGTCGACAGTGTTTTATCGTATTCTCACTTCAAAAACAACAAAACATGTCATTTGAACAGGGGCCAAACTTTTGCATACAACTGTATAGCAATGAACTACAGTATCAAACAAATATCTTCAATGTAAAATCTGTATGTACACTGTAATGCATTTGATTCAAAACACAAAAAAAAGGAAAGTAGTATCAAATATTTACGTATTTTTTGTAGCAAATATAAATATAACATCTTATATTGACTGCAACTCAAATATAGGAATCTAAAAATCATACTGAAGTGTATGTACAAAGTTCTTGTACTTTGTTACTTCTCTCCTCTGATAGGAACTATGACTTGAGGCTGTTAATAGATGTAGAGCAAATGAGTTCTTATCTCAGGGTATCTCTGTGACCTGCAATATTCAATGTTTGTTTGCCTCGTTTCCAGATATTTGAGGCGTACGGCCAAACGGAATGCACTGCTGGTTGCACCATCTCTCTGCCTGGAGACTGGACTACTGGTATGTGTCCACAGTCAAAATCCAAACCTTTAAAGTAACATATCATCGCTGTCCATAAAAAACCCCACATATCTCCATTTTTGTTTATTTTTATTTTTTTGCATGATTTGAATGTAGCAGCTGCCGTTAACATTGTGTGAATGTTTTATGATGAACGGATCAATGGAAATGCTCCAAAGTAACTTGGACATAGTTCTGGTTCCATTGACTTACATTCAAAGTAAAGTAAATTTTTGGCATCTCCTGTGAAGTTGACATTCCGGAGATTAACAATATGCTCACGTGATACTTTACTGTATACATCCTTTGCATATGCATTGTAAAGTATTGTCATCTACTCTTCTTTACGTTTAGGACATGTTGGTGTGCCTGTTTCATGCAATGTGGTCAAACTAGTAGACGTTGAGGAGATGAATTATTTTGCATCCAATGGTGAAGGAGAGGTAACCTAACAGTTGATCTTCTGAGCTATCTTCAAATGACAGTGTAATGATTAATCTTTGAGGCTCATGTGTAATAATTTGTGTCTCAGGTTTGTATAAAAGGGAAGAATGTCTTCCTTGGTTATCTGAATGACCCAGAGAGGACAGCAGAGGCCCTCGACCAAGATGGGTGGCTTCATACTGGCGACATCGGCAAATGGCTCCCGGTAGGTTCTTCTCTTAGAATGAATCACAAACCCTCACTTCAATTCAAATAATCAAAATCGTTCAATCATTCACATCTGTTCTTTAGTCTCCAAACTAATATCAAACAAATATCTTCAATGTAAGATTCCTCTGATTCATGTGGAGGAATACGTAATGATCAGAGAGAGTGAGCAGTAATCTCAGCTTCAGTGCATGCTCTTAGTTGTTTCTTCAGTATTTATGTCTTTAATTCTGTTTCCTGCTACTTAATTTATTTAAAAGTATTGTTTACATGTTTAATCCATTGGTGCTGTTTGTTAGAACGGAGTGTTGAAGATTATCGACAGAAAGAAGAACATCTTCAAACTGGCCCAGGGCGAGTACATTGCTCCTGAAAAGATTGAAAACGTCTACATTCGGAGTGCTTTAGTTGCTCAAGTGTTTGTTCACGGGGACAGTTTGCAGGTAGGTAACATCACGTCAGTTCTCACTACAGTTCTACTTCAAATGCTGTGTAATTAACTATCAGACAGTTCAGCACATACTGGATGTATAATCTTTGTTCTGTGGTCAGTCCACGTTGGTGGGCATAGTGGTGCCGGATCCTGAAGTGCTGCCCAGCTTTGCTGAAAAGCTTGGAATCAAGGGTTCAATGGAGGAAATGTGTAAAAACCAGGTTTGTTTTTTCTACTTTTCAAACAAATAACAATAATGTCATTCACAACAACAACAATAGGTTGATACACAGTTTTAAATTTTAGAGTATCAAGAAATCTCCTTATTCCAATATCTACTTACGACATCATAAGTGGGTTTGTGTACCAAAAAGAGTTATAACTAATTTTATTGTGTTAATTTTTGTTATGCCTCATTTGAGACATTTGCAATAATCAGTAGGCACACATGTACGTGTATGAGTATCCCAGTCAAAGAACATACATTTACACATTTACAATTTAATATGATTTAATATGATATTTATTCTACACACTCTAGTTTTTTGCTGAGTTTTCTACATCATTTGAACACATTTACATTGTATGAAAATTTGATGATTAATGGACCAATAGAAGTGATCAAAAATAGCTTGGAAAACATTCTGGTTCCATTGACTTACATTGAATGTAAAGTAGGTCTGGACAGTGATGATATAGAAATTCCGTTTTCAAAATGGTTGGGGTGCTGTGCAAAAGTAAATAATACCGAAAAGAGTCTGGGTGCTAAACTAGCCTGCCTACAGTTTAGACCTCTTACCTATTAAATGCATTTGGCATGCTATGAAACTAAAAATACTACAAAGTTGTCCCCAAACTGATGAACAACTGAAATTCTATACCAAGCAAGAATTGGAAAACATTTCACTCTTCAGTTCCCAAAGGCTTACAGAGTGTTGTTAAAGGTAAAGGTGATGAACACTAGGGAACATGACCCTGTACTGATTTTTTAAAACTTTTGGAACACTGCTTTGTATCAAATTCTATTGTTTTTTTTAAAACCAAAAATATTTCAACATTTGATATGTCGTATGTTGTACTATTTGCAATTATATGTAGGTCTAATTGATTTGCACATCACTACGTTCCGTTTATTCACCTTCTGTTCAGCATATTAACTGTTTTGGCTGGTTTAAAATGTGCCATAACTTTTGCACAGGACACTATATTATTGGGAAATATATATGTAAGTACATAAACAGTAACAGAATTGTAGAGCATATGTACTTATTTTATTGGCTCCGAGCTACC
The DNA here is from genome assembly GCA_021613375.1 of Megaleporinus macrocephalus. NCBI lineage: Eukaryota > Metazoa > Chordata > Actinopteri > Characiformes > Anostomidae > Megaleporinus > Megaleporinus macrocephalus. Next base: position 12,833,210 of record CM038715.1, on the reverse strand, counting down.
CAAACCTTTGCAGACAATTATATGTTCATATGGCCATAAATCTAAATGACAACAAAAATTTAAAGATTAAGAAAAGGTTCAACTAAAGTAAGATGCAGAACATTTTGCAGCTTATTTACATACATGGACTATACGATCTGGGAAGTGAACTGTATGTTCACAATGATTATGTACATCAGAAAAAAAACATCACATTTCCACTGATTTAGACCTCCTGATGTAACTCACTCTCTTAAGCTTGATGTTATACTATGTTAAGCCAAACTGCTTTATGTCCTTACAGCAAATTAAAAAATCCATCATCTCTGACCTCAACAAGCTGGGACGTGAAGCAGGGCTCAAATCGTTTGAACAGGTAAGAATCCTTCACGCATTTTAGGTTATTTATTCACCTAAAGCTATTCAAATATTATCAAAGATAAATACACATACAGACCAGAAGAAAAACTCCACATTTCTGATACTGCTGACTTTTATCTATTACTAAGGTGAAGGACCTGCATCTACACCCTGAACAGTTCAGCATAGAGAACGGCCTTCTAACTCCAACTCTCAAGGCCAAAAGAGCTGACCTCAGCAAGTTCTTCAAACACCAGATTGACAGTCTCTATGCTAACATGCAGTGATGTATCTAAGAAAACCACAGGCCATGGACCGGCTTCCTGTGACCTACTGACCTCCAAGAAAGGGGGACTCGTACTCCATTAAACTGTGTAGATCTTAAACACAAGCTATAGATTCTCGTACCTGCTTCTGATGACAGAGCTACAGTATATGCTCTGTACACAAATGGACCGGCTTCAATGTCCAGAGTTTTGGACGTACGTATGATAGATTTCTGTGTATTAGAACATATACGCACTGAAAAGGGGGACTTGTGTTAAACAAAGATTATTTTCCTTGTTGTTTTATATGAAAACAAATAAAAAAAATTGACAAACAAGTAGTTGTTGCACAGAGCAGAATTGTTTACTTCTCTTTGAAATCTGTATCGTGAGGTTGACATCAGTTTTACAAAAATAATCAAAAATAAAATTAAAGTATTTTTCTGTACAAAGAATACAGAGAAATTGCATGACTAAGAACTTGTTACAACCGGCAAAGGCTTTGCATAAACAGTGTGGACATTGAAAAGAGAGAGAAAAGAGAAAGAGAGAGAGAGAGACAGAGAGAAAACAACTAATTCAAGTAAACGTTCGCTCAAGTCCTAAAACGTGCCCCAAATCATCAACTCATTAAAAACGACAGCTTCACCCTCCACCCTTCATTCATCAGCTCATCTTTGGATGAGCTCTTTGGAGATGTTACAGAGGTACACAAGTTCACTTAAGGAAGCAGAATTTGCTGGTTTGAAGAGTTATTTGCTTTATCTGGTGATGCAGACTAGGACTGCCCTTAAAACGCCTCAGTCAGACAGCAGACAGAGCTGGAATGCTCAGATATTTGCATTTCTGCTTCCTGTAACATGAGTATCTCAGGCATCGGCAATGAACACAAGTACAAGAAGGTGCCACGTCAGTAAATTACAGTGAATCACCACTTTATTTGTCTTTCTTTTCTTCACTTGCCGAAGCGTTGTTTGCTGAATCATAGAGACATTTTTCTACACACCGCCGTGGAAACCATCCTCTCACACGCACCCCAGCTAAAAGAACAGAGAAAAAAAGAGGATATTTGAGAAGAAATATATATATATATATATATATATATATATATATATATATATATATATATATATATATATATATATATATATATATAAAACATTCAAAATATTTGTAATATATATTAACATATGTAAACACTCCTACTGCAGGCAAGAATAAGTCCACAAGGTTTGTCTGCAATACATATACAATACACAATCACTCACACACACACACACACACACACACACACACACACACACACACACACACACACACACACACACACACACACACACACACACACACATATATATATATAAAATAAGTCCGAACAATCCTTTCCTGATCTATACAACTTGCAGATTTGTTCACAGTGGTGGTGAAAGGTACCAGACATGGGAATGAATAGAAGCTTCTAAAAGCTCCTTCATAAAACGTTATCATGCATAACTATCACAGATTAACTGTCTGATGATAATAATGTTTTATGATAGCTCTGTGACAAAACAGTTTTAACATAATAAATTTAATTCTACACATGATAGAGGTGTTGTAGGACAAAACAGTCTCAAAAGACATACACTAGTATGCAAAAGTCTTAGGCACCGAAGCTCAGATGTAAATAAGCATACATACAATACAAAGTAGCGTGAATAACTTATTTAGAAAGAAGTAGATCATATCTTGTGTGCCAGTTTAGTTCCAGATTTCTCATGGATGCCCCAAACATTGTATACATTTATTCAATTCCATCACCAGCAATCTTGATATAGCTTAATGAAGTACTGTGTAGTAAAACCAGGTATTAGATTAGAACTGTAAATAATACTGGGCTGCTTGGAAAGGGTTAAATAAACACATTGACAGATGTATTAATACTATTTGACTATTAAAACACATGTTTGAGCAAATATGTTTTTTGGATTTATCACTCCTTTGCAATCAACATTACTTCTAACTGACTGACTGGCTACTTTTGGATAACAAGTAAAATTATTATATTTTTAGGGCAGACATGTCAAATCCTGGGTTCTTTCACCGACATTATAAAGGCAATCTGAATCAGTAAGTTTCTCTATGGCTAACAGTGGAAAATGTGAAAAATAGATGAAATCCTCCCTTAAATTTCTCTGTGGTGTTGACTAATAACTACCTTTAGCTTCCTCCTCATCCAAAACTTTGTCCCCATACATCCACCACCTGAAGTGTAAACAAAACAATCATCTTATTAATAGTTTTTTGTGAAATCATTTAAATAAGTGAAATACAGAAATTACAGAAATAAAAATAACCGAAGCGTTAGCAGCAAAAATGACTTACTTTGTTCCTCTTGTGGCAAAGATGGTCTCTCCTTTACAAAGCTGGATCCTGGGTTCCTCTGTACAGGGTGTCCTAAGGAATGTGTTAACCCCCTTGCCCAGTGGGCAGCAGGCTCCGTTATAGTCCTCCACAACTCTGTACTGGACCTAAGGAACAAAAGGAGAAAAAAAAAGTCTGGGTTTCTATTCATTTGATGCCAATGCTGCCCTCTTGTGTCCAAAAGCCATCATCATCACCATCATTACTCACACTTCTCACACGCTTGTCCGCTTTTTGCTTTAGCTGCTCAATCTAAAAAGAAAAGAAAAAGATTTTTGACTTTATAACAATGAATACATTAACACTGTACAGTGTGAGACGCTGAACAAAACCACGTACGGTTAGAGTATGCTGGTGGCACTTCTCATTAACAGGCCACTCAATGCCATCTCCCTCTGGGGTTCCAGACCAGGTGAACACCTGCTTAAAGTTCTCCCACCGACTGCCCAGGTCATAAGGGAAGATGAACTCCTCCCCGGTTTGGTAGTACTGGATTCTGTCTTTGGCCTGTAAGAAACATGAGGTTTTTAAGATGTCAAGAAGCCCACAGGACCACTCAAACCTAAGTACCTGAGAATTTGCAGTCTATAATGATTTCATTCATGCTTCACTGGCCTTCCTACTAGAGGAAACTACTGATGTCTGTTTAGTTTTGAGGGTTTTTGTGATTCATCTAAAATAGCTGAACCTCTCAGACTCTGCTCACTGTGCTTCATGATAATCAGCAATACTAATAAACCTGATATCTGCTTCTTAGCTTGTGTTTAACTGCTTGGGTCACTGATGCTTGGCTGTAAGATCCATGAGCCGAAATCAAACGCAGATCTTTGCTATTATTTTATGGCTTGTTTGGTTTTTAACAGCAGCTCCTGCTGCAGGAGCGATATGAGGGCCTGTACAAGGTTGGATATTAAAACAAGCAGATTATACTGACAGTACAGTGCTGCTAGAAGAAGAAGAGAGATCTACTGATCAGTGCCCTCATACTATCATAGACTGAGTTCCACCAGCAGAGGTCGCCTGGATGTGGGCCGAGATCTCTGGCTAGCTAACTGCCTGCAGTGTCTCAGACTGATGTTTAGTTACTACAATGTTTTATTTGTAGGCCCTTGTTAAGATTTATGTTGGTTATAATGTAAAAACATTTGACTTTTAATTAATAAATGAATGCTTTTTTCCAAGTATGTGTTTCATGGCTTAAAGTGACATTACCAGCCCACTACAAACTACCAGGCATACGGACCACTAGAGGGTACTTCACGGCTCACAGGTTGAGAAACCCTGCTATAGAGTACGGTATATTAACTATGTAAACCATTAGTGATTTCCAGAAAGCTAATACAAGTTGTAATGGTATTTGCAAACATCTACCAAAACACCTCTATTTGCAGTGAATGCTACGTGTGCTAAGAACCCAAATAGCCTATAACACTCTCTAAGAAAGACAAGGATGTCGTATTTGGCAACAAATGGGTGAAGATGCTCACCTTCTCCTCGATCCATACTTCAATGGAGGTTTTGTTTCGCATAATTACTTTCATCTAAAAGTAAAAAAGGCATTTTAGCAACATTCTTGCATCAACAACACATAACAACATGTATCTAACCATGCAGCACAGGTTTACTCATTGTGTCTAGTCTAGTATCTAACCATACAGCACAGGTTTACTCATTGTGTCTAGTCTAGTATCTAACCATACAGCACAGGTTTACTCATTGTGTCTAGTCTAGTATTTAACCATGCAGCACAGGTTTACTCATTGTGTCTAGTCTAGTATCTAACCATGCAGCACAGGTTTACTCATTGTGTTTAGTCTAGTATCTAACCATACAGCACAGGTTTACTCATTGTGTCTAGTCTAGTATCTAACCATGCAGCACAGGTTTACTCATTGTGTCTAGTCTAGTATCTAACCATACAGCACAGGTTTACTCATTGTGTCTAGTCTAGTATTTAACCATGCAGCACAGGTTTACTCATTGTGTCTAGTCTAGTATCTAACCATGCAGCACATGTTTACTCATTGTGTCTAGTCTAGTATCTAACCATACAGCACATGTTTACTCATTGTGTCTAGTCTAGTATCTAACCATGCAGCACAGGTTTACTCATTGTGTCTAGTCTAGTATTTAACCATACAGCACATGTTTATTCATTGTGTCTAGTCTAGTATTTAACCATGCAGCACAGGTTTACTCATTGTGTCTAGTCTAGTATTTAACCATGCAGCACAGGTTTACTCATTGTGTCTAGTCTAGTATCTAACCATGCAGCACATGTTTACTCATTGTGTCTAGTCTAGTATCTAACCATACAGCACAGGTTTACTCATTGTGTCTAGTCTAGTATCTAACCATGCAGCAAGGTTTACTCATTGTGTCTAGTCTAGTATTTAACCATGCAGCACAGGTTTACTCATTGTGTCTAGTCTAGTATTTAACCATGCAGCACAGGTTTACTCATTGTGTCTAGTCTAGTATCTAACCATGCAGCACAGGTTTACTCATTGTGTCTAGTCTAGTATCTAACCATGCAGCAAGGTTTACTCATTGTGTCTAGTCTAGTATTTAACCATGCAGCAAGGTTTACTCATCGTGTCTAGTCTAGTATTTAACCATGCAGCACAGGTTTACTCATTGTGTCTAGTCTAGTATCTAACCATACAGCACATGTTTATTCATTGTGTCTAGTCTAGTATCTAACCATACAGCACAGGTTTACTCATTGTGTTTAGTCTAGTATCTAACCATGCAGCACAGGTTTACTCATTGTGTCTAGTCTAGTATCTAACCATGCAGCACATGTTTACTCATTGTGTCTAGTCTAGTATCTAACCATGCAGCACATGTTTACTCATTGTGTCTAGTCTAGTATCTAACCATGCAGCACAGGTTTACTCATTGTGTCTAGTCTAGTACCTAACCATGCAGCACAGGTTTACTCATTGTGTCTAGTCTAGTACCTAACCATGCAGCACAGGTTTACTCATTGTGTCTAGTCTAGTATTTAACCATGCAGCACAGGTTTACTCATTGTGTCTAGTCTAGTACCTAACCATGCAGCACAGGTTTACTCATTGTGTCTAGTCTAGTATCTAACCATACAGCACAGGTTTACTCATTGTGTCTAGTCTAGTATTTAACCATACAGCACAGGTTTACTCATTGTGTCTAGTCTAGTATCTAACCATGCAGCACAGGTTTACTCATTGTGTCTAGTCTAGTATGTAACCATGCAGCACATGTTTATTCATTGTGTCTAGTCTAGTATTTAACCATGCAGCACAGGTTTACTCATTGTGTCTAGTCTAGTATCTAACCATGCAGCACAGGTTTACTCATTGTGTCTAGTCTAGTATCTAACCATGCAGCACAGGTTTACTCATTATGTCTAGTCTAGTATTTAACCATGCAGCACAGGTTTACTCATTGTGTCTAGTCTAGTATCTAACCATGCAGCACAGGTTTACTCATTGTGTCTAGTCTAGTATGTAACCATGCAGCACATGTTTACTCATTGTGTCTAGTCTAGTATCTAACCATGCAGCACATGTTTACTCATTGTGTCTAGTCTAGTATCTAACCATGCAGCACAGGTTTACTCATTATGTCTAGTCTAGTATTTAACCATGCAGCACAGGTTTAATCATTGTGTCTAGTCTAGTATTTAACCATGCAGCACAGGTTTACTCATTGTGTCTAGTCTAGTATCTAACCATACAGCACAGGTTTACTCATTGTGTCTAGTCTAGTATTTAACCATGCAGCACATGTTTATTCATTGTGTCTAGTCTAGTATTTAACCATACAGCACAGGTTTACTCATTGTGTCTAGTGTAGTATTTAACCATGCAGCACAGGTTTACTCATTATGTCTAGTCTAGTATTTAACCATGCAGCACAGGTTTAATCATTGTGTCTAGTCTAGTATTTAACCATGCAGCACATGTTTATTCATTGTGTCTAGTCTAGTTTTTGGCCAATCCAGAGTGTCTCCAGATAACTTTTATTGCCTGCACAGCAAAAATAAATATTATATATATTTTTTGTAAATTGGATCCAAACCACACTTGTAGGTTTGAAATGCAATATCTATAATACATCTTTCATATGATATATTTTAGCCAGTTCCATTGCTGGTCTCTGCTTTGACTACCTGATTTTGTCTGTTATCATTTACATCCACCTGTTTTATGCTTATTGTAAAAAAGTGCTTTATGTTGATCGACAAACTGTGATGGAAACCGTTTGACTAAGTGATAATACAGCAGTAATGTAGGCTGTGTTCAGACTGCAGGCAAATCAGACTTCTTGAGATGACTGTCCTGCCGTGGTCTGCAAGTGTTCAGGTCAGATCTGTGTGTCCATGCTACCCTAAACTATCTGCATATGTAACAACCTAGTAAATAGCAGCATTGTTGCTGTTTGTTGCACCTACAAATGTGGTTTGGATCCAATTTACAAAAAAATATATGATCTTTTTTTTTTTGGCTGTGCACATAATCTGTAGACCAACTGGATATGGCAAAAACTAGACTTGGGCTGGCAGTCTGAACAAGACCTTAGAGCTATTTTCAACTGACAAAGGCTGTCAAAACTGCTTTACTGAGAGCTAATACAAGTTTTGACTCCCTCCACGCACTAGGGGTGGGCAATATAGTAAAAATATCATATCACAATGCTCAATGACAACCTCATCATACACGACATGAAGCACAATATTTTGACATACTGTACTGTACAAGCACTTAAAAATATACCTTAGCTTTTATATAATATACACTAATTATATCCACAGTGTGTTCAGAAAGGTATATTGTGTATCACAATAATGTGATTTAAAATCATTAGAGCCCCCTCTTTCACACACAGTGAGCGATACTCCTGCCTCATATTTTATACGCCAGTATGTTATTATATAACGTGAGCATAACAGCAGTTATGTGACTGAGCTGATGCACAGAATGCCAGTGCGGTACTAATGGAGGAAACTTGTGATCTCATGACAGCACAGCATAGCCATCTGTACTCTAATCAAACCCCTGTGTAGCGCTGACCTTGGGAAAGCTTAAAAAAAAAAAAAAAAAAAAAAAAAAACCAAGCAGCTCTACCTGTATGAAAAACAGCATGCCCACAGCAATAGTAGTGCCAAGGGCCAGTCCCAAGGCAAAGAGGGTGGCTGCAAAAGCTGCCACACTGAATGGCATTATGGGATGGTGGACGCGTCGTGCAGCACTCATGTCTATTTTCACTGAGCTCCAACCAAAAGAGATCTGCAGCAGAAGCACAGAGGACAGAGCAGTTCTGTAAGAATCTAGGGCACAAATACACATGCATTAACAGGTTTAATAAGAGCTGTTCTGAGACCTGAAGTCAAATAAGCTTATTAACACAATCTTAGTAATTATGATCACTCATCAGGACCTATAAATAGAATACCACTAGATAGTGGACTGACCCGATCATACAGCTGGGTGTACATGGTCATGATAAAAATGAAAGCAGCGTGTATGCATCCCAGTGGGGCCAGGATAAGGAAGGTAGTGAAATAGGCGTGATTCAGATGTCCACAGCAGTTGTTGATCCAGGGGCAGTGGTGGTCCATCTTCATCACGCACCTGGAGAAGAAGAGGATGTTATTTAAATAGGTTATTTGAATGTAGTGTTAAGGGAAGCACTGCATGCTGGCTCTTAACACTATACAAACATGAAAAGTGGTCTTGTTTGTCTGTGATGTAAGTACAGCTAGTAGAACCACATTAGAGGGAATGCTACCTGTTACACTTTCTGCAGTGGTGAGACCTTGGAGCTTTATAACCTTGACACACTCTACAGAACTGTAAGTACATCGTGTCCTGTTGATTTTCCTGTTAGAGAGAACAAACCACATGACTACCATGCAGCTATGTTATCCAAAACAGACATCAGCTACTTGTACTACATTAGGAAATAAAGCAGGACTCAGTATTCTGCAGACAAATAGATGTCAAAACACTGTTATTTACCGGTTTCCACTCTAAAGGAATGTAGCCAGGGCCCACAAACATGGCGTTGAAGTAGTTGTAGAGAATTAGGACTGTCCAGTTGATGAGTATAATAAAGTTAATGCTGCCACCTGTGGTGTCCAAGGGCCAGTACCAGATAATGGAGTCCAGTATGGCCATGGACGAGCACACAGCAATAACAGTGAGTGCAATGATGGGCCCCCAGTGGCAGAGCCGCCTGACCTCATGGAGGTTTTCAAATACAATAATGGCAGAGAGAACGTTCATTGTGTACTGAGTGTGTTTCGTCAATTGGTTCAAGGTCCTCGAAGTGAAAAATAAAAAGGTTAGATGTGCTGTCTCTCTTTAATGGAATGAGTTAACCATGAAGAAGACAAAAGATGTATTTTCTGCCTTCTCCGAAACATCCAGCGATCAGCTGTTTCATGAGTCACAGGAGCCGTCTGTGTCTTAGAGTCATCGGCTCTTCTAGGGTGTGGCATTCTTTCTCTCTGGTCAGCCAGTATCTTTATTTTCGAGCTGGAGGCAAATCGTCCATCTGAAGATAAGAGTGGAAGAGAAAAGGAGAATGAAGTAGCCTTAAAAGCTAAGAGTGGAAACCTTTCTGCAGAATGTAATCATTGAGTAAGTCATTGAAAGTAAAAGAGAGAGATCTGACGTACAGTAGAGTGTTGTAGATGAACAGTGGTGGTGACAGGAACACACAATGTCCCAATGTTTACACAAGTATAGTCATCTTGTTTACCTTTTATATCTTGTTAACCTTCTTTTGTAGGTATTTGGATACAATGATAATTACGACAATAAATATTATCTTTTTGTTCTATTTCGGTTTCAAAAATAAATTTGCAAAACTATCATAATTTTTTTATTTTAGGGGATCAAAGGGGAACTTCACCCATTTTTTAAAATGTCTGCAGATTTTAGGGGTAGAAATGTGTGCCATATCGTATCGTACACAATAATATCGCCAACATTTTGGAAAATCGTGAACGATATTATACCCTGAAATATCGTGCCATATCACCCATTCCTAATTATCACATCAGGGTACTACTTTTTACTGTTTTTAGCAAGAAAAATTCACACTTTTCTCATTTACCATTATATATCTACTAGAGACAGATTTAATGTGTCCAGTATCATTTATTTTACTTCAGTCCTGGATATATGGAGATATTTGGAGTGCATTATTTAGTACTGTGACATTCTGGATCATTGACTTCTGTTACAATCTTATAAAAATTCTTTTATTTTTTAATATCTCAATTAGTGGCGTTTCATATCATATCGTATGCAATAATAAAATTACATATTCATTTTGTTGCAGTAGTGTATTCATGATTTTTTTTTTCAATTCATTGTTTTGTCATATCACCAAGAGTATCAGTATCGCAAAAATACCATGACATATCGTGATATTATTGTAGGGCCATTTCACTCACCCCAACTCTACAGTGGTACTTACTATCTAAAACCACCAGTGAATTTACGTGTGTCTTCTGATGAGGACGGATAAATTGTTGAAAATCTGAAATCAGTTTGGGGACTATTGTGCCTTAGAACAGCCTTCATGTATCCCTCCACCATAAACAAATTAAAATAAATAGAGTACAATATGCATAAGGCCAAACACATATTACAAAACGATGTATCAGTACTCAAGACTCAAGAACTCAATTACAGTTTCATGTAATAACATTCTGTTAGGCGGGTTAAGGGCGTGGACGTCTAGTTCCATCACCACCACAGCAAATTTCTCTAGGCAGAGCATTTTACACCAACCCCTTCTGAGTGACTTCGTTTACACATTAAATCTTTAATCAGGCAAAATGCAATTTTTAAAAAAAAGTTCTCCTTTGAATGCTACAGACGTCTGGTTACTATCAACACCACTGTGAACAATTCTGACAATTCTGTAATTTCCTTCAGAACAACGCACTTCACAGCAAACCTGAATGCCTTGATTTTAAATCTTAAACATTTAATTGTGCAAGAATGTGTGAAAATCTGAGAAGTTCTGCTTTAACAGAATAAGAGATTGTTCAACAGTTGTTTGATTTATGCCAACTGAGTTACATTTTAGCTGGAGCGCCTATGAGTTCCTGTAATTCCTGTGAAATTACAATTGAACCCACTTGTTAAGATGTGTTTATAGTTTTTGTGTTGACCGCTACGATCCCTGTGCTGTGTTGCTGACCGTTAACCAGCATTTACTAAACATCATCTGACATTAATCCTAAAACCCTGATCTGACCAGCTGACCTATGATCTGTCATGCTTTCCAAAAACTGCAGTTTACAGACACAACTCGGGAGCCATTATACCACCACACATTTAGACATATTACAGTGAACGCAGAGCAGAACTCACATTTAGTCTGAGCTTAATTTTAAAAACCCACAGCCAGACACCAAAACAGCGGGTTAGCAACTAGGCTAAGCTACCAGCTCTCGGACAGACATGCAGAAGAGGGTCAGTCGAATACCTCACACTTCTACCCAGCATAAATACTGTAATGCAAATCACACTTCATTCTGAAATATAATACAGCCGATGATATACAGTTAATAGACCGCTGTCTGTATGGTAAACAACCGCAACGTTAGGAGCTTCTTCTCACACCCACCTCGTTACTTCCTTCTGGTTTTCTTTTCGTTCTCTCTCTCTCTCACACACACACTGAGCGGAGCGTCTCGGGGTCTCTTCTCTTCCTCAGACAGACTGGAAATTACTATAAGATCACCGAAAGCCCACACTAGATACTCAGTTTCCTTTTCAGCAGGCTAAGTCTAAAACATGAATGTAAAAATAGTAAAGATTCGTTAAAACTGTTGCTGCTTTCGGTCAGAACCAATAAAACAGCGGCGCGTTGTTTTCGGGGAAACTAAATCGGCGTAACACAGACAGGAAGTGACGGCGACGTCAATAACAACATTTGATGCGGTAACAGAGACGCGCTGCCTGTTTTAACACCTTTAAAACTCACAACTTGCAGCCATGTCGTCGGATTTCGAAGCCTACGAGCAGGAGTTTGGAACTCTTACCGCGGAAATCACCAACAAAGTCGGCAGAATACCCAAACTGGGTGGCGGTAAGTAGCTAAGCTGAGCTGAACTGAGCTGTGCTGTGTTGTGGATGAGCTGAGCTAGCACCCGGCTAAAGGCTCCGAGAGCAGAGACAGGCGTACTGACACAGATACATACATACAGATACAGATAAAGATACAGACGTACTGACACAGGTACATACATACAGATACAGATAAAGATACAGACGTACTGACACAGGTACATACATACAGATACAGATAAAGATACAGACGTACTGACACAGGTACATACATACAGATACAGATAAAGATACAGACGTACTGACACAGGTACATACATGCAGATACAGATAAAGATACAGACGTACTGACACAGATACATACATACAGACACAGATAAAGATACAGACGTACTGACACAGGTACATACATACAGATACAGATAAAGATACAGACGTACTGACACAGGTACATACATACAGATACAGATAAAGATACAGACGTACTGACACAGGTACATACATACAGACGTACTGACAAAAGGTACATACATACAGATACAGATAAAGATACAGACGTACTGACACAGGTACATACATACAGATACAGATAAAGATACAGACGTACTGACACAGGTACATACATACAGATACAGATAAAGATACAGACGTACTGACACAGGTACATACATACAGACGTACTGACAAAAGGTACATACATACAGATACAGATAAAGATACAGACGTACTGACACAGGTACATACATACAGATACAGATAAAGATACAGACGTACTGACACAGGTACATACATACAGATGTACTGACAAAAGGTACATACATACAGATACAGATAAAGATACAGACGTACTGACACAGATACATACATACAGACGTACTGACACAGGTACATACATACAGGCACATACACAAGTAGAGACACAGGTACAGACGTTCTGACACAGATACATACATACAGATACAGATAAAGATACAGACGTACTGACACAGGTACATACATACAGATACAGATAAAGATACAGACGTACTACCACAGGTACATACATACAGATACAGATAAAGATACAGACGTACTGACACAGGTACATACATACAGATACAGATAAAGATACAGACGTACTGACACAGGTACATACATACAGATACATACAGATACAGATAAAGATACAGACGTACTGACACAGGTACATACATACAGACGTACTGACAAAAGGTACATACATACAGATACAGATAAAGATACAGACGTACTGACACAGGTACATACATACAGATACAGATAAAGATGCAGACGTACTGACACAGATACATACATACAGACGTACTGACACAGGTACATACATACAGGCACATACACAAGTAGAGACACAGGTACAGACGTTCTGACACAGGTACATACATACAGACACAGACGTTCTGACACAGGTACATACATACATACAGACACAGACGTACTGACACAGGTACATACATACAGACACAGACGTACTGACACAACAGACATACATAAACAGTGACAGACGTTCTGACACAGGTACATACATACAGGCACATACACAAGTAGAGACACAGATACAGACGTTCTGACACTGGCACATACATACAGGCACATACACAAGTAGAGACACAGATACAGACGTTCTGACACTGGCACATACATACATACAGACACATACACAAGTAGAGACACAGGTACTTACATACAGACACATACACAAGTAGAGACACAGGTACATACATACAGACACATACACAAGTAGAGACACAGGTACATACATACAGACACATACACAAGTAGAGACACAGGTACTTACATACAGACACATACACAAGTAGAGACACAGGTACATACATACAGACACATACACAAGTAGAGACACAGGTACATACATACAGACACATACACAAGTAGAGACACAGGTACTTACATACAGACACATACACAAGTAGAGACACAGGTACATACATACAGACACATACACAAGTAGAGACACAGGTACATACATACAGACACATACACAAGTAGAGACACAGGTACATACATACAGACACATACACAAGTAGAGACACAGATACAGACGTTCTGACACTGGTACATACGTACAGACATACAGACACAAGTAGAGACACAGATACAGACGTTCTGACACAGGCACATACGTACAGACACACAGACACAACTAGAGACACAGATACAGACGTTTTGACACAGGCACATACGTACAGACACACAGACACAACTAGAGACACAGATACAGACGTTTTGACACAGGCACATACGTACAGACATACAGACACAACTAGAGACACAGACACAAATACAGATGTTCTGACACAGGCACATACATACAGACATACAGACACAACTAGAGACACAGACACAGATACAGACGTTCTGACACAGGCACATACGTACATACATACAGACACAACTAGAGACACAGACACAGATACAGACGTTCTGACACAGGCACATACGTACATACATACAGACACAACTAGAGACACAGACACAGATACAGACGTTCTGACACAGGCACATACGTACATACATACAGACACAACTAGAGACACAGACACAGATACAGACGTTCTGACACAGGCACATACATACAGACACAGACGTTTTGACACAGGCACATACGTACATACATACAGACACAACTAGAGACACAGACACAAATACAGACGTTCTGACACAGGCACATACATACAGACATACAGACACAGGTGGAGACACAGACACAAATACATGCCCAGACAAGACACCGGTACAGGTACATGTACGGGACAGCCGAGTGGCGGATTTGAGTGACAGTCTGTTAGAGAAACTGTAGACCAGGCTCAGGAAAGAGGACACACATCTAACACTGGAGGTGTCAGAAGACTCAGGTGTTACACTGTTTGGCCAACTCACCTGTTGGTGAGGTTTGTAAGGAGTTTAACTCCTCCAGGTCACTGAGCTGTTCGAAAGTGATGAGTTAAGAAACTGGACTTTAATTTTAGCCACTCATCAGTGGAGATGAATGAACTTAAATATGTTCAGTCGTATGTCGGTGCAGAAATAGTTTGGCTAGACTCACCAGCTACATAACTGTGACTTCTGTGTTACTCCTGTCTGGTCAGGTCATTAAAATATGTGGTGTTAACAGAGAGGTTGTTTCTAATGCTCTGCTGTGAAAGCTTTACATTAGGTGCATTGCTGTGGGGTTTTGGTTGAAGCCGGCCACAGGAGATATGTGAAGTTAGTAAGGGGTTGAACTCCTCCAGGTCGCTGAGCTGCTTGAGTTATGAACAGGACTTGTAGTAGATATTTTAGTTTAGTCACTCATCCGAGGAGGTGTATTAACTCAGATATGTCCAAAGTCATACATCGCTGTAGAAATAGTTTGGCTTAACAGAGCAGTTATATAACTCTGGCTTTCCTGTGTTGCTCCTGTCTGGTCAGATCATTTAAACTGTGTGCTCATCCAGCGTTTCTTCTGAAATCAGTGGTGCTAACAGAGAGTTTGTCTCTGCATCGCTGCAACAAATGGGAAAGCTTTACACTCGGTGCGCTAAAACATTAGTGAGATCAGTTGCTGATGTTGGATGATTAGCTGTAAATCACACTTTTTAAATCACACAGCAGGATTAACTCGTTTATAATTGCTGTTACATAATGTGACCTAACACAGTACTGAAGACAAAACATGGTGAAATTTACTTTGAAGCTCATTTTAGCAGTATCACTACACAAAAAGAGTGGATTTAATAGAGAAAAGAAAAAGCTAATCTTTAACCAAGGGGCAAAGGGTCCTTGTTTTGATCAAGATGCTCAGGTATCAAACAGAGAGAAACTGTTGCTCCATTCTTAGCCCTGTCCTACTTACAGTATATTATACAATATGCAATGTGGTAAAAAGTATGTGATCACCTGATCATCACACATGTAAGATCCATTTGGACATCTCATTCCAAAACCACAGGCATTAACGTGGAGTCGTCAACCTTGTGAGACTGCAACACTCCACTGGGCAGCTTTCCGCAGGACAGCATGTCTGTGTCCATTCACTCAAAACAGTACTAGTTCAGTTCAATTCAAATTTATTTGTATAATGCTTTTTACAACAATGTTGTCGCAAAGCAGCTTTACAGGAGCTTTGAAAACAGACAGTTACAACATATACCCCCCTGTGAGCAGGCCAGGGGCAACAGTGGCAAGAAAAAACTCCCTCAGACTGGAGGAAGAAACCTTGGGAGGAACTACGACTCACAAGGGGAGACCCATCCTCCTCTGGTCAAACTGTATTTACAGTTTAATAAACTAAATACCAAAGAAAAGAGTCTCTGTTTGAAATCTAGATGGCAAAGCTTTAAAAGCTGTACAGGTAGAGGCAGTCTCTGACTGAGGCAGTCCGTGATTAAGTCTTTATGTAAAGTGAGCTGAAACAGTCTGATCCTATCTCAATGCTGGTGCATCTGGATGGCACAGTGATGTAATTGAGGGTGTAGCAGTTGCCACAAATGGACAGGAGAACTGGCTGGTGATGGGTGGGAAGGAGGCCCTGATAGCCAGTCTTCTAACAACGTTCTACAAACCGGAGGACAGTCAGTGTTGTCAGGAACTGATCTAGCAGATTTAACAGGGCGGAAACTTCATGACCTGACTTGTGGCAAAAATGGCATCCAGTGGCAGTGGCACTTTCAGAGTTGCGGAGCCAGTATGACCCATTCTTCTGTAGTGTTTGTATATGGAGATTGCATAGCTTTGTGCTACATTTTATACACCTCTTAGCACTGGGTGTGACTGAAACACCTGGACTCAATAATTATGAGGACTCTCTATATATTTTTGTCCATGTTGTGTTTATTATGCATAGTATATCTAATATTCAAAGGTGATGTGCTTTTTAATCAATCCCAAAATGTAGCACAATTTCAATAGAAAGGATAATATTTAGAAAAAAAGTTGTAAAACTGAAAAGAATGTCAGAAACCTGCTACAGAATAATAACAGAACCACCTTTTCGTCTGTACATTCATATATGTTTATATAAGGTTTATCTGGTTCCTGGAACCGGTTCCTGGAAACTGTGGTCTTGTTGTACTCACACATGAATTGGAATATCAGAGTGGATGTACAAAAAGGCTCACCTCATGGTTAACAAAGGGTTAAGTAAAGCAGGCTGTGCACAACCACAAACATGCCTACTGATCTGGAACTGATCTAATTAATTCATTGTGGTATCAGATGGTCAGTACATAATACACGCCTGATTAGTCCTGAATACGAGAGACTGCTGAACACACAAGTACATTTCCTTTATTAGAGTAGTGATATTTTTTTTGGTAATTATTCATTTATTAAGGCCGTGCTTTATTTTGATTTAACAGATAAATGCATACATTAGGCTAAACACAGGTTTTCATTGTTACATAATCAAAACTTTTTATTTTTATATATAGAAATCTAAGAAGGCCCTGTATTATTCTCTAGGTTTAAAGTCTTAATGCATAAGATAAGTTGAGTTTCTGACAATTAATAATTAATAATATTAATAACAATTAATAATTTATAATTAATAATAATTAATAACTATATATATATATATATATATATATATATATATATATATATATATATATATATATATATATATATATATATATATATATATATTCAGCATTAACTGCACTATGTAAAAATAAAACAAAGCCATATATATATATATATATATATATATATATATATATATATATATATATATATATATTAATAATGAAAACATAACAATGTTCTTGTTGTCAAGAATTGATTTTATGTTGTTTTTATTTTCTGTGCACAGTATCACGAATATCCAGTATCTGCTAATCATTTTCTGGCTGTCTGTACTATTTGAAATAGACATCTGTTGATTGTTGTCATATATCATTATTTGTCATAGCAATAATATGTTGGTGCTTATACATCTCAAAATGGTTATAAAACAATGAGCACGTTTACATGCACTTAATTATCAGATCATTATCAGATTTCAGCAGTTCAAGTGTTCATGTAAACAATAGGGATAAGGTCAAGAAATCTGATCCTAAAATCTAATACAAAGATCTGGATTTTAGCTCAGTAGCTCGGTACATGTGTACTCTTACTCAGATTACTTTCAGATTGTTAACTTTATGGCTATTTTGACTGGAAATAAGCAAGCAGTGGTTAGTACAGCGAGAAAGTGAAAATGCTTATACTTGTAGGGCTGCACCTAACAATTAATTTAATAATCGATTAATCTAATGACCAATTTTTAGATTACTCTGATATGTATATATGTATATATGTGTATATATGTATATGTGAACCATGTCAACGGAGCTGACGCAGAAAAGTGTGAGGGCAGTGACGGCTACATCGCTTCAAGCGCACGCAGATGGAGTATAAATCAGCCTTTACATGTGTTAATAATTTTAAAACCTTTGTTTCTGTGTGAAATACTCCCACAACTTTAGACGCACACAGATAGATCCGTGCTTTCAGTAGGCGTGGCCATCTTTGTGACACATTGATGCACATTATGCTAATCAACGTGATTTCGATTACTAGCAATAGCTTTCTGTGAGGAAAAGCTTTTGGAGGGGTTTGTTTCCCATCACTACCACTATGAGCAACTCTGACTTGGTCAGTTTCTCTACAGCTGAGCATTTCGCATCAAATCACTCTGAATTACTTACTTTGCTTCTTCATCATTATATCATGCAGACATTGTAGGGGAAAACTGTGTAATTCTCCATTAATGTTAAAGAATGTGATCTTATTTTGACAGCGTATTAAGGGTCTGTGAAACAAGCGCTAATATTTGCTGGCTGCCTATACCATCTGTTGATATTAATATTTCATATTAGAATGGCTACCTTTTTACCCCTTTTATCTCTAATTACTACACTCTTTCAGTCATGATAACCATAAATTAAAGCTTGTAAGACATAAGAGGTGTATACAGGCATTGTTGTCGTATGTCATTATTCGTAATAGCAATAATATGTTAGTGCTTATACATTTTGGATGTCGGGAGAGTCTGCAAAACCAGTGCTAGTATGTATCTCTAAAAAACCTGTGGTGAAACTGCAACTTGTTTGTCTTGTGTGTTGAATATTCCTTATTATCTCTTAAAAAAAACTATGTGAACATAAAACTAGAGATGGAAAGATCGATTGGCTTTGTATCGGTATCGGCAGATTTTTCATCAAAATATGCGATCGGTGATCGGCTGATATTTCTCCAATTTAGCCGATCCCGAGAGCCAATCAAATGAGCTTAATTTCTATATTTCCAGCTAGCGTTTCGTTGAAACCTCCTCCAGCCAGGCCAGCTTCTGAACTGCTAGGTGGAAACACATACCTTTTCATTTTCGACAGACTGACTAAAGCGGCGGCCTCGCGAGAACAGTTTTCTTTTGCGTTGCGTTGCGTTGCGTCCGTCTGGCAGCTTGTTGCCGCATGTGATACAGACTCATCCAGAGAGTTTTTAAAATCTGTAAAATTAACTGTGTCTCGGTGGGGAACCAATGACATTTAACATTACTAATCTGATACGGTTTGTAGAGCACACCCACGGCTGAATACAGTGAGTACCAGCAAACAGCAGAGCTACCACGTGCAGCTAGCACAAAACTAATAACCCAGAACACCAAGCAGACCAGATCTGACCTGTACAAACAGAACAGCAGCAAAAATTCAAAATCTACATTTAATGATTGCAGTATTGAGGATATTTGTTTGATTTACTTTGTTTATTTACTGTTAATTTTGTTTAAAATATTATGCTGTTTCACATGAACTCGTTAAAAATTGTAATAAACCAGTTTAGACCATGTTTCATGACTTGCTTGCGCTAATTACTACATGTAGCCCTGCCGTGGCATATAGCCCCGTCCTCGATCGGTATTGACTATTGGCTGATCGCATTGAAAGGTGATCGGCCATCGATCCATCTCTATATAAAACAATTACAAAGTGAAAAAAATCTAGATCTTATGAATGTGGTGTGGATCTTGTTGTGTCTCTACTAAAATGTAGTTTTTTAATTGTACTGAATTTTACTGCAGACCTCTGCAAATACATCTGTCTGCAATTCTAATCCAGGTGTTTCAGGTACAGATTTTATCTTAACATTGGTGTCAGGATCAGCAGATATGTACCTGGGAAAACTATCGTATCATCACTATTAATAATTCCTTCGTCCATTAAGCATACCTTACACAGGCCTAACCCAAGTCCAATGACTGATAATCAGATGGTGCTGCTAACTTGCTGTTGCTGTACATTCAGATAACAGATGGGCGCGTTAATCGTTACGGCTACTTTAGATTCTTGCTTGTTGCCCAAACCGCAAGAAAACAGCCCTGATTCTGATCATTTGCTCGTATCTGATTTGCATCATTCACTACAGAATATTGCTATGAGATGCTCTGTCTCAGTGCGCCCTTCGTTTGCTTGTACTCTGCCTTCTTTCTCATTATTTCTACTGCGCATTCAAGAGAATAAGAATGTGCAACGTGTTGAATTGTTAAGGCTTGAATTGCTCCTTCAGAGCTTGGCAGAAAGGCAGCCTGCACTCATCGCGGCCCACCACCAGCTGGTAAATGTGTAAATAAGCCCAGTGAATATGAACAAAGCCGTAAGCCGAGAATGCTCATCAGCAATGGCCAGGCCTCTTCAGCTTTTGCCAGAAGACTTCAGCGCCTAAGAATTGAAATCTCCATTGTGCACATAAAGAACTAGTTTTTCTCTTTTCCCTTCTAGGTGCTTGTATTTTACATATTTGTTTGCAGGCCCCGGCATGGTCCGCCGACAATGGCATCGGAAGAGGTCCCCTTTTGTTGCTGTTATTGCGGCGTACAATGTCACATTATGTACAGACAAAGGTACTGATAAAGCAGGAGACTGGACAGATTAAATGTTCCTGGCCAGTTGCTTTCGAGGCAGCTTTATTTATTCACATGAGAATCAGCGGTGTGGTTTTGTTTTTGTTATGTACAGCATGAATTTCTCAGCTGTAAATAAGAATTCAAGGTGAACATAAGCTCTTGTTCCATTAAACTTAAATGTGTTTTTTTTTTGTTTTGTTTTTTAAAGGTAACCTCAGAACAAAAAACATGTCTGTCAGTCACATGCCATAAAAACATGCCTTGGTGAGAAGCATATCTCTATGCCTTATACTGATCTGTCCATGGACCTCCTGGCCTGTTGCTAGCACCCAGCGCACCTGCAATAGAGACATGCATATTTCAGCCTGCCCAATGCTGGCCCTGTATAGTACAGCCTTTGTTTGCTCACCTTACAAAGAATAGCCTCTGGCTGTTTACTGTGTTGGCTGTGAGGTTATACCCAGGTTTGAAAAATGAATTGATGTCCAGTGAAATACAGGTTCGTTTTTGTTTCACGTGTAGTGACAGACCTTGCTTTGATACTAGTTAATATTTTATTTCTCTGTGTATTGTGTTTTAAGGCAGTTGGAGGTATAGACAGTATGTTGTAATGATTAGTAATTTAGTGTTGTTGTTGTTGTTAATAAATAATAATAATAATAATAATAACAATAACAATAATAATAATAATACAAATAATATGGAAAGCTTTAAATAGACATAATATGCTCCTCTGTATTATTTTTAGTATTTTTTCTGGTAGTTGTGGGGCACATATCTGATTTCAGATACAGTCCTATGCAAACACCAGTCAAAATGGACATTAAACACAGGACTGATACAATATTGTGCAAAATATCCTAAACACGATGTTTTCAAGCATGTATCTCTGCAACACATGTTTTTGCTCTTTTAATATGCACTGTATATTATTAGAATAACTACAAAAAACATAATAACAGTAAACAGTTGTAGGGTTGTTTCAGGAGCAATGTTTTCTCCTGGAATTTTTTCAGCACACTTGATTAAACGTAAAATATTAATTAACCAAACCAGATATTGGGTAATGACTATATTTAATGCTGGGCTACCATGAAGAGAGATTTGGAACTAAACACACTGACACACATGAATCAGCTACTTGTTAAATTAACTATAAAAAAAATTCTGTGCAAAAAAAAAAAACGCTTTCTGTCCAGATGAATAATTGTTTTCTCTAAAATTTTCAGGTGCGTTACATTTTTACACTATTGTATATATTTATCTGAAAGTTGCACAGAAGCATCAACAGAATGACTTGTGTTTTTTTCCGTATTTAGCGTGTCCACTCTTTGCCTCACAGCTTCCATTCAGACTCGTATCAGTTTTTTTTTAAAGAAGTGTGCAGGGATATTTCTTGACACCTCCAAAGTTCAGTCTTAGGGAGCTGAATTTCCAAAACACATTCAGTGAAGTCTGGACTGTGGGCTGAAGAGCAGCAGTTTCTTTGTTTGATTTGCAAATTGTTTTCCTCTTTGTTCATTCCTTTTTCTCAGTAACAGCTTCTTGACAGCTGCACATCCTTTCAGCCTCTGACAGTCGACGAGTGGACAGAAACACCTGTCTTACCTTTCGTATCTGCAGGGCGGAGCTTGATTTTTCTATCAAAAATAACTATTGTTTTTCTCGTGCTGACAGTTTTGGTGGTCTGTGAAGTCCTGCGCTCTTGTTAGAGTCCTGTTATTTGATTATCCTTTAATTATGTTTTCCCTTCTGTGTTCAAGCAGATTATTTTATATATAAACCTTGATTAAATTAATCTTTTGTACCCAGTGGTTGCTTTAGTGATAGTAAATAGAGGAAGACTGGTCTTTGACTTTTGAACAGTACTGTATATCTGCCAGTGTTGATGCATGAACATTTGTAACATTAAAAAAAAACAAACACTGGAAGTAGATCCACCTGGATTAGCATTACAGAGACCGCTGGCGTTTATTTGTAGAAGGTTGTACATGCAGTAAACTAAAAGAACTGCAGGTGTCTTAGCACAGATGTGCACAGTATCCTCGCATCAGTGAAACAGTCTGCTCTGTAGTAATGACTACATCATCAGATATCAGCCCATTATTCATACACGTTTGTGTCTGCTTGCTTTAGGGTGAGCTCGTACATGGACTGGAAAGCAGGGAACTATGTGTGGTTATTAATATAGATTTGAGGTTAAGTTTAATTGGATGGAGATGCTAACGTCAGCTTTTATTCCGTGGAGGTCACCCGCATAGCCCTTGAGCGTCTTTTGGCCTGAATCTCACCAGAGGCAGTGGGTGAAAACCAGAACAACCTCATTTTACTCTTTTCTGAGTGGGTGGCACACGAGTAGAGTTTGGTGGAACTGACATCTCCCTCCTCTTTGAGTTGGCATGAGCTGTCTCTGCGCTCCTCCACAAACTAACAAAGACGTTTACACGTGGAGAAATAGGAGACATCAAATGCGGATCTCTGTGCGATGTGAATGCGTAAATATATCTTCAAATGCAGGCTTGTGTGCGCGTGTTATTTATTTATTTTTTTCCCTTTGGTGCGGGGGAGTAGGGCTCTTGTCATAAAGCGCAGCTCTTCCATCAACTGATCAATATGTTTTCTGCTTCTTCCCTTTCAGAGGAGAAGACGCAGCTGGTTCTAAATGTCGACAAACAGCTTGAAGAAGTCAGAGAGTTGGTAGGTCTTTGATCAGTAATTTCCACTCTCCACATTTTCTAAATAATGAATTTGGGGGGAGAAGGAAAAAAAAAACAAAAAAAAAAAAAAACATCCCCCTGCATAAACAACACCTGTAATGTCGGTGGTGACACGAGACACTCTTCATGTGGCTGAAGGCTGCTCCGTGCTAACAGTGTGATCACGTCCTCATAATGCGCTTTTAACTGACACCGCATGACACATTTCACGCCACTGCTGGAGGAAGGCGCCGTGTCAGGTGCCGAAAGCGAGCAAGCAATGTGCGCTACATGTAAATTGCTCCTGTGCTCGTTCAGTCATGTCATGTTGATCGGACATCGTAAATCAGCTGGGCCCTTTGTGTGTTTTGCTTTCTCGTGTGACATGGATGCACGTCGAAGCTGTCAGCGAGGAGCCAAACCAGAGACTTTAATGAAGCAGCACCTCCTGATGTCACCACATCTGCAGTAGGACTCAGCTCTCCACCGCTCCGAGAACTTTCTCCAGCAATCAGAAATAATGAACCGGTAAACTTTGCATGTTTCAGGACGAATTTGCCGGCAGGATCACAAACGTCTTCCCAGACATTCTTGTCTTTTTGCATAACGTCTTCAGTGGACTCTTCATTACCTTCCACGATGGCTTTGTCTGTGAACGAGAGCGAAACGGTCCAGTGGCAGTGTTTAAAAGTCGGTTTCACAGAGAAATGTAAAAAGATGCTGCTTCGTCAAGGCCTGTGGTGGTGCTCCTCACCGACAGCTATGATATGCGTCCATGTCACTTTAGAAAGCACACGAAAAGCAAAGCTGGAGAAAGATGAAACATAAGTAGGGGGTTGATTGACCAGTTTTTTTTAAAAAATCCACTCTGATTAATGTGCCTAGTTGGAGCAGATGGACCTTGAAGTTCGAGAGATTCCCGTCCAGAGCCGAGGAATGTACAGCAGCCGCTTGAAGAGCTACAAACAGGAGATGGAGAAGCTGGAGAAGGACTTTGTGAGTAAAGCTCACTCCTACACTACATGCAGCTTCACTTTGTTTACACAAACACACAGACATATAAGCCCCTCGCTTAAAAAAAGAAAAAAAAAAAGAAAAAAAAATTTATTCCCTCACTCTCCAAAAACACACAAAAATCTTTGAAGGTCAGTAGCATGTCCACTGAGGTTAATTCTGAGTTTGTTTTTAAAGCTTTGCTGGTCCCGAGGAGACCGGGCCTATGCTCCTTCTCGATGTCCTTGTTTAGTTATTCATAAATCTTACCTGCCCGTCTAAAACCTACCCCACACACATCAAACCTTAATGAAGGGCTTGCCCTCTGAAGCCACTTTTTTGGCTTGTTTTACATCACCATGTTGCTTCGTGGTTATTTACTGTTGGTCATGTTCAGACCCATATCTTCTTTCTTTGAGGTGCTCAGCCTGTTTCTCTGAGCATTATTAAAGTGCTGCAGTTTGTGTACTGCCAAAGAGAAGAAGTACTCTTGTCCTGCGTTCTCAGTTCAAGATCTTGTCTGCAGTTCCTCGTACTAAACTTAAAACCTTGACCACCTAAATCCTCCTTACATATCCAGGTTACTTTAAATGACACTGAATGCTGTATTATGTGTGTGTGTGTGTATTTTGTGCCATCTGTGGAAATGTGAGAAATTAATCTCCTCCCTCTGAAATTCAAAATCCCACATTAAGTCTCAGCACGAACCACTTTTCCTTCTTCATCTAAATCCCGCTTTCAAACCCAGCACCTGTATCTAATTCAAGGTGCGCTTGATATCAATTACCAGATGGCAGCGGCGTCAACAAAGATTCCAAAAGGCGTGAAATAAATGAGAAGATTTAAGAAAAGGATCTTTTGCCAATGATCTGATGCTGCACCGCTGAGGCTGATGGCTTAGATCACAGTGGAGATCTCTCTTCTCAGAGAGGCCTCGCATTCCTCACCATGGGCATTTAATTGGCTGATGATTAATCTTTAGCTTCTCCTGCTTGACTGTTGCCTGGTTAATTATCATGCAATTAACACCTGCTGTGCAGGGGTTTTGCACCACATTCATCTTTTGCATTCCTTCAGCATTCTTCTATTTTTTTTCCTACCCCCTGAGCTAAGCTTACATGTTGATTATTGTCTTCCTTTTAAAACTTCAAACACATTTAGGATGTAATGCAGATACATAATGTGCTTTTTGTCTGTGAACTTAAATATATTTGCTGGAGCTTTGCAGATGTAAATATATACATCTCACTGCTGGCCAAAGAAAAACATGCATCTCTCCCGATTTTGCTTTTTCAATATCAATTCAACCCGACAGCTGCTTTTTATAACTTGTGAAAATTTTATGATGAATGGACCAAAAGAAATGCTCAAAAAATCTCTTGTAATAAAAAAACATCTTTGAACCCTACTTACAGTTACTATATTATAGATACTACTATATATGTATGTATATAATAATAATAATAATAATATTTACATTTATGATGCGCCTTTCTCAAACCCAAAGCGCTACATATAAACATAAAAACACTCAATACAAAAATGTATGTATCCAATTTAAGGGAAAAAAAATCTATTACAATCTAAACAGATGTGTCTAAAGTAACTTTTTAAAAGATAGTGTCTGGAAAGGCATTCCACAGCCGAGGAGCTCCCCCACTGACCTAAGACAAGCTGCTGTAGAGTGACAGTACCAAAAGAGCGTAAAGAGTGTATGTGTATATATATATATATATATATGTGTGTGTGTGTGTGTGTGTGTGTGTGTGTGTGTGTGTGTGTGTGTGTGTGTGTGTGTGTGTGTGTATGTATATATATATATATATATATATATATATATATATATGCAACTTTACTGAAGAGACCAAAAACATACTTTACTTTCAATGTAAGTCAATGGAACCAGATTTTTTCCCAGCTGTTTTGGAGAACTTCTATTGGTTCATCCATCATGACAGCCAACACAGAAAACTTAAAATCAACAAAAATGGATGCATGTATTTCAGTGGACAGCAACTATAAGTTGATGTATTTTCACTTAAAATATCAGCAGAGCATGTCACTCGTCCAGTCTTTCTTAAGACTGTGTATATGAAACCTAAGAAGCAGCATGTGATGTGTTTTTGAATCTCCTCTAAAAAGTGATTCATTTTTTATGTACATTAGTTTATTTAGTTCTCTTTTCGGCCGTTTCATGACAGCAGCAGCGGTTTGTCAGACGTCGTGTCCTGGTTCAGGTCTTAGAATGACATAATAATTGGCCTGATGTAAGTCGCCTTTTGTTCCTTCAGAACTTGGGTTGCTGTACATTTGAAAGACAGATCCCCCCGAAGCGTCTGTTGGTAGTAAGGCCTACCAACTTGTCCTAAAGCTGAGAGATTCAGCTGGGTTCTCAGAAGTGCCAAATGCTTTAGCGTGGACGGCTTATCCTCTCTGCCACGCAATGTGAGCACGCGCGCACACTTCTAAGAGGTGTCATGAAAAAGGCCATCACTTCTTTTTTTCTTTTTTTTTTTGAAAAAAGAGGAGTCTTTGTTGTGCTTCCACGGGAAATCAAGGCCCTGTCCTGGCCTTCCCCTCCTCTGGCCTCCCTGGAGCGTCTCCCCCTTTACCCCCCGCTCACATCCAGTCGTTCACCCGCAGTTTGAAGTCTTCCTGCCATCGCGCTCGCCAGATTCGGCCTCCTGTTCGGCAGCAGACGGGGACTGGCTGACCCAACAACTCTGCCATTTTTCTGGGGGGGGGGGTGGGGGAAGAGAGAGTCAGATATCAGAAAGACATCCTGAAGGTATGTTTGCTTCATGATGGCTTCATTTTGATAATGGGGCAGAGGGTCTAAAAGCCAGGAGCCCCCGCGGAGGCTGTATATTAGCAGAAAGAAAAGAGTTTTGGTGAGACAAAAACACACAAGGGAAAAAAAAGCCCAAGCTGATTTGTCTTTGATTGGCCACACTACATGTCCTCGGGTTCGGGAACCAGAATGACATGCCTCATAGCAATGCCTTTGATCTGGCAGAAGACCACCGTAATGGTGGCATAATTTGATGAAGCCAATTGGGTAAACATGCCCATATCTTCAAAGGAAGTGACAAAGTTTCTCCACCTCTGAGATCTCTTGTATGGCCATGGTGTCCTTCACGAGGACCAGCCTGCTGGTGTGATGATGGTGTTTGGGTAGATTGTGTGCTTAAACATAAAATTAGTGAGTTGTAGATGGCCAACTGCCCATTCCATTGAGCCATTGTTCATAGTGTGTTCATTTGTAGGCTTAATACAAAGACTTTATGGCAAGACCTCTGTCAGTGTACTCTCTGTATGTATCTGAAAGCGTCCCTCCTCCGCCGCTGATCCAGACTGACCTTCACATCTGAAAACGGTAGGTTTTACCGTCAGCATTTTCATGAAGCTGCCGCACTCCCACATCTAATGGATCAGATAAAAATCACCTTCATAAATCCTTGCTCTATTAAGTCAGAGCACATGCCACTGTCCACAGTAGCTCCTCTTGGTGTTTTTTTTTCTTTTTCCTGCCCCACAGTCACCAGTAGATGGCGACATTGCTCCACGCATCTCTGAAAGTGGCGCGTCAGTGTTGATGCTGATAGGCGTTTTCTGATCAGAGGAGTCTCTTCTGGATACAGCTAGATCTGCCGCTCCATCAGAACAGCGCTGCTTCCCTTTGACCTCCTCACTTTGAGAAAGGCAAAAATTAGAGCCAAAAAAATGGCCCACATATCCCGAGGACCTGTGGGTGCTTGTGTACATGCTTGAAGGGAAGGAGAAGAAGAAAAAAAAAAAGCTTGCAGATGGAGCTGTCGGTGAACAGGTGAATGTGTGTGTTCAGTGGTTCTCATTGTGTTCTCAAGCCCCTGCTCTTTGAAAGACCTCTAAACTTTTAAGCTTTGCCCCCAGCGTTCTGTGGTTTTATCTCTGGCCAGGCATCTAACTTGTCTGTCATTACACAGAGATCCTATATGGAAACGGGCTCGGCATGCACAATGAGAGTGAAAGAGTTTGAAATGATTTCCCACTACGTGATCTAACCTCTTGGCATTACACAACCATGCTGTTTATGTAACTGTTGCATTGTTGCATCTGACTTGTAGATGATAGCGGGATCTTTTCTGACCAGGTTTCATTAAGGCTGTAATCAGTCAGTCATGTAAATGCATGGTTCGCTAGAATACGAGGAGCGATGGATATGCATTTCCCTATTCTTTATGCGGCCTTTCAGTTTTTTTTCCCAATGGGAGATTATTGATGTTTTTTTTCCCAAAGCATTTATTAAATCAGCCATCCTTGAAACATAGTACACAATCTATTCTCAGGACGCCGAGTATAAATTAAAAATGCATTTTGCTGTGCATTTGTATAGCGCTAGTGTTGACCTTCAATTGAAAACATGGAGATGTTAAACTAATATTCACCAAATGCTACCAAGATACAATGAAAAGAGTCTATTTTGTATGTCCTTATCACATCAATTATGGTTTTCTTTAGAAAAAAATATTGTAAGTACTTACTCTTTCATTGTATTATGAAAATCTAGATTTTGGGACACAAAAGCTCAGGATTTCAACGACATGGGTGAGAAGTCCTTGTGGTTATCAATGTGAAAACGTGGTTGGCAGCTCGTACTTAACTTAGTGCTTCATTTCTGAACTGCCGTGAGGCTTTATTATTTGACTTTATATGAAATATATAAGGATGACTTTTTATTTATTTACTCTTTTCAGTGTAAAGCTCCAATAGGAAGTCGCCTGAGATGATCATATTCTTTAAAAATGTTAAAACAGTGTAGTCTCAGGGCAGATTCACATCCAGATGAATTGTAAAATTATGCTGTTGTGGTTTGTTTCATGTTATATTTAGCAGTAGTGTCCACGTGTAGTATGGATACGTTAAATTGTCCGCTACATGTCAATCCCTTTAATCAGCGAACGCATAACTAACCCGGTTATTTCGTTGCTATTTCGTAAAACTCATACAGTGTAGAATGAAATATTTTAGTAGATACCCGAAGATATTTTCAGATGTTTTATTTAATGTTAAGTTTTTTGGGAACACCAAGAAGTTTTAAATGATAAATGATGTACTGTAATGATTTATTTACAGTGATTTCTTGATATCTGCCTGAGATCACCACGTTTCAAATGCGAGACGCTCATCATTTTGGACTTATCCTATATTACTTCATTGTTCACAGATTCTTACCATTTTTTTAAAAGCTTATGAACTTGCACAGTAATAACAGTGTAATAGAATAATTTTTATACATGCATCTACAGCTACATTGTTTTTATAGTATTGAAAATAATATAGTATTTACCTTCATCTTTTCTTTATTTTTCACCCTAAACATAGATTTATGTGAAGTGTAGATCAACAGAAATGTATTAGATTTAAAATGTTGTCTGTCTTTTATGATTCTTAAACGCTCCGACGGTTTCCTTTTGTCCTACTATGGACAAAGTAACCTCGTTGTTGCTCATGGAGCCTTTTATTTTCTAATGTTTTGGTAATTTGTGCTCAAGGACTGAAGAGGATTCACTAGAACTTTTTTAAAAGTTCCAGATCCTCTCGGGGCTTATTGAAAAAAGCAGTTGAACATTTTGTAATTAACTTGATGAAATCCTGAGTTTTGAGACAAGTTTCTGCTGCTCATAGAAAGTTGTTCACTTTTAATCATTGTTACTGATGATAACGTGCGCTGCTCATTCTAAGACTTGCTGCAGTTTTTAGTGCACTATATTTAGTTATATGCACAGCATGTTTTTGCGAACTGAGGCTTTTGAGGCTCCCAAAATCAAAACCCAAACTTGTCTCTAAGATTCCTTGTTATGCAGCTCAAGTCGCCTATTACAGCAACTTCTACAAAGCGGAGGCACGACATACACATATGAGCTGGATGTTGGACTCGTTTAATCGTCTTAGATTAGAGCCAAACATGGATCCTGGAAACCGAGGATTGTTCCGGCGCTGTTTACACCGCTAAGGAGACACTACAGATTGAGGTCTAATTGTCCTCTGGAGTTTAACGAGCCGTCGATCCTGCTAAAGTCCAATGACACTCTCCGATTACAAACCTTGCGCATTTATTATGGAAATCCCTTGAATTGGCGCTTCTCTTTTGCAGAGATAGAAGCGTTTTAAGAGAAGAATGAGTCAATCTTTTGAATGCGTCTTTTATTGGGGAGTTGTTCTAGCCTGAGGATCTTGCGGATTGATGGAGGAAAGCTGTGTTTTGATAGCCAGAGATGGGATTGTGTGGCTTTGCGAGATCAGCTCTGTGGCGCATGGTGTAATCGCAGTGATGGGAGGATGATGAGGTGAAGGACTGTGTCACTCGGAGGAGAAAATCAAGCCTCCATGGCTGGAAATGAGGAGATGGTGCACTTTAATGAGAAGGGGAAGCTTTCTCTGAGCTGGCGAGCATTTCCCCCCACAGCACCCCCCCTACAAGACACAATGTTACGGCATTTTTGAATCTATACGTTTTATTCTGAAGATGAGGGCATCCACGTGCCATATATATATATATATATATATATATATATATATATATATATATATATATATATATATATATATATATATATATATATATATATATATATATATATATAATATCTCAGAGGTGTAACTGTGTGTGAGGATATGGTTTGTGATGATTGGCCAACAAGATGAGATGTAGAGCAGTGTGTTTGTTTAACCATTTCCAGATCTCTCCTCATGGCAGCCCTGCATTAATTGTAGTTGGCATCCAATAACTGCTTCAGTTAATCAGCGCTTCATCATGTTACTTCAGAAAAGTTGAAGAAAGGAATGTACTATGCCCTTGTGCTAGCTGGACACATGACCCACCTTGAACACCTTGATCTTTGTTCTTCAAACAACCTCATAACTCAATTTTTTTCTATATAAGAATATATGAGAAGTTAAGAAATACACAATTCTTATATTCGTGTGTGTGTTTTTTGCATCTCTTCTAATAACATGATGATTTAACAGCTCCTGTACAGAGAATAAACAATATGCTGTTATTCTGCACATTTTAATGCATTTTTTTACCTTAATAAATTAAATAAAACAGAAAATAGAAAACATAATTGTTATTGCATGAATTTGATCAGTTCCATCACCTGATTTACTTATATAGAAGTATTTAATGGCAACTACTAATAACACTGAGCTTCATTGGGGAGATGTTTGGAAGTGGTTAAGTGAAGACATAAAGTCGCTGCTCACTATATTACTGTTATTTGTATTTATTTGTATATTAATCAAATAAGAAAATGTCAGTATTTATCAAATAAACACGTTTGTGTCTAAAAGGCTTTTGTAAATATGATTTAAAACATGCTGGACTTTTGCACAGTGCTCTCTGTGTCGTAGCATAACAGGCTGCATTGTTTACAGTACATATAAGCACTAGATGAATAATTCTCCATTTATCTACATTACGTAGAGCTTCTCTGACACTGATCACTGATCTGCAGGGCAGACTTCATTGTTTAGGACATGGTGTCTGCACATAAGGCTGTGCGTGAGTGTGTGTTTGTGTGTATGTGTGTGTGTGTATGCATGTGAGGGAGACAGGAGGCAGGAGAATCAGACGGAGCGGAGCTGTCTCCTCTCTTGGCCTATTCCTACCGTCCGCAGATACTAGAAGTGACATGTGACACTGGTAGAAAGTGAGAAATTGACATCTGGGACGAAAAATCGTGACAAAAAAAATGTGATTTGCCATACCGGCTTAACTATGAAAAATCATGAAGTATTTATGAAATGCATTATGAATCATTGGCTATTTTTTCCTTTTTTGGCTCCTCTTTATATATATATATATATATATATATATATATATATATATATATATATATATATATATATATATATATATATATATATATATATATATTCTTTTTTTTTTTTTTTTTTTTTTAAAGCACATCCCGGTGAGAGCAAGAAAACCTAGACATCCCCAGCTGCTTTGCCATCCACGGGCTCTTTCCTCTTTTAGTGTAGTGTATTTACAGGGTAGTTGAAATCTGTAAATTATTTCAAAGTTTCCCCACTCGAGGGGCATTTATTTTCCTCTGACTTAAGTGCCTCTAATGAGGTGCATGTAAAAGGATGAGAGGGTTCTTTTGCTCGTCTCCGAGACCGTTTTGGCTGGAAATGTGCCGGTTTTAAAGCCTGTGGTGGAAACGTACTATGGTCTTGATCAAAATTACACACTACAACACCCAGCAAATATTTGTTTGTTTTTCAGCAAAAGGGCTGGCCACCTTAGGGAGAGGGAGGAAAAAAAACAAAAAGACAGACATTGACAGGAAGACCAGCCAGCAAGGTCGTTCATTCCTCAGCGCAGGCTTTTTCTGTCTTCTATCTGGGTGAACTTAGCATGTGTAGTGTCTGATTCCTCAGAATCCGCCTTCAGTTTTTTTTGTTGTTGTTTTCTTTGTTTTGTTTTTATTTCTTTATTTCTTTATTTATCTATTTTCACCGAAAGAACATTTGTCAGTTCTGTCGTGAAAACCCTTTGACTTTTGGCTCTAAGCTGGCTGCTGTTGGTATAATTGCATTAGCCTATAACATTTTCCTCCCTATCCTACTTAGATTTGATCTTCTAGTGAAAGAGTAAGATTGTAAAGATGCTTTGATACGTTTCACAGCTTCTAATAGCCTTTTCTGCTTTGCAACGTGTTGGTGTCATTGTCTAAAGCAGCAGCTACATCCATTTTTCTGAAGCACGTTCTAAGAGGGTGATGAAAGTATGCATGCAGTCCCTTCCACACGGGCTCCTCGTATGTCCTTACACATGGAAAAAGTCTGCATGGCCCCTAAGGGTGCGACTGTCTTACATTTGCTGTTTGCGTTTGCAACTGTCTTACATTTGCTCTGCTTGTTTTTACCCTACAGAAAGAGTCATGTTGCAAAGCGTGGATGAAGTTAAGCTCAGTTTTCTGTACAAGGCCTTCCCCAAATCTCATTTGAATCTCGTGCACAATAGGAAGTGGAAAAGTATGCGTGAATATATAGCATTAATGATGTAGTTAAGCTCCTATGCCTGTTTAGCATTCGTATGCTAATGACCTGCCTATTCAGCCTAGACAATGGCTGCGCTAGAGAAAGCCTGGGTATTGCGCTGGTTAGCGTATCCATACGCACACGCGGACACAGACATTTGCACACAATAATAAGGGCAGATATTTCTGTGACTAGCAATATGTATTCTTAGATGAAACCCTCGGAATAGACATCAAACAGAGAATGTAACATGAATCGAGGTCAGTAGAGGAGCCATTGCCAAAGCTAAGAAAGAGTTAAAAGTGAGTTCTTTTTTATTGTTTCCAAAAGAGAAATGGAGAGAGATGTTGAGAGAAAGGCATGGGGGAGACGTGGAGAAAAAAGTGCTTTTCTGTGGAAGGTTCAGTGAACCATATGTAGGTAGCCACAGGCTAATGGGCGATTGGTCCCTCGCTCGCCAGGTATCCTGTGCCTCAGAAATCCCTCCTCCATTTCCTCTAATCTCACCTTTTCTCTGGCGCTGACCCAGGGAGGCCCGTTTTATTCCCCACTGCACGCCAGAGGAGAGGCGCTGTGATGGGAGCGGGTCTGGCCCTGCCTGCTCTGGCAGGCTCCCTCCCCACCGGCTCTTCTCTATTGATTTCTGCACCGCTGCCTAGCCGGGGTCTGCTCTGCCAGCACCCGCACCGGCCCCTCTCCCGGCCCAGCATTAATGTGTAGGAGAGAACGGCACCGAGAGAAAGGGGGAGAGAGAGAAAACGGCCTTTGATTTTTCATTAGAAATGCTTCCATATTTTAATATCGAGTTTAATCGGCTCTTATGCCTTAAAGAAATACCCATTCGCAGCGACTCCCCGGCCTTCAAAAAGTATATGCCGCTTCTTCAATCAAAGATGGTCGAATTTGTTCTTTTGTTGGGAGTTCAGTCGCGATCGTTTTTCTGCCCGTTTCCCTCACCCTCTCACGATGGGAGTCGTTAGGCTTATTGACTGCTGAACCTTAAAAGCTGTAAAAACAGTGTTTAGCAAAAATATAAAATGGATGTATATATGTATATGAAAATATAATATTTAAAAATGTATTTACATTTCCTTTATTTGCTCAGTAAAACACATTATTTTATTTTAAATATTGAAATACAGTTAATACAGTAAGTAGTGCTTTTACATTTGTCAGTGTGTATTTAACTCTTTCCAAGCTTTTCTTTGTGGCAGCCCAGTATTATTTACAGTTCTTATCTAATACCTGCTTTGACTGCTCAGTACTTCATTAAGCTAAATCAAGATTACTGCTGAAAGAATTTAATAAATTCATACAATGTCTGGGACATCCATACAAAATCTGGAACTAAACTTTGTTCTTCAAACTGGTGCTCACTTATTTCTTATATTTATGCTTATGATTATGCTAATGATATCTGATGTTCTTACTAGTGAAAATAGACTTATTACCACATGAATAAGTATATATATATATATATATATATATATATATATATATATATATATATATATATATATATATATATATATATATATATATATAAAACCACAGTTAATCACAGTGTTTAAATGTATTTCATCTGTGTTAATTTTCTCTTCATCATGTGCTGTGCTATTCAGTCTTTTTTTTCTTTTTTATTTCAGTCTAGTTTTGTAACACAATGCTTTTACACATTAAAGCCACAAACCACTAACCTGTGTGCTAATGAGAGGCCCCATGCTGCTATCTGATGCCTGTGTTCTTCACTGCTCCTGTAAATTTATTAAGTGACTAACACAAATGTCATGTCTACACGTAAACACAGGCTTTTGGTCATCTATCTCACATACCCACACATTCTCTCTGATGATAGATTGAATGATTTTGGAGATAGCGAAGACAAAAAGAACACCCAAAAGGACCCTCCCGCGATAATTGCTGTTTGGTCTGTTTATCTGATATTTTATCAAACGGAATGAAGGAAAAAAACCAAAAAAAACTCTTATTTAATTGAGCAACATCCTCCAATATGTTTGCACTTGGTGTAAAAGATACTGGAGGAAAACATTTGTTTATGTGTGTGTGTGTGTGTGTGTGTGAGAGAGAGAAAGTGTGTGTGTGTGCGTGCGCGCTTATACGCTGTTCTTTTTGCTTGTGGAGAATGTTAGCCCCCTGCTAGGATGATATGCATTATTTAAGACTCTGTTGTGATAGTGCAGCCTGCTCGAAAAGGTCTTTGCTTTCTTTAACCACCACAGCACTTTGCCCCAGCTCATCCCTTCAGCTCCTGCCTCTACCCCTGACTCTGAAGCAAGCGTGCGCCATATGTTGCACATTATAGAGAATTCGAGGCAAGACAAAGTTCATTTTAAAATTTCAACCCTCATCATATCAGCGCTCATTTAATTCTGACGGGAACGTGGAACGCTGTTGGCAGCGATTACGTTTGATAGCGGTCGTAGGTGCGCGCAGAGTGTTTATTTTCCTTTTTCACACTTGAAGTGCTAATTCCTCTTAAACGTTTTCAGGTGATTATTAGTGGCAGAAAGAAGAGGTTAAATGGCAATTTGAGGCAGACACATTGCATTTGACAAAAGTCCATTAAGTTGAAATCACAACTGGCCAGACATTTCCCACTGGTGAGAAATACTTAATGAAACACACTTTGTAAATTAAATATCATTAATTACTCTTCACGGTTTGCCACCAGCCGTGTGCGCGGGGTTAGAAATAAAGAGCCGAGAAGTGGAGGGAAAGCGTTCGCAGAGTCACTTCAGGGCCTCTCATTAAACTCTGCCCGTGGGTATTTTTACGCCTTTAACAGCCGGTCTAATGAACTGTTTACTTTTGCAGACGACGAGGTGCCATTATTATTTGTGCGTCCTTGTGTGGCTTTTTGCTGCCGGTATGAAGAGAGGGCGAGAAGAGAAGAGAATTGGGTTGATTTGCAGTGAATATGGTTGTTAATTATTCATGCCAACTTTGGACGTTTGTATTGTTTTATATATTTATTTAACTTAAAAAAAATTTTGTGCACACTTTATAGTGAGATGGCATCATTTTACCCCCTTTCAAACCTTGAGTGGATTTAAATTGGATTTCTTTTATTTGAAATATTATCAGGATTTTTCAGCTGATATGTTATTTGTCTTATTGTGTGTGTGTGTGTGTGTGTATGTGTGTGTACATATATATATATTAAAAATGGTTAAATAATATATGATGAATAAATTTACTTACTTTCAGAATTAGACCAGTATTTATACTCAGGTGTAATTTATTTGTCTTATCCGTCAGGTTTTTTCTTTTTTTTTTTAATTTAAATTTTTATTATTATTATTATTATTTATTTTTTTGTTTTAATCTCTTAGATGTGCTGACATTATGGGATAATTTGCATAGCCAATAAAAATGTTATGCATGCATAAGCAGTATGAAGGCTTGAGCAGGTTCTTGTTGTTCTTTTTTTATTTTTTTCTCGAATCTCATGTCAACAGAGTTACAACACGTGTGTTTTTTTTGACAGGACACAAGAACCTTCGTCTCTGGTTTGACGAGATGTGTCTGTTATAAAAGGCAGACAGACCACTTTGCATAAACTTAAGATGGATCTTTGTACTTTTTCTTGTGCTTCCGGGAATAGAAGCAAATTCTCACCCAAGATTAAAAAAAATGACAAAAGAAAGACCTTTCAAACAGATTAAAAAAGAGAAAAAAAACCTTTCTTTTCTCCAGCAATAAGGTATCTGTGAAAGTGCTCATTCTTTTTAGATTACAAAGCCTCTTGACTTGGTTTCATGTTGTTTTTGTACAGTTTTTTTTATTTTTTTAATTTGAGTGGTCCCAGCTTTACCATGCTATAAGTAGCATAAGGAAGTTTAAATCAATAGGATTTTGCTAAGAGCTTCACTTATTCTTGGTCTTTTTTCTTTTTTTTTGGTTATAACATCTTTCGCATGATCTGAACCTTTCGGTGATTTTAGGTCATTCTAGCCCATTATTATATAGAACCTGTCCTGTCATGCAAAGACACTGGAGCACCTAATAATGGTGCCTCTGTCTGAATTCAAAGCTGTGCATGCAGAGAAAAAGAAATACAATTCTAATACTCTTTAAGTTTAAGGTCTAGTGTGGAGCACTAATCAAAGTCTTTCTAAGGGTTAAGCAGTCAATATTGCCTAGCTGCCGTGCTGTAGCGTTAGATGAAGGGAGGAATAATCAGCACAAGGCTTGTTTTACTGCAGGGGGAGTTTTGAAATGGTGTAAACGGGTTGGGAGAGACATGGCTCTTTGTTTCAGTCACTGGCTTTCCCCCTCCATGACTTAAAGCTGCATTTGCCATTCTTTTTGTGAGCGTACCACTCAAAGGTTACATTGCCAAAGTGGTTGATGCTCTCAGTTACAACAAACAGCTATTTAGAAATAGCAGAATGAAACAAAATAGCACGGCGGGTTTGAAGGAGATGTCAGCGTATGTATTCAAATGAAGTCCTCTCCCAGGCTTCAAGTTTCAATTACCAGCGAGCCCGCGTTCCCCAAAGTTACTCCGCCGTTCTTTAAGATGAAACTCAACTAAAATGGAACATGTGGGTGTTTTTCTTTTCCTCTAGCGGTAGACACACTTTGTTTCCCCCCCCTCTTTCTTTTCCTGGTGTGTCAGTGTGGCTTTGGTGCGTGTCTCTCCCTAGGATAGATGATTAACAATTACTGATCAACAAAAATAACGTGCCTCTATTGCTTCGTAATGATGCGACAAATACATACATTTCTTATTCATTTCATCTGTTTAACGACAAAGTCTCAGCTGAATTAAATTTTTTTATCAGCATTGTTTCCCACCATGTAAAGGCTGCTTGTGCCTTTTTGTTGGCCTTAAGATTCTTTATTTTCAGTGAAATATAAAAGCTCGGGCTGCAATAGTGATAGATGCACTTACACAAATGAGTTTGTTTCCTGTATTTGGGTTCATAGATTAGATGTTTATGTTCGCTGTTATATAAATATTGAAAATGAAAAATGTGTACACATTGGAGATATTTATTTGGGCTATCAGTGTAGAAAAAAAAACAAATATGAAAAGAAATTCAAATAATATAATAATATAATTATAATAAGTGTTGATTTTTGTGTTCACATTACGTTGCAAACAACAATCTTCGGATAGCACTGTTTTATTTGTAGTTGTCATTTTTTAAAAGAAAAAAGAAGTGAGTGGTGCATCTGAGCTTATCTGTGCGATGGCAAGGGGTACGAGGGTCTGCAACTAAGCCTGAGTTCTTTAAACCAGATGACAACATGTTAAAAAAAATATTAAAAAATTATATATATATATATATATATATATATATATATATATATATATATATATATATATAATTTTTTACATTTATTTTTAATTCTTGTATAAAATGTATAATGTTCCTGGATGTGTGATAGTTTTTTTTTTTTTTTCTTCTTTTTTTTTCTTTTTTTTTTTGCTGTATCTTTTCTCTGTAAGCGGGTGCCTTGGTGTACACCTCTCTTCAGTTTGTCCACCTGAAGAGTGGCAGCACGCCGGCGTGGTGAACAGAGCGAGGGAAAGGGGGCTTAGTAAACACTATTTATTTCTTACCGCTGCTGTGTGTTTAGTTTGGAGGGTATTTGAAGAGGTTGGCTGTGTTTGTAAACACACCATACACAGCTTGTGCTCTTTCAGAATTGAAGGTGGCGCACTCTGAAGTGTGTGTGCATGGGTGTGTGTGTGTGTGTGTGTGTGTATGGGTGTGCCTGTTTTCTTTTCTTTTTCTTTTTTTTTTTTTTTTGGTTGCTTTTTTGGACATGGCGTTCTCCTCCCTCCACCGGTGTAGCGGAGGAGACCAGGAGAGAGCGCCCAAAATCTGATGGCACGCCAATCGCGTCAACCTGGTTGATGAATTATTCTCTGTCTAGCTCCTCGGCTGCGCATTATCACAGGGCCTGCCAGAGTACAGGGCTGACAGCAGTGACAGCCCCCAGAACAGATTTCCCTCTGACAACTGATACTTTTCTAATACACTCCCTGCCTTCGCCCTCCTCCGACGCTTCACCATTCTTCACTTTTTATTTATTTAAGTGGAAGGAGGGCTTTTTCCATTATTTCCGTGGTTCGGAGTCACTCGAACCGGAATGGCTACACGGATCCGTGAGCGCACGCGCGCTGTAGCGCACGCAGTTCCATCATAAGCACAGCGTACACACTCTAGCAGTCACCAGGTATAAGCATTTGTTTCATGTGTCGATCCATTAGGGGGCCCTCGTGCTTCAGAAATGTATGTTATTTTTCAAGGCAACTGAACTAAAGCTTGTTTTTCTTTCTTTTCTCCACCCCCCCCCTCCTTCCTTACCCACTTCTTCTTCCTCTTTTCCTCCCCTTGGTCTTCCTCTTTCTCTCTATCTTTTTCTCTCTCCCCCCATTGCAGAAAAGGTCACGTATTGCCTACAGTGATGAGGTGCGGAACGAGCTCCTCGGGGATGATGGCAGTTCCTCTGAGAGTCAGGTAGGGCGCTAATCAGGAGCTTTGGGCTCCCGGTGTGGGTGGCTGCTCGGGGTGAAGGCGGGTCAGGGCCGCGAGGGGCCATGAGTGGGCCCTCTCCCAGAACCCTCTCTGCTATTGGCACCAAGTCATGCGGAAGCAACACTGTTTAATGCAAAGCTGGTCAGTCCTGAATGGGCTCCGGGGCTCTGGCCATCGTCTGGCCAGCACCAGATTGGGGCAAATTCCCCCTTTCTCCCAGCTGTTCTCCATCCTTCCAAGTGCTTATCTTTCTTAAGATGACCCCCCACCCAAAAAAAGAAATCTGCAGCTTTCACAGTCTTTTAAACACATGAGGTGGTGGAACCACACAGACTCGAAGACTCAAGAATACAATAGATTTGAGATGTTATGGGAAAACAAGTAGCTTTCTGGTTTTTTTTTTTTGTTTTTTGTTTTTTTTAAGTAAAATTGTTGTTAAAGCATCTTACAAAATTTTGAATTTGTAATTTTTAGTCTTTTAAACACCACAATATAATGTAAATTGAAGAATAAAATATATTATAATATTGGACTATTATAATGGACAATGATTGTGTTTGGATAACCACATTTTAGTTCATATTGATAGAGTTTCTTTTTAAACCTGAGCTCAATCCGAGCGGGCATAATAATAAAAAAAGATAAACAGTCTTCAAAAATGTGATTGATTCATTTATATCAAGAAGAAAAAAGACATACATCTTAAACCCGTCTTAATGGCTAAAAAAAATATATGCCACGTGCTCTAAAAAAAAAAAGAAGATTGTTCTGAATTATCTCTGAAGTACTTGCATCAAAATAAAAATAATAGTAACTATAAAAATGAGCATTTTAGGACTTGAGACACTCTGTCTCACCTACACAGCTGCTTTTAGACTGCCAACAACAAGGTCCTTTGAATAATTATATTGCATTTTAATTATCCTGCTAACTTTGGTGAAGAAGCCACACACACACACACACACACACACACACATGTACACCTTCTCGCTGGGTTTCTATGGGCTTGTTGTGAAAGTACGGTGAGATCGTAGGCAGCCTAGCCGAGCTAAATGAAGTTTTCTCTTTTGTTTTTGATTTCCTCCTTATTACCATTTCAATAATGACCTTTGCACCGCACATCTTACAAACATATGTATGGTTAGCCTAGATGCATAATTGATATGCATATTACCTCCAAATTAGTGCCACAAAACTGGTGAGTGTGTCATTTTTTATGGAAGTTGAGGGTAGATGTGCCGCCAAAGCTGTCATACTGCAGACAGTGATGGTTCTTATGAAATTACTGTCAAAGGAACACAATTTTAGAACACACTCCCCTTTTGTGCCATATTTTCTCATCCATTTAAAACCGACTCATGATGGACATGATGATTATATGAATTATTATTTAAGGATTTGGTCACCCTCGCTTTCTTTTATCAGTTATAATTATTTGTTATGTGTAAAACACAATGGCTCAGTTTATATTCTGTTTCAGTATTTATGCTTTCTTCATATTAGTTAGTAAATATTAGGATTCTATATCCACTCATAAAGTACTCACTCTGAGAACTGCTCTCCAGACAGTTTTTTAAAAAATTCATCTTAAATAGTTTAGAGATGAAATGAAGGTTACAGATGCTTTGAAAAGAAGCTTTGTTGTAAATGTAGAAAAGTAAGCTGGCTTTCTTAAAACTAGTTCATTGAACATGATATAGTACAGTTAAAGTCATGTAACCGGTTTCTTCTGTCTTGTTAACTTTGAAAGTGCATTAAATCAAAAACAAAAGTTTCTAAAGTAAAAAATAAAAAATTAAGAGCCGTATTTATGCATTCTTTTACATGTACACACTTTTTTTATTGGATGCTGACTTGTATACTAGCAAAATGTTCTACGTTCCACAGAAGGTCCACAGTTTAACTCATTTAAGAAGCAAATCTCCAGCTAAAGAGCACCAAAACTCAAAAGTGGGCAATAAAACTTAGCCAGAACTTTGAGAAATAAAACTGTAGACACTGCAAATACAATGAAATTTATCCACAGTGTCTGAAAACGCAACAGTTCTGTGTTAAGCCTCTTTGTTTCTGTTTGTTTGGACAGCTGCAGCATTGTCCTCTCTTTCTTTCTTTCTTTCTTTAAAAATAATCTG
Organism: Megaleporinus macrocephalus; assembly: GCA_021613375.1. Classification (NCBI taxonomy): domain Eukaryota; kingdom Metazoa; phylum Chordata; class Actinopteri; order Characiformes; family Anostomidae; genus Megaleporinus; species Megaleporinus macrocephalus. The sequence continues at coordinate 12,790,857 of CM038715.1, read as the reverse complement.
AATTGGAGGGAAGCGTGTTAATAAGGAATGCTCTTTGGTCCATTTGCTAAACTAAGGATAGTTATTTGATTCCAGGTTTACTAATCAAGGATATTCATTTTAATTGCAGTCATATAGAGCGATAGCTAAGCACTGACATTTACATTTCCTGGCCATTAACAAAGGCAAAATAAGTAGGGAATAAGGGATGAAGCCTCCTCCCCCACTCTTTCCCAGGTGCCGTATTTACTTAATTTCCATTTTAAAAACTTGGAGAGATAACACAGGACTTGGTCGTGCTGTGAGTGGAGTGCTCGGAACTTCAGGGTTTTTCTTTTTTTTTTTATCGAGCAATACTGGAGCGATAGAGCACAGGGGAAGGTGGGGGGGGCAAGTCGGTCAATTTAATTCCTGACGATCTGAAAGAGGTCAGGATCATTTCATATAGCCCTGGCTGAGCAGATCATTACCAGTCACAAATCTGTTCGTTACATGGCAAGGATTTATAGCTAAGTAAATAGGGAGTCGTTATAAGTTCTGAAAATGGCGTGTTGGCCCTGCGATAATGGCTAAAGGACGGTTTAATAGAGTTCGGCATTTATTCGTTATCTGTATGCGGACAGAGACCGAATTGGCGCTATCGCTTTTTTTTCTTTTTCTTTTTTTTAATAATGTGGTGGTCTACCATTGCACTTTTTTTTTGTGCTCCTCCCCCCCTCCCGCCCTTACCACCCAAAACACACTTTACCACACACGTACTCGTGCGAGCGCACACACATTTCTTTTTCGCTCATGAACACTCTGTGGAATAGTTTCGATTTCAGTCACAGCAGCTTGGCCACAAGAGATTGTGCTGGTTTGAGCCGGCATGGACCAGATTTTCCAGGCTACAAAGGAAGCAGATTACCACTTGTATCGAATTCTGTATTGAACACAAAAAAAATATCTTTGTTTGAAAATCTGCTGATTATCATAACAGAAAAATTGCAGGAGTGCAATTTTAAATAACCGGCAAAACACCGAGATGGAGATTCGAAGCATAATTATACCGTTTTATGTTTTTTTGCTTTTGTTTACAGCTCTTTTTTTCTCCCTGACGAGCTTAAGGTAGTGCATAAAAATTTCAGGTAATGCTTAAAAAAAGATTTCTCCTATTCGGAGCTTTTAGGGACGTAAAAGAAGAAAAACAAGAAAAGAACATCGCCAAGCTTAAAAATCTCCCATGTAGCAAGTGCAAATCCTCAGCGAAGGCTCACAATCACCCAAGCAGCACAAATAAGATTGAACAAGTTTTGTTTGGTCGTCATTGAACCCGGCGAGAGTGTGTTGAGTCAGTAACAACGAGAGGTTGGCTCGCCCAATCTTAAATAGGTGCATCTGTAGTGTGATTTTAAACTTTGGCCTGCTGAACAATGTGGCGACTTAGGATCATGACCTTAAATATAAAACACAGTCAGAGTCTTACCATGAGAAAAAGAGGAAAAGAGATTTCGCCTGTGTGTGTGTGCGCATCTACACCACCGCCCTCAATGATACATTTGTGTAGATTCCAAATTCTAAATTCCCATATGTGTATACATTACAGTGTTTGTATATCATCACTGTCCTAAAAAACATGTAACTCAATTTCTGTCAGCTTTTATTTTTCTGCATTTCTTCAAGGGAGCAGCTACTGTTTTACAGTGAAATTTCATGGTTAATGGATAAACATAAATGCTCCAAAATAGCTTGGGCAATACTCCATATATATATATATATATATATATATATATATATATATATATATATATATATATATATATATATATATATATATATATATATATATATATATAATGTGTGTGTACACATGTCTTATATATTGTTGCTATCCAATGAAAAACAAGTATCTTCAAAATTGAGAACAAAAACATACATTACTTCCAGTGTAAATCAATGGAACCAGAATTATTTCCAAGCTATTTTGAAGCACTTCTATTGGTTCAGTCATCATTAAATATTATAAACAACCATTGACGTGTTCAAATTATGTAGAAAACTCAAAATTTCCCAAAATTTTGATACGTTTTTCATTGGACAGCGACAATATAATGTGTGTCTGTGTGTCTGTGTATAGTAATATTAATATATGTTCACTAAAAAGTAAATAAAATGAAAATTCAAATTCTTTATTTAAAAAGTGTAATGCATTATTCAAATCTATGGAGATTATTCTATTTTAAGCTGTTTTATCCATTAGCTATCTCCTCCTTCTTTATGTGCTGAAGGTAATTTGCTACATCAAAAACGTAGAATCCCTGTTTTACTGACGTGCTTCATAATAGCTCCTTAATGTTTTTGAGCTGCAGTCTTGGCTTTGTTGTCGGTCGACAGTGTGCGCCGGGAAGCGCTTCAGCGCAGCGGAGGCTGCGGCTCTCGCCGACTGCGGCCACACCAGCACAGTTTAACATCAATCCCATAGACCTCGCCTTTTTAGTCTGGAATCAAGTTTATAATTTATGATCCAAGTCCTCCTGCCTCTTTCCTGATACGATAGCAAATGATTTAAAAATAGAAAAATTCAGAATGACCAGCGCCCACAAAGAGAGATGAGAGGGGTCTAATAATGGCCCTGAGCCTCCCCTTAGATCTGCTAACCTTTAATCTCTCACAAGAAATGGAGATTAAAAAAAATCACCTGCAACGGCTGACAAATTAAGAAACATGTCCTTCCCCTCCTTTGCTGAATGTGTTGTGCGTTCACGATAAGCGTGGCTCCTTTTCTACCAAGGACACTTTTTTCTAATGTGAAGAGCTTGTTATGGAGGGACCCTTTAAGTGTTGAATAAAGTTAAATTGCTTGAGTCCCCTCTCGGTGTCAGTGCAAACTACATAAGAGGTACAGAGAATTTGTTACATGTGATTAAATTTAGTTCTCTTTCATCAAAAATGGGTAAAACATGCTCAGATCATATTGTCCAGTATATATATATATATATATATATATATATATATATATATATATATATATATATATATATATATATATATATATATATATATAATATGTGTGTGTGTATGTATATATGTGTGTGTGTGTATATATATATATATATATAATGCACTGTAGCCTGTGTATATCTCTGCTACTGTAATGGTACACTATTGACTGTGTGTCAGAAGTAATTGACATGAATGAAAACAAGGTGCACTCACCGCATTAGGTGTTGTTAAAGTAAGTGTAGAGGTATAGTTCCCATAATGCTCTAGTTAAAGAGCCTGGATGCTCAAAGCCTGTATCTGTACTGTACCCAGTGTGTATTTCCCACTGTACTGTGTGAAATGCTAGTTTTTTTTTTCCTTATGCCATATCGTGTGCTGTGATGTGACTGTTCCCCCCCCCATTTCCTTGATGATGATAGTTTAGACGCCGAGAGTAGAGAAATCCATTCCCACTCTCTTTGTTTAATGTGACAGCGCGAGAACTTGATCTTTGTTTGTTCAAAAAAGTCGGCACGAGTCTCGTGTTTAGCTTCGTTTAATGTGTTTGTCTGTGATTTCTAAATGCTAAACATGCAAACAGATAAATCGTCAAGGTTAATTCTGTACCCAGCCGCATGACTGATCTGCTTCCTGCCATGTCTCTCCTTTTTATCTATCTGTTTCCCTCCCTCTCTCTCTCTCTCTCTCCCTCTCTCTTTCTCTCTCTTTCCTCGCTCCCTCTGTTTCCGTGCCTTCATGTGGCAGTTGATAAAGTTGCGTGAAGAGGTAAGCACTTCTCTTGCTTCCTGTTTTTACTCCTCTTGTTTCTCCCGAATCTCCCACTTATTTTCCTCCTGTCAGTCCATCTGAAGAAGGCAGTAATCAGATCTTTACCCTTTGCTTTTGAATGGGAGTCAATGAGCCTCAGCTTGGTGTGCTACTCATTACATCAAAGCCGCCTCGACCCACATCTTAAAAAGTAATGCTTAATCAACCTGTCAAAAGACTTCCCAAAAAATGAAACCAGGGGAGAGGGGTGGAGGTATGAGCTTGACAGGCCCTTAGTCTAGGCTCCTGCTCATGTCGACTGACTGTAGCTACCTCTGCACTGTTTTCTCATTCAGCTAACGTTTATATTGCTGACTGTAATGTAGTATATTCTTTATCTCTGGTTCTTTTAGAGCTACTTCAATACAACACCTTGTCAGCTTCTGTTTTATACATTAATATTTGCACCATATCTTATTGTGCTCGCTCAGAGTCACATGATTAACCCATAGCATGCACATAATTTTATTACATCATCATGTGCCTTCAGTAACCAAACACCTGGGCCTGACCTTTTTGTATAGTGTCCAAAAACCTGCCCAAATTGGTTTTTGGTTATGTTTTAAAAATGTGGTTCTTGCTGGGTTCTTTAGTAAAGGTGGTGGTCTAAAAAAAAAAATCATCATTTATCATCATCATTTATTTCATTTCTGCTCACAACAGCCAGTCAGAAGGTTTAAATTATCCAGGAGGGAGGCTGAATTGAAAATGTTCTGTTGAATTTGTTTGGGATTATCTGTATTGCACAAAATGCAACCAACTTCTAAGACTGACCTTAGGAGGTGTGGAAAAAGATCCCCACAGATTCCTTTACAAATTCTGTAGTTTTCTATTAAATACATGCTTTATGGTTTTTCCTGATGCTGAAAGGAATTCATAATTTGTACTTAAAGGCTGTTTTGACTGGAAATGAAATAAGTGAAAGGTGGTCTCTGGCTATTGCACAACACTGGGTCTACAACCATATCATCTCAAAAGAACCAGTTGACTGCGTAAATGGTTCATTTGAATGGCTATGTTGGAAAATGAGTTGTATATGGTTGTTTTAGCCTTCTAAATGATTTGAAATTATTCTGTACAGCATCAAAAAGCGTTCAGTGATAGAACATGCTACCTTTTTGACTGTGCTAAGAGTATAGCATAGAAGGAAAAACACTTCTGGTTGCCAAATGTGTGGTCATGATTTCCTTAAGAAGCTAAACCTCTACATGAGCTGTGAGAAGTAAAAAAACCTCCTTGTAGTATGAAGGTCCTATACTATTTAATATTTTTTTTTAGAAGCTTAAATACAAGCCAGAAGGCATCTGGAAGTCTGTTGTATAAAGGTACATAAAACTTCTGATGTGAAGATATGATTTTTCTTTTATGTGTTGTGAATGTATCACTGGCTAGTGTTTGGCTTTGATCTTTAAAACAGCACAGCAGATAATAATAAATGGAAATGTTAGTGTTAGTGCTTCTATATGGAACAGCCTCGTTACCCCCATCCAGCTCATTCTAATACAACACTGTGTCCTTTTCATAAGAGATAAGAGACTGATTTAAAAAGTCTTTCATCGTATTAATCTAACTTGGTTAGGAAGCGCATTATAGCAAATAAGGACTGCCATCAGAATCTGTGTGAGAAAGAGAGAGAGAAAGAGAGAGAGACAGATTATTTGGATGTGGGATTCCCCTATTCATAGACACATGCAGATTTACACAGGCTACAATATCTAAAGATCTCCATTCACACACTTTGCGACACAGTGGATCGCACGTCTCTCCCAGCCCTCGTAAAAGTGTTTAGCTGGCGATTGCTTATCTTCACAGATAGTAGTGTGTATGATGCAGATTTTCTGATCCCTCATCTCTTTTGAGAAAATACTAAAAATGCACTGGGTATTAAAAGGAAAATTATTTTATTTTGTCCGAACTGTGTCCGACGACTATTGTGCGCCCCATAAAAAGCTGAATGTTAAAGGGTCCACATCATGGAAAAAAGGAGGTGAAAATATTCTCACGTTTCTTTTTAAAATAGGAGTTTGATATACTATGTGAATGTTGTTGAGGTTCTAAGGCATGCCATTCACTATGCAGTTTGTTCAGTCCGTAAATGGAAACAAAGCTGCTGAAACAGCCCATTTTGAATTTGCTGTGTTTGTGATGTCACGAAGATCACACATTTGCATTCATCTGCCTATTCATAGTATTAGATTATCCTGTCACTGAATCAGCAGCTGCAGCCCAGCAGCTGAAATTGACCAGAAGTATAATAAAAAAAGATATACAAACATTTTAGATGCAGATCCGGAAAACACTACAAAGAGCAGATTAGCAGTGTTGGTGGACTGGATCTGTATAACCTGCTCATCTCTTAAGTTCTGCCACCAAGAAAGCTCTTAAATAAGAATCATATCTGTCTGTATATATGTGTATGCATTTAAGATATACAATTTAAATGTATAATAATATAATCTCTCTCTCTTCCTTATATATATATGTGTGTGTGTATGTATGTATGTATGTATGCATGTGTATATGTATATGTGTGTGTGTGCGCGCATCTAAGCTATCATTTATTTGTATAATAGTATACTAATCATAAATAATCACACACACACACACACACACACACACACACACAAACACACTGTCCCTTGTTGGTGCACCCTGTAGATTTAAAGTCAGAGATAAAACCCCATCTGCTACAGTTTGTGTCCTTTAGCCCTTCATTAGTGGTCACAGGATGCTGCCCACAGGACACTGTTGGCTGGATAGTTTTGGTTAGTGCTCAATCTCAGTCCACCAGTGACACTGAGGTGTTTAAAAGCTTCAGCAGCACTGCTGTGTCTAATCCACTCATACCAGCACAGCACACTCTTAACACTCCACCACTACATCCAATGCAGTGCTGAAAATGATCTACCATCCAAATAATATCTGCCCTGTGGGGGTCCTGTGGTTGTCCTGATTATTGAAGAACATGGTGAAAAGGCATATACAGTATACAGAGAAACAGATGAACTACAGATTTTAAGAGTAAAACTACAGAATGCACCTGTATGGTAAGAGTGGAACTGATGAAATGGGGATTGTTTTAATCTTATAGTTGATTGGTGTATGTACACATAAGCTGATGGCTTTTTTCTGCTTCATCTTATGTTAAGCTGCATTCACACTGATGTCCCTTAATTGTAGAATAAATTTCAAACAAGAAGCTGGAGAATGTGAAGCTAACAATAATTCACGGTTATGAAAACAGCACTCCTTTTTTTCAGTTTATGACATAATTTGAAAGTATTTGTTTCTCTTCACATTGTATGTACGTTTCAGAATAAATGGACCAATAGAAATGGCCCAAAATAAAAAATGGTTACAATAAAAAGCTCCGTAATCAGGAACTAACAAACTTTTGCTTAAAGATGTTTTATGAGTACCAAAAAAAAACAAAGGTGCAGAGCAGTTGCTGGGCTTTTGAACCGGCTAATGCTGCGTCCCAAGTCACACACTTCTCTACTTCACCTATAGCACTAAACAGTGTACTCTAATGATGTATGTCTTATTTTTAGTGTACTGTTTAGCATGCAGTTCGGAACGATCAATAAAAACACAGCGGGAATCCTCAACCGTTTTCGTATGTCGTCCCTGCAGCAACAAGTCAAACAAAATCCAGAATACCTTGCTGTTCCCCCCATTCACGCTGAAGTTATAAGGAGTGTTTCAGCCTGGGTTGCTTTTAGAATACCAGACAAATAGAACAGATGTGTCAGACTTAAAGGCTCAGCTTGTTAAACTGTATACGTTAAGAGAGATTGAAGAATAGCCATGTACGAATGATCTGTGGCTTCTTATAGCACATAAAAGCACAGATGTAAGAAATGTAGGATATGGGCCCTTTAATACGTCTGTATTAGATTGAGGGAAATGACCTACAGAGCTGCTTCCAGTTCCAGCATGTATTGTATCTAGATTTAATATATCCAAATTAATGAAATAAAACACAAATGTATCTAAGCAGCATGTTCTCTGAGTAAAGCTTACACACAAATGTGAACAGTGCGTCTGTTTTGGAGAATCTCTGTAGGCTATTTTTTACTTTTTTATTTTTTTTGGTTTGTTTTTGTGTGTATGTGTGAGACAGTCAATGAGCTAGTGAGCCTCTGTTTATATATATATATTTATATATATGTATGTGTGTGTTTGTATGTGTGTGAGTGAGCATGCAAGCCTGTGTGTGTCTGTCTGTTTCTGGCTGTGTCTTCTGTAGTATTGTTTAGGTTGTTTTTTTGTTTTTTTTTTTGCTTTCCAGAACTGTATAATCCCATCTCTACAAAAGCCACTCCATCCTCCTGCATTCATAATTTAGAGCCCCTCACAATTCTCCAGACTTTGCTATCCTTGACTTGTTTTTTTTTATTTTTTATATATTTCTATATTTTTTTTGTGTGTGTGTGTGTTTATCTTCTTTCTCCCACATGACCAAACAAAATGGGTAAGAGTATAGATCAACCTTGGGTCAGGAGACACCTTCAGTGTTCTCGCGCACCCCGCCCCCCTCCCTCCTCTCTTAGGAATGAGCTATTTAATTGGGTTTGATTTTTTTTTTCTCCTCTGCATACTTCACCTAGCCCAACTTTTCCTCCTATTTACTTGAATTTTCATCAAAGGACTGCATAGCTTATATACACTTAGCCCGCTTTTAAAAACTATACTTTTTCCTCAGCTGGAAAACATGTTTAAATATTTAGCAGCCATATTCACAGCTGTTTGACACTTGTAATTCCTCGTCTTACAAGTCCCAAACAAACCGTGAAAAAGATCACATAGTCAGCCCGAATCACAGCTGTCATCATTATTCACTTTGACTCTCCCCTCTTATTGAAATAATAAGGAATCATCTGAACTTTTGAAAATTGTGATAGTAAGCGTCTGTGTTTGATATTGAAAAAAGGAGGGGAGGGGAGGGTGGGGAGAGAAGGGAAGAATTCTTTTGAGCAGCGGCTGCATTGTTCCTGGGTCCCTGTTAATAACTCGCAACTGAAGTGCGATTCTTCATGAAAAAGAGAAACAAAACAAGAGGAAAAAAGAGTGAAAAAAAAAAATCACATTTATAGTTTCTTAGAAGGTCTTTGTAGAAAATGTAGGTGTCAGATAAAAAGGCATAAATGCATAAGCAGAAATGGGAAGGGGCGCACACAGACGCACTCACAGACACACCAATATTTATCATGCGCTCTTTAAAAGGAGCTTCTGTTGAACTCCATAAGACCAAAAAAGAGAGACGCTTTAGCTGACAGCCCGTTGCTCTCTAAGGGAGTAAATCAGGAAAGCATTTTTTCTTTGATTCGGGTCAGTTTGTCTGGGTATGTGGGTGAGTGATAAGTATCCCATTGCTTTATTTATTATTATATATCTTTTTATTTATTTGTTTATTTATTTATTTATTTTATTTGAGCCATGTGTGGCGTCCTTATGAGTCTTCACGGTCCTGTTGCCGCTCTATCTAGTAAGTATCTCTGTGGTTTCCTGCGTGTGCTCCCAAACAGCTCCGAGCCAGGACCTGCCAGTCTTGTGCGTTACCAGTTACGACACTGCTGGAGTCTGTGGGACATGTTAATGTAGAAGGAGCACCGTGAGACTCTAGTCCCTCCTCTTTTTCTTCTTCTACACTTGCAGGTAGTCTCGGATTTTCTTTTCTTTAGGCGTTTTGAGGGAAGTTACCTGCTTCCAGATATCCTGTCGTCACTCCGTCCGTGTGGCCACCTTCACCCTCACCTCCACTGCTGTATGTTTCAAGCCCGACTGCGTAATTCTAATGATCCCCCTCCCAACAATGGAAGGCACCAGAACCCCCCCAGCCCCAAAACCCCTCCGCCTTGCCTGGAAAAGACAGAGAGAGAGCGAGAGAGAGAGAGAGAAAGAGAGGGAATAAGCGCAGGAGGAGAGAGAGAGAGAGAAAGAAATTCAAGGAAAAGCTTTGAAGTGGCTTTTCAGCGCGCGAGTCTGCTGGCCGTCTCCCCAAGACGTGTCACCTTTGCCGAGAGGGAATAGGGAAATCACGTTTCGAATGGTAATGATAACATACTAATCACTTGAGCTCTTTGAAGACGGGGGCGCAAGCGACTCTGTCAGTATCCCCGGCTGCCTCGTGCTCCCAGGCACACACAGGCACATCCATGGTCTAGGTGTATTAGCTTAAGCGTTGCATGTCAATACGTCCCCTCCATCTCTGCTGATCCAGAGGGGCTCATTAGGCAGAGCTGGCTTCCTTTTCCCCATGCGCGCACACCACCCCCATCTTTCTCCTGCTTTTCCTTTCCTTCCCGTCTCTCTCTCTCTCTCTCTCTCTCTCTCTCTCTCTCTCTCTCTCTCTCTCTCTCTCGCTATCACTCTCTCTCTCCCCATTCTCCCTCGTTCTCGTTCGCCCTCCCTCCCTCTCACCCTCTTTTCTCCTTTCTCCAGCTACTACTGACATACCCCCCTCCCTTAAACTATTAAAAAAAATCTGCAATTTTAAATGACATCTGTCAACTGAAGGGAGGAGAAGAAAAAAAAAAGTTCAGAGCCAGTTTTTTTTCTTTTCTTTCCTCTTTTTTTCCCCACCACCCTCTCTCCCTTCTCTCTGATTGTCAAACTTTGAAAAGTGAAATGTCGTCTATTTTTCATTTCATTTCCTCCGAGTGATTAGCCGGTATATAGTTTGACAGCTTAACTAGAACTGGAGCTTCTTTTTTAGCCTTTCTTCTTTCGCTTGCTGTAAACAGGACTAAACGTTAGCGCTCTTCTTCGGAAGGGCAGACCAATACGTATTTGGAGGATAAAAACAAGGGTTTGTTGGTGTGATATGCTGTGGACGATATTGTTTCTGTCTGCGCTGAGACTTGGAGATTTAAAGTTTTATCTTTTTGAAAGATTGTAAGAAGCGCTTCTATGGAAGGATAGATCTCACGTTTGGTGGACTAGCTTACTGCAAGCTGGAATTGTTTTGCAAATATGTTCTTTTTTTTCTTTTGTTCAGTAGGGATTGTTTTTTTTGCTGCATTTTTCTGGAGTCTTCTTTGGATACTATTAAATAGTAATGCACTCCGACACCTCTTAAGTTATCAACGCCTTTCAGTTGGGCTGAAGGGTTGCATATGAGGTGAATGAAAAATTTAGGGCCGTTTCAATCACATAAATGTTGTCCTCTGAGTACGCTATTAACGGCCTATCTTGACCATGGTTTTAATGTCACATTTATGACCATGGACTTGAAGATCTATACCTTTGCCCAGGGTGCATAGAGCTTTGAAATAAGATCAAGTCAACCTGCTTTCCTTCAAAAGTTTAAACGCCTTGTCTTTTTGCATTATTTACAGTGTTTTTATCTTTCATTTGGGTCCTATGAATTACTCAACATGTTTGCTGGGAAGCTGGCAGGAGCTGGGCTTTAGAAAATGGGGTTAAGCATCATAAACTAACTCTTGCTTTGTGACCTTAATGCCAGGGCCTACTACTACTACTACTACTACTACTACTACTACTGTTTGCAATTCCCTTTAGTTACCACACGCTATGTGGTCCAAACTCTGCAAAGTCCCTACAGGATTTCTCAAATATTAGCTCTTGTAGAGAGTGTATAATTCCAAGCCTCCAGTGCCAGGTTTAGGAGGTTTGCACTTGACTTGGGTTTACGGAGGCACCTAGAACGTGTGCAACATACCGGATATTAGCTAATCTAAAACCGCAAGTGCTAATTTATTACAGCTCAATTAGCCTTTCCTCCCATGCTAAACTTTGCCCCAGTGCTCAATGTGAGGTAATGAGATCCTGTAACGATGAACACCTACAGAACAAAGCTGTGAACCTCAATTAAAAAACAAAAAAAAAAAGAAAAGGAAAAAGAGAGAAAGGAGTTTGCTTGGAAGCTGCTTCTTTTCCTCGATTCAGCCCAATTTGTCATGTAAGAAGCTGCCTGTAGTGCAATTCCATCCAATTCTGGATTTAAATGTGAACGCCTGACACGCGTTCACAGCAGAGCATGCGTATTGTGCATGGACAGTCTGTCTCGATTGTCTGCTAGCTCTGTCGGCCGTTCTCCTTCACTCATTGTCTTCTCTTTTTGCCTGGTTTGTTTCAGAGAGCACATCTGTTGGACAACACAGAGAGGCTGGAAAGGTCATCTCGGAGACTGGAGGCTGGCTACCAGATAGCTGTTGAAACTGGTAGGCATTGTGGGTAGTGGGGTAGTGTGGGGGGGGTGAGCGACAGCAAATTGTCTCGCTCGCATGCGTGTTAGAGAAGGGAAAAAAAGGCCTTGACGACTGGTGACATTTTCAGGAGCACATCAAAGGCAGGCGAGGGAGAGAGAGGTGTAGAGAGGAGGAAGAGCAGGAGCTGCACGTTAGGTGCACGCACACAAAAAATAAAAAAAACCCACACACACACACATACACACACAGCCTTATTTTCCATGCACCCGTCCGTGTATGTGTGCACGAGAGAGGGAGAGCGAGCGATAGAGTTTTTATTATGGCTTGAAAAGATGTCGGGGAGGGGGGAGGAGTGTACGGAAATAAACAACGTCAGTGTTCCTTAACGATTTCACGGTTTCGTACAACAAAACAAAGACCGGGATCTTTTAATAAACCAGTTTCTAAATAAAACAGCCTCAGCACCATCTGAATCATATGCCTATCTTAGGGTTTGGTTTTCATCTTTAAATATAAGAAAATGAGCTCATTTAGATCTGAAATAGATTAAATCTGTAGGCATATTTTTTCCTCCCCCCCCCCTCATGCTGACTGTCACCGTGTTATTGAGGCAGAGTGTATTCCTTGGAGACGTATCAAAGCTCCTTCTTCAAGAAGCAACTGGCTTTCTTTGGCTTCCGCTGTAGTTTTGAAAAGTTTGTTAATTTACACTATAATGGCAGAGTGGCTCATGTGCGACATCGACAGAGTTAATAATTCAAGTCGAGAAAGGGTTGCACAGACCACGGGCGTTTGATGTTTCGCGAGCAGAACTCACAAATTCATAAATACAATCTGCATCCCCTGCTTAAAAATTTAGTTTCATTTGTTTCAGATCATCCCATGCTCATGCAGGACGATTTTTCCTCCCCCCCCCCCACTTCTCTTTTTCTCCTGCCTTGCATAATATTTCGGCGTTTGCAGCGCACAATGCGAAGGCCCTTTGTTCTGCTCCTATTCAGACTTTCTTTTTTTTTTTTTATTACTTTTGTGGGTCCGTTTGAGTCTCTGCCGACCGACTGGTCCGTACCAAAGCGACGGCCCGCACGCTTCACTAGCAGTATCTGACCTCCTGTGTGGGGCTCCTTCCCCTTTAAAGGGCCGCTTCTGTGTCCTCGCGACCCGTAGGGTCCTGCGTCGGTTCGGCCCTCGCTGTGTGTGCTGCGAGCGCCGAACAATGCGTGTTTGCCCAGCCCCGCTCTGAGCTAACCGCAGCGTGGCTGAGCAGTGGCGGCCCGGCCTGTGAAGAGCCGCTAATCCCCGACCCTTTCGCCCTGACGCTCAAACCCGGAGCCCCCCACACACGCACCTGCCGCTCTCTGAAGCTCAGCCGCAGGTACCCCCCCAAAACCAAAACCGGATCGACGCGAGAGACAGCAGAGAGGTGAGCTGAACAAACGCGCTCCGTCCAGCACAAAGACGGCGCGTACGAGGCGCTGTGTGCGGTCAGATAGCGATGGAGTCTTTGTAAGTCTGACCCTCCGCCCCTGTGGCTCACAGTGGAGGCTGAGCCTCCGGATGGATTGTGTTAACTAGGGGTCTGACCAGTATGACCGTTTGCTCACAAGTACCAGTTTTAAGGGGTATTGATCTGATATCATTTTAATATGGTCAACAATTAATCAGAGTAGCTGTAGTTTTAGTTGAACTGTTCTTTTAAATAAATAGAAAACCAGACACTTATAATTAATATTTAAACTTAACTTTAAAACAGGTACAAGCTACAAGAGCGCTCATATTACTAAGCTTATTATTGACCTTTTTGCATATTAACATTATTGTTTGATATTCTGTCTGCTTTAATAATTAATGGACCCTTTATTACAGAACCAATATTATAGGCCCAATGATATTTTGTTTCATCACTAGTGCACAATAACGCCACTCACTCCTGCTACTAGAATTATCATCACTGTGCTCATTATATCCAGTACTGTACAAAGGCAAAGACCACCCTTCATGTATTTCATTTCCAGTTAAACAGCCCGTTTTTAATTTTTCTGTAGGTGAGACTGTCTACTTATCTAAATAGGTATAAAGTCAAATATGATTAAAAGATAAGGAGAAAATGGGACTGCTAACAACTGTGCAAGATGGTAGACCACCAATACTGTTACCATCAGATAAACAGTCCTTAAAGCTTCTTCTTTGAGGGACAGGATAAAAAAATCAAGCTCCACGCTTCAGATCCCAAAATATATATATACAGTTGCTATGAGTCTGTCAACAAGCTGTTTCTGGAAAAAAGATAAATAGATAAAAAACATTTACAGTGCTGTTCTCGGACCTTAACATCACTAGGGGAGAAAGGAAATATCATAAATATTAAATATTATGTTTTATGATATGTTGTCCATTCTTAAACACACTGTTGAATTTTAATCAATAGTTTATCACTGAATAGCAGTGTTATTCAACTAGACTTTTACCACTCCAAACAGTGTGAGGACTGACAGCTAACATAAGCACTGGCATGCTGTACATATGGTGGTGTATTTTTTTTAAACTATGACAGTTTTCCTTAAAATCTGTTTATAAAAATCATGATTACAGTATAACAATGTATTGCAGTCTGTCGAATCGTAACCCCTGTATCATGATATGTATCGTATCTCCAGTTTCTTGCCAATACTCAGTTCTGAACATCACTGAATGTGAGGGTTCGGAAAGTGCAGCCATGTTCCAAGACTAAACTTTGGAGGTGTGGAAATTTATTCCTGCAGATTTCCTAAAAAAACAAACAAAATACTTCTGGAATGGATAGAAGCTATAGTAAAGGCAAAGGATGGGCATGTTAAATACTAAAAAATCTGATGTTCGATTGAACTGTTCAGGCTTCTGTGTTATTTTCTGTTGTATATTTGTTTTCAGTTTTTTTTTCTGACACTGAAAATGCAGCTTAACATAATGACCTACATAATGACCATTTTGACTGGAAATGAAAGAAATGAAAGAATAGTTTCTAAAGTAACTATGAAACCAGTACCTTATGAATAATACTCTAGCATTTATCAAAAAACATCAGATTTCTGAACGTTGTTTGTGATCTCTGCTGGACCCAGTGGATCCATGGTCTTGCTTTTATTTTGTTCGTGATGTCGCTGAGTGATTAGCATCAGTGCACATCAGTGCACACACAACAAGACAACTTGCACATACTGCTGGTTTTCTTATTGTTCTGCTCCTCCATATCTTTATATACATTTTAGATTATGCACAGACAGCTGACTTTGATATTTGGCCAAGAGCTTTGCTGGTTAAAGGTTAAAAGTAAAAGTGTGTTGTAAATGAGTTCAGCCGCAGTGAACATATACATAGAATTTATATTGAACGATCTCAGTGGTGGGAGATATTAGCAATTTTGTCTCAAAACAATATGTACACATGGCCTCGTGTTATGAGCATATAGACCTTAGTTGCACGCAAAGGCTTCTTTAAACATTTTCAAAAACAACAGATTTCTCTACGATAAAGGGTCAGGTCTTGAATGGTCCAGTAGTAATTATTCACAATGCTTAAAACAATATTCCAGGAGGGCTGAGGCTGATGTAGCCTGAAGACAACGCAGCTCCTTATGATGTGTGGTGCTTAGATTATATATATATATATATATATATATATATATATATATATATATATATATATATATATATATATATATATATATATTTTTTTTTTTTTTTTTTTTTTTTTTTTTTATTTATTTATTTATTTATTTATTTTTTTTTATTCTGTGCATGTATTTATGTACAAGTATGTTAAAAACCACTTGTTTGAGTGGCTGGTTTATCAATAACCCCAATGAACCAGCGCTATAAATTGTATTACACCAACTAATATCAGTTTATGCCAAATAACCATACATTAAAACCAAAATATTCAATGCTTTCCTTTGTATCTTTACTGTTCTTGTTTTTATAAAGACAGAGCCTGTGCAAGCTTGAGTGAGTGCTCCTAAACAGTGCCAGTAAGCAGGCTCTCTGAGAGCGTGTTTACGGTGGTGATAAAGGAATGGTGGGGGGTGATGGGGTATTTTTGGTGTGTTGAGTCCAACTGTGGCGTGTCAGGAGCTCTCCAGGCCCTTTGAGAAATATTGAGAGTGCACTCTGGACATGCAGAGCTATTTACCACACTGTTTGTCTCATAAATAAAGTATGGGATGTCATTAGGAGAGGGCACCCACTTTAAAGCAGTCTCAACCGGAGGCGAGGCGCTCTAAAGTGAGAGTGGAGCCACGGAGGAAGGAATGAAGTAGCCAATTTAAAACCATTTAAATCAGAGACGTCCCAGAGCCTATAAGCACCAAATGAACCCTAATCAAAGAAGTGCTTTGGCTGGTTGTGCAAGGGACGGATTGACCAGTCACTTGCAATTGAGATACCTTAGGGTGGGCGATGTGGCAAAACTGTGAAATCATGATACTTGATGTTATCACAAGACAACATAAGTATTGGTATGTTTATTTTTTATGATTTTTTTTTTCTTTTTTAGTAACATTTGCAAAAATAAACTGTTTATAAAGAGAAACAATAATGCAATATATTTAAAAGACAATGCATGTTTTATTATAGAGAAATATTAATCCTGTTTGACTGGATTTAGAATGACACAGTTTGTCAAATATTAAATACTAATTATGGTATTTCCAGTTTTTAATAATAGCAGCACTGCTGGTACTTATTTGAGAATTTTTTGTTGTATTTCAATATTATTTTCTTTCCACATCACCAAACTCCACTATGCAGTTTATACAGTAATTATACACTTGTTGTTTATGGGCTCTCTAAGTGTCTAAATTTGCATGCAGTTATATACAATTAGTCATTGTTACTCCTATACTGGGATGTAATCTATCAAAGTGACAATAACATACACGCATGTGAAAACGGGAATGTGAATGAAAAAAGCAAATCAGTGCTAACTGTCATTAGTTACTAATTACTGTGGGATGAATTCTGTATTAAAGCATCCTAATACATATGCATATTTTCTTTAAGCCAAGGGCCTGACAACTACAATGATTATGTTAACTGTTTATGATTACGTGGCCAAAAAGTTGATGAAATTGCTGCAGTATATAATAACGGGCTACTAGAGTTCAATATTCTAAAGTTATAAATGCCATTTATTTATACATACAATGTATGTAACTGTTGTGACCAGGGCTGTTCTTCAGTGTACCACAGTACACGTTCATATAGCCACACTGTCTTTTGGGAGAAGTTAGGGATGGGTCAGCATCTTCGCCAAGTGATGAAGAGGAAAATAATTGAATATTAAAATTTTCTTACTGCAAGTATAGCCTCTGAGCTTTAAACTCAACCAGGGAGACGTGAAGGACGATGTCTGTTTGGTTTATTAGGTCTTTGGTCTATCTCTTTGGCCTAAATGAAGAACTGTAGAAAGACTCTATTCACTAAAATCACCATCTTTAATCCAAGGTTTACATTTTAGTAGATTTGTCCAGTGCAACTAGTTGCTTGTCATGTGTTCGTGCTGACAAGTCAAAAACATTCTATATCAAACCAGCCTATTCAAATAAGACGTTCTGATGTGTTATTTATTGGTGATAAAAGAAAAAATCAGCTGTTTTAACTGATAGCCTTTGGTTGGATTCCTTTTATTTGTGTGTTAGCAGTTAATCATGTACTGCAATATTTTCAGATAGTCACATGGGGCTTGTCTTAGGCTGGTCACATGTAGAACACTTGCAGTGAGCACAGACTCAAAAACATCATGAAAATGTTGAAGCCTTAGAGGTTTGAAGAAATTGAAATGAAGATTGTATAAATTGTAGTATAAGTCCACTGCTGAGATTGAGTCGTCTGAGTGGACAGACACTAATGGCTGAAGTAAGCAGAAGGTGAGGAGGGCACTGCTGGCCTTTGAGCGTGAAGCAGCAGCAGTGTCGACTCAGGATCGATGGGGCAAAATAAAACCAGCTCATTAGGGATTGATTTCAGCAGTGTTTAGATAAGCAGAGAGGGTCGGGCCCCGGCCCCTGGGGCCCTCGCCGGGGCCCAAAGTTCACGCAGAGCCAGGTAGAGAGCAGCTCTGCAGGCCATCAACTTTATTAGCACCCAGATAAGCTGATTAGGCCATGTCAATCAAAGGTGCCAATGACTCAATCTCTCTCTCTCTCTCTCTCTCTCTCTCTCTCTCTCTCTCTCTCTCTCTCTCTCTCTCTCTCTCTCGCACGCTTTCTCTTTTTTTTTTTTTGTAATAAATCATTGAAGCGACCAACAAAGCAGCAGCCATGGCGGCTAAGCTAAGCAGCCCTGCAGTTGTCACCAAGGCAGACGTGAGGACCCTGTGATGATGTGACGAGTATATTAAAGAGTACATCAATTTGTTTTAGAGCAGTTTGATTTTTTTCCGCTGGTATTAAAAGAGCGAGTGGCGGGGTGGGGGGCGAGCGGGGTGGCGTCGGCGTCGGCGTCATCAATGAGGGTTTCACGGAAAAGCCGAGTGTGTCGGGTTAGAAATAAATAAAGAAATAAATGACGGAATAAAAAAAATAAATAATTATATTTTGTAAACATAAAAAAAAAAAATTGCTGCTCCCGTTTGAAGCCGAGCGTGGCTTTGAGACTTGCTGTGTCAGTCCATGGGTGCTGGAGTGCCCCAGTAACATACACGCACTTGTCCCTGTCTCTCCACATCTCTCTCTCTCTCTCTCTCTCTCTCTCTCTCGCCTCCCTCTCCTTACTGTAGTGCTATCTTTCTTTTTCTTTAAGATTTAACATAAACAGTGAGCCGAAAGCTGTGATGTTGGAAAACAGATTTGATGCCTCCTGGAAGTGGTGTTTATTTACCTCTATTTAAACTACACATTTGGCAGTAGATCATTTTGCAACACTTACAGATGGTTACAGTCAAACTTCTAATAATACACTGAAACAATAGCATGATATTTACTTGTTTAGTTACTTTCTATGACAGAGTTTAGCTTATAATAATCAAATCAAATCAAATCAGTCTTGTACATTGTGTAAATCAGTTATCAGAGTTCAAATGAACCTTATTTATTGTTTTTAACAGGAATAATTAAATAGTATAGATCATAATCTCGGCGAATAAGGGCAAGCCGATGCATTAAAATTCAATTCCTCATTTATTTTGGATCAAAAAGATATTTTTAGCAAACTTTTTACATTTTCCCATGTATGGCTTTCATTACGCCGTCCTCTATCTTTGTCATTATTTGAGAATGATTTATATTATGGGCTCTTTTTGTTGTTGTTTTTAATGTTCCAGCACAAAGCCGTCTTTAATGAGTGCAATTTGGCGAAGTAGATTTCCTCGAGGTATAGCATAGGAAATAACTCGGGGGTTTGTAGTTTGATGAAATCTGAATGCTGCATTGTGTTTCAAAAAGAATATGACGTTATTTGATAATTGTTTGATTCATGGAGCTGAGCCATGAGAGTTTGAATATTTTAAAGCCTGAGTTTGAGTTAGGCAGCGAGGAATATTCGGCTAGAATAGACTTTCTTGGGGAAATGTTTGTCTCGTTCTTTGTAATGAGGGCATTATTATTTTTTTTTTAATAGTTTTCTTTCTCTCCATGGTCGCCTAAACAGGTCCAGCTGTGGAGTTTACATGTTTACTGTGAACAGGTTTATATTGTCTCCAGTTTGTCATATATGTAGACAGGCTGATATACAGTTGTACTGGTAGCAGCTTGTGAAATGAGGATTTGTAGGGTGTGTGTGTGTGTGTGTGTGTGTGTGTGTGTGTGTGTGTGTGTGTGTGTGTGTGTGTGTGTGTGTGTGTGTGTGTGTGTGTGTGTGTGTGTGTGCGGGTGATATAACGTTTTCTACTCTGTAAATCTACCCACGGGTGAGCTGTTTATCGCCAAACCCCCCGGCAGATGAAAGGCGAGGCAATAATGATTTTCTTCTCCCCTAATCGGGCCTTGTCAGCGAGGCGTCTTATCGTGGAGAGGAAAATGACACCGATCCTATCGACGGGCCCAGAGTCCGAGTCCGTGGCGTTCCCCCCCAATCACGCCGGACCCGGCCTTGCCGTATCTAGCGCCGCCACAAACGGCAGGCGACGCTTTTTTCATCTGGACTTCAAAAACGGGGCTCGTCATTAAAATTGCACCCGCGTTCGGCTGCGGGGATCAGCCGCTCTGGAGCGAAAATGGGATGTGGGAGAGGAGGCTCGCTAAATGTGCTAATTCTGTCCTCACATGTTTACGGCTTAATTTTAATCGGTTTGAGCGAGGAAGGGGAGGAGGACGAAGGGGAGGGGAGCGAAAGAAAAAGCCTCGCATTGCAATAAATCGCCATTATCTTTGACACCGAAGGACTCAGCTGTTCCAAGGATTTGGGGGTCCGCTGGCAACAGTGTTATATTGAGAAGCGCACACACACAAAAAAAAGTGTTTACGCTTGAACTGCGGTAGCTAAGGTGCAGTCTGTGGTTTTAGCCCGGCCAGACAAAAGGCGAAACTTGCACAATGGCACGCCAGCACACAGCCTCTTAATGCAAGAGCAGAACCAACAGACTCGAGTAGCCTGGATGTGTGTTGTTGTTGTCCGATTGTGTATCTCTGGGATTCCAGATGGAGAAAGCAGGTGTTGGCTAGCTGGAACCTTCCTCTCCCAGTATTAGGCCAGGTTAAGTGGGATCATTGAGCGTCAAATCCTTGACGCCGTTTCGGAAGATTTCGAATCATTTTTTAGCCCAACTGTCGCATGTGACGCAGTAAAAAGCGTGCTTTCCTTTCCGTCTGTCTCCTTCAAATAAGTCTCTCCGGCCGCCACGGCTCACTACGGAGGCCAGTCCAACTGTTGTTTCCTTCGGAGGCAGCAAGGGAATGAGTCGGTCCAAAACAGCATTCGTATTCTTTTAAATATTGCTGAGCACGAACGAAATGTTTTTTTTTGTGGAAGAGAAGAAAGAACTTTGCTTATGGGAACAGCCTCGCTGATTAGGTGCGATGCATAAGAAGTGTTACCGTCTCACTAATTGGGCTAACGCTAGGAAACGAGGAAAGATGCGCGGAAGGAGGAGTAGAAAAACAGCAGCGGATAAAAGATTTTTATGCCACTTTTATCCTGCTATGCTGAGGGGAGGGAACATTTTTGGCAATTGAAAATTGAT
>CM038715.1:12547262-12764762 GCA_021613375.1 Megaleporinus macrocephalus | reverse complement strand
CCAAACATTGGTGTGTCCGTGTAGGCACGGAGTGTCCAGGAGGAGCACAGTGAACAGAAGGTGCCTCTTCAGAACTCACACCTGAGCCCCTGCCATTCTCTCTCTATCTCTCTGTGTCTCTCGCGCTCTCTCTCTCTGCGGCCCTGCCCTGCCCTACTTTACCACGGCCCATCCTGCCCTTTGATTTGTGCTACTTAGCTAGCCACAGATCATCTGCACACTTCACACAGACTGTTTCCCCTCACAGCGCTGCGTGTTTATGCAGATACATTTCACAAAAGAACGTCTAGTAGTGGGTCAGACGCTCCGTCGTTATCTGCTGAGTTCTGACTTCCTGTGCTGATGGCCGTTCCTGCTTGACCTGTGAGCTGAAAGTCCTGCAGTATATTTACCCTTTTAAAAGTTTTCTTCTTTACCCAAAGTCAAGTTTATTTCTTGATGCAACTTTTTCTTTGTGTGGTGTTTGAAGATGCTTAGCATGATGAAAGTTAGGGAAACAGCTGTCTACCTTTTCTCCAAAAGCCGAAAACTAGATATTCCGTTTGTGGGCTGTATTTAAAATTTCATACGTGAGGATATTTTTATTCACTAATAATCCTAAAATGTCAGAATCCACTTTATATTTTGGGAACACTTCAGCTCTGGGGTCGTATTAAGAAACATTGATATCACTAGCATGTCAGTATCTAGGTAGCTTAATTTATATATCTGCTGATTAGCCCTGTCGCAATTATTGCATAATTGCCTGATCGCTGTTATTTAAGCTGATCACAGTTCTTTTCAACTGTTGTTAGCTTTTACAGTCAAACATGAACATTGACTGTGTTTTCATCAGCCAGGCGGAGGCAAATGCCTTAGAATAAAGAAAGAAAGAAAAAAACACATTTACTGAGATGCTTAATTGGTCTTACAAAACCAACAAAATTGTGCTACAATACCAGTTACATCAGTTGAGAGGGCAGCACTGAGTAATGCTTGTTTGAACTGTGTCTGTCTGTAGTTGAAGCTACAGTAAATTGACAGCTAGTAAGTGTAATAGGTCACTGTTTTACCTTTACTTTACTTTAAATGTTGCATATGACATATCGTGATTATTTTATGTATTTATTATTTTAGCCTTACAATCAACTTTCCCTTCTTATGCTAAACCAAAGTATCACTTTGTATTTGCAGGACAAATAGATTAACTGCTAAAATGTGCTAACTAAATAAAGAGGAATTCCACTCTTTTTTTTATTTTTACATAGTTTAGTGGTCAAAACATAAACACAGTTATTGAGTTGTTTGATTTAAAATTGGTCACAGTAGAGAATCTGTCTGATTACTCAGTAATATTGGTGACAAGAGCTGTGATGTGACGCAAAAACAGCCGTTTATAGCAGCGTTATAACCAGCATTATTACATGTAATATTAATAATGGTAATAAAATTCAGAGTTACAACAATCTAAATGTCCCTTTATTCATAAATTAGCAAATATATAAAAAATAATAGTATGTTTTAGGCTAAAACCTGTTGTGAAACCATTGTGAAACTATTTTCTCAGGCATCATGCAGAGTGTTTATAACTATTTCACATCAGAACTTTCTGAAAGGGAGCTTTTAGAGACATAAACCACTTTTTGTTTGGTTCCTTTCGCCACTAGTGTGAATCATTCTGACTCTAGAATGGAGGATTTCACTGAGCCCTCTGAATGACTTTGTCAACATTTTAACTGTTTAATTATGCAGAATTTTATAAAAATCTGTGGAATTCTTTGATGTAGCTTGAGTCATTGGAAACTGACCCAGTATAAAGTGGATTGTACTGTTGCGGTTATAAGCACTCTATGTAAGCCCCTCTTTTATGGTTTGGAAAAGAACATTTCAGATACCAGTGAGTAGTTCTGCAAGCTTAGAAGAGGTTTGTGACTGATCTAGAGAGCTTACAGAAGTTGCAGCTTTTTTTCATTGTTTAACACATTTGTTCTTAGTTTCTAACCCATTTTCTTTTTTTTTATAGACACCTGAGGCACATCATTTTAATTTCTAATCAAATTAAGAACAAACCAATGTTTATGCTGATATTTGCTCTGTATTTGTTTTAAATGATGCTAGGAAAGAAGCGCTGTGTGAAGAAAATAACTGTCTCTTTAATAAAGGGCACACCAGAAGGGCTAACTAATTTCTCTTGCAATCTGAAACACTGTATTAGTCCATGTCATTAAGATGGCCACTATAGTAATTAGTGAATTGCTTTGAGTGGGGCTGGGTGGGTTGGGAGAGCGAGCGAGGGGTCCGGGATGAAAAAAAATCAGAAGAAAAGACGCCGCGTTTCATACTCTGATGGAGGTTATATTTTCTGTGACAACTGGACCACAGTAATCAAAACGTGTTAATAATCCCTTCAAAGGGATGGCGGAGCATCAGTGGTGCCTCAGTGAGTCTCAATCCCCGTGTTAGCAGCAGCGCAGGCTGCTCCACCCATTCCAGCCTGCCTGCTTCAGCCTCAATTACAGCCCCTGCTGCAGGAGCAAGGGCCTGGCCATGCCTCCAGCACACACACACACACACACACACACACACACACACACACACACACACTCACACACTCACCAATATGCTTGTATATGCCGGCAAACACAGGAGGATAAGGTTTTAAAACACAGGTTAGGTACAGTACTGTGTAATGTCACCCTTCATTT
The DNA here is from genome assembly GCA_021613375.1 of Megaleporinus macrocephalus. Classification (NCBI taxonomy): domain Eukaryota; kingdom Metazoa; phylum Chordata; class Actinopteri; order Characiformes; family Anostomidae; genus Megaleporinus; species Megaleporinus macrocephalus. Next base: position 12,762,078 of record CM038715.1, on the reverse strand, counting down.
ATATATATATATATATATATATATATATATATATATATATATATATATATATATATATATATATATATATATATATATATATATAAGAAAGGCATTGGGTCGACACACTAGTTGCTGTAATTGCTATTTAATTGTTGGCTTCTGTGTATTTTTCTTTTGAACATATGAAGAGTTATATATATATATATATATGGGTCGTTTTACCAAGCTGCTTCAAAGTCTGAGTCGAAAACACGTTTCAGTCTTTTAACTGACCTGGATTTCCCACAATCTCTCTGTACCCTGTAGCTCAATTCTGTTTAGTTTATTAAAACAAATGATAGAGGATTCAAAAACTTACCTCAAAACTTACCTCTACAATGATCATAACATTACCCAAACTGTACCAGATGCTTTGGTTGTGACCTTTTTGACTAATTTGACCATAACTTAGAAACTGTGGCCAGTATGTGACCACAAAAAACCCAGCAATTGTACACACATAAAATCATGTTTTTCATTAAAACACAAAAATGACTTCATTACAGAAAATGTGTATTTGATTATGACAGTTCATGATGTTGCACACTAATTTTCAGACACATTAACTTCATAAAACAGGGTCTAACTACTCACCATGTGGCCCTGTGGGACAGGGAAGCTGTCTGGCCTGTTGCTGGGGAAAACCTGGGCCAACATTTTGAATAGTTCTTTTGTTTGTTTGTTTTTTAAAATTAGTAATTAAACTCTGATGCTGTATCTTTATTTATTTATTTATTTATTTAAGTGCAGAAAGTAATTTTCCAACTACTTAAAATGGTCCATATCCAGTGTTGGATATAATAAGGCTTTGATAAGAAACACTGTCTACTGCTAGTGCACATATTATGTAAAATATAGATTATATATATATATATATATATATATATATATATATATATATATATATATATATATATATATATATATATATATATAGTATGTGTAAAGCCAACCTCCAACAACTGCTGAACAATGGATGAATTGATGTTTTGATTAGAAATGAAGGGCTTTGGTGCAGTACTAGACTAGATTACCACAATTACTAGACTTCACTATTATCATATTAACTCTGGCAATGGTTTGTGAACACCTGTAACTAACAGTCAAATCAGAACTGGCACCTTGAACTAGGGCTATGGAAAAACTAAAGTACATTAAATTACTATGCATTGGTTATTGGTGTTTGCAGACTCTGATGGTCTCGACAGGCTCTTATATGATACGTGCAGTCATTCAGCGAGTCCCGCAATATTACCAGACACACGTGGTTTGTTTATCACGATAGCGTATCATAATATTGTCTACGGTGATAAAGTAGTTTATAGAAATGCCCCCTCATCCTTTGCCCGCAGCTCTAAACGGCTCAGGCTGTGTCCAGGAGGGGCCGTAGGCTCAGGGGCCCATTAGTCACTCCACTGGCCCTTGTCCTTTAGCCTACAGCTTTGTACTCTCTCGGGATCTGGTAAATAGATTTGGGCGAGGCTCCTTTAGCTTTTGTGTATCTATCGAGGCCGAACCCGTTTTTTTGCAGGCTGCTCTGAAGCCGTGTTTGTGGATTAGAGAGATACGCTCTGCAAACATCATAACAGATTTGGGAATGGCCTGAGCAACTTGTGGAGGTAATACTTTAATCTCATCAGATGTCCCTCTGTAACGTACGCTACCTCCTTCCCCCTGCTGGTTCTGAATCTGAAGTGGACTGGAATGAGTTTATAAGAGGGGAGCAGAGCAGCGGCTGCATAGAGAATGTTTTAGTCATAGCAGTTTCACAGTAGTTGGGGGTAATAAACGTCACTCACTGATCCCTATGAACACCTCTCTCGCTCTCTCTCTTTCTGTCTCTCTGTCTGCCTACTTGTCTCTCTCTCTTTCTCTCCTTTTCCCCATCTAACTGCCGATATGCAGCCCATTAGCGGGAGAGAGCAGGGAGAGACCTAAGGTGGCCCTGAGGCTTGGAAACCGAGCAGGGGCTCATAATCACAACTCCTCATCCATGGCAGCGCGAAAACACTGGCACGTCTCCTCACACCCGTCTCCCAAATCAGCCTCGGCACACCGGCGGCTTTCATGCACTTTTTGACTGATTACTGTCTTTGTAGTCGCGAGCATGTGAGGTGTACCTCTCAGGCTAATTAGGAATGAGTGGTGTTTCCTACAGTGGGGCTGCAGCTGGAGCTGTAAGTTAAGTAAGGGGCGGTGGAGGCTGGAGGTGAGTCTGTTAAATATACATGGGTGCGGGTGAAAGGCCACGTCTAATCTGATCCGCGATCAGCTCGGCGGTCTTCTCCCGGGACCTCTGTGTCTGCAGCGCAGCGCAGGACAGGAGATGCTCAATAATGTAAAAGAAGTGTTCAATTAAGACCTGTCCTTTCTGCCACCTTGTTCTTAGCTGTCCAAGATTAGGCCCGAACTTGGGCAGTTAGATTCCAGTAAACTGCTGGAATACGTGTCATATGTGTGAAAACAAGTCTGGAATCAGATCTATATATGGCGTGTGTGTGTGTTTGTGTTGTTGGTATGTTTCTAAGCAGTGCTTGTTGCGTGGCTAGCGCCTCTCCGCGTCCCTCTGAAAGCTAGCTGTGAGCACTGGAGGACTCATTGACTTTCTAATGATCACTGGTCAGCCTGTGCAAGTGCCAGGGGTTTAGCCCATCCGCACTGCTCAGATATCGACTCGAGCCCTGGCCCCCTCCTTTCACTCTGGCCTGCCGGCTCTGTGTCAAAATCCATTACCACCTCCGCAACGCTACATGCAAGAGAGGAAAGAAAAAAAAAAGAGAGCTTTTTCCATTCTTCTTCTTCTTCTCCTCCTCGTTCTTCTTCCACTGATTCTTCTTCTTCTTCTTCTTATCATTCTCTTATCCTGATCTTCCTTCTCCATCCACCTCCCTTACTTTTGTCAGAGAGCGCTGCTAACCTCTGGCAGAGGATCATCCGGTTCCAGAGCGGTGAATGACATATCGATCCGTCTCCCTTTTGGGCCAGGTTGGCGCTACTTCTTCTGTTCCCGGTCCCACACATTTCCACTAGGACTGCCCTCAGTGCTGCCCTGACCCACTGCTTTCCACTGCCTATGTAAATATCCCTTTTAGACATCATTTAATCTTTCCCCACTTCAATTGCACATATTCGGCGTAGTAGTACTACTACCGCATTTGTAAGTATATGAGAGTGGATGTTTATCGTCTCCCAAGGCATTTGTAGTAGACTTTTTTATTTTATTTAATTATTTATATATTTATTTATTTATTTATTTATTTTTCACGCTCTCCCGAAAAAGATCTGCAATGAATTAACGTCAGTGAGCGTATTGCATCATATATAGTGGTGCATATTAAGCACAAAACTATAGTAGCTGTCCCGGTGAACCTGCTGATGTCTCCTTGAAGCACTGTGCCCAAGGGAGGCACAAGGCCCCGTTGGTGTACTCCAGAGACGAGCCTCTCTCTCTCTCTCGCTCTCTCTCTCTCTCTCTCTCTGCCTCATCTCTGCTCCTGCTGATGTTGATGATGATGATGGCTAAGCTAAGCCCAGGTTGTCTCTAGAGAGGCCTGTCTGAGAGGAGTCTGGTCAAATGCGGCGACAGAAGGCAATACACTGACACTTGTCACGAACACACCTCGCAACAAGCTCCGCTCTGAATGACACAACTAATTATTTTTTTATTTATTTGAATAATGGGGCACGAGAGGCAAACAAAAACAAATAACAAAATGACAACCATACCAAAAGCACCTCAGGGCACATGCCAACACATCACTGCGGTGACACTTTCCTCCCCCCTCTCATGACGGTTTCTGTCTCGACAGGTACTGTATCACAGACGCGCACACAAGCAGGGCTTATCCCGCACACACCGGTGCCCAAAGCCTCGGGCTCCTGAGATGGCAGAAGTGGCGTGATTGTGTTTCCCTGTTTATCTGTGATCTCTGCTTACCAGACAAGCAGGACCTAGAGCTAAGCCCAATCAGAGGCCAGGCAGGAGCGTACGGCACATGTTGGGGGAATGCGCTGGGGCCGCGCTGTGCCAGGAGTGGATGGCTTGGCAGCTGGAGAGTGCTCGGATAGGATAACATAGATTCTGAAATGGGACATACAGTTGCTTGTTATTTTAGCCTAACAAACATAAATGACAATGAGTGGAATTTTTTTTACTACAGATGGGACTTAATGACAAGAAGGTCAGTCAAACTAAGTGTAGTATATTATACTTTAACTTTCTTTTTTTTTTTTTGTTGCCCTGTCAACCACCCCTCCCCCTACCACCAACTCCATGGCTTGGTGAATATCCATTCACTGGGCACTGCTTCTCAAAACTAAGCATTAATACCAAAAACTCAAAAAAGTCTTTGTTTAGTATTCTCAAAAGTGGATCAGAGGCCAGATGGGTAACGCATTGTGACAGAGGTGATGTCTAAATTAATCATTCATGCTCTCTCACATGGCTGTGCGCTAAAATATTAATGCTTGAATAAATTTGATTCGGGGCCTGTGATTAGAGGGTTGCCCAGCACGCGCATGTTTATTTATGCCCTGGAGAGCAGCCGTGAGGGTCACTCTCATCCACCACATTCTCCTAATCCGCACATATGCTCCGGCCTGGTGCATATATACATACATATATATACATACATACATACATACATACACGCATATATGTTTTTTTTGTGTCTGCGTGTCCGTTTGTGTAGTGAGGGGGACGTGCTATACATAATACATCATAAGTCATATAGTAGAACATCATGGAAATGATGAATATGAATACGTCGGAGGTGGTTTCATTATTTTATGAGTCTTTTTTTTTTTTTCCGGCTCTCATTTAACCCTGGTGGAGTCCTCCGTCCTCTAGAGGGTGATAGAGGTAGCTTTTTGTCAGAGTGATGTAAGTGAATGCATGTATTTTCTAATACTTCAGAGAAGCTTTTACCAGCCAAACTACCCTGAATGCCCGACTTAGATGTTTCAGTCGGCTTGTTTTCTCACAGCGTTGGATATTTGCGCTGTATGTGCAGACATATCAGATTTTTCTCTCAAGCTACTTTGGACCTTCTGTGTAGCGAGTGTGCATTGCGGGTATCTGCCGTTGTGTTGGGTGAAGTGCATTGTGTGGAATAACAGATGTGTTTTGCTTCAGGGCCTTTTGCTGTAATGGACCGCTAGTACACACCAGTGTCGCTGATAACAATCAGGAGTTTGTGTACAGTACTAGCATGTTGAGGCCGCTCTCTCTCTAGCTGTCTCTATCTCTTATTCAATCTCTCTCTCTCTGTTTCTCTTTCTTTTAAATATTGAATATGGATTTAATATCAAATTGAAATATTTAAGTGTTATTTGTCATTCTCTTGGAGTTTTCTGTAAACTACCTCTATACAAAGGTGTCAAAAGTATTCACAGTCATTACTCAGGTAGAAGTATAGATACTACCGTTTAACAATACTTCTGTAGAAGTTGAAGTATCAACTCAAGCTTTTTATTCAAGTTAAAGTGTAAAAGTACTGCTTTCAGAACTACTTAAAGTATAAAAGTAAAAGTAATGTAAGGAAAAAAAAATACTGCAGTGCACTAGCCCACCTCCCCAAAAACCCATTCTTCTAAAAGTCTTAATGTCTATAATGTTATATTTAAATGTTGATGTTGATAAATGTGGGATGCGCTAGGCTTCCTGTTTCAGCCGCATATACACCCATTGATAATGAATGTGTTTATTTAGTACAATGTAAATATATTAAAGAAGCATATCTGTTACTACTGAGCATTAGCATGTGCTTCATGGAGCAGAAGATATGATGATTAGTTGTCTATAAGTATTTTAATGGTACAAAAAGTTAAACTTCAAAGGCATGTTATCAATAATCTTTACTGGAATGTAAATGTGCATGAATGAAAACAAGCTGAAATGAAACAGGAGTAACGAGACTGTTTAAAATGTAAGGAGTAGAAAGTACTGATAATGGAGTGTAAATGTAAGGAGTAGAAAGTACTGATAATGGAGTGTAAATGTAAGGAGTAGAAAGTACTGATAATGGAGTGTAAATGTAAGGAGTAGAAAGTACAGATAATGGAGTGTAAATGTAAGGAGTAGAAAGTACAGATAATGGAGTGTAAATGTAAGGAGTAGAAAGTACTGATAATGGAGTGTAAATGTAAGGAGTAGAAAGTACTGATAATGGAGTGTAAATGTAAGGAGTAGAAAGTACTGATAATGGAGTGTAAATGTAAGGAGTAGAAAGTACAGATAATGGAGTGTAAATGTAAGGAGTAGAAAGTACTGACAATGGTGTGTAAACGTGAGGAGTAGAAAGTACAGATAATGGAGTGTAAACGTAAGGAGTAGAACGTACAGATAATGGAGTGTAAATGTAAGGAGTAGAAAGTACTGATAATGGAGTGTAAATGTAAGGAGTATAAAGTACTGATAATGGAGTGTAAATGTAAGGAGTATAAAGTACTGATAATGGAGTGTAAATGTAAGGAGTATAAAGTACTGATAATGGAGTGTAAATGTAAGGAGTAGAAGTAAAAAGTCATTTAAAAAATAATTACTCCAGTAAAGTATAAATAACCAAAACTTCTACTCGAGTAAGGTAACAAAGTATTTGTACTTCAATACTTGACACCTGTGCCTCTATAAACTATGAACTACCTACTTTTCCAGGCTCATGATTGTTATAGATAGCTTTTATTGGTATAGATAGATTTTAGTATATATCTAAGACATTTAATCATTTAATATTGAACAACTGAACTCTTTAGAAATTTTAGCAATCAAACATTTCACTTCTCATTTTGAAAGTTGTGCCTGAAAACACACACATAAGTGTATGATCTGCTGGTGTGAGTTTATGGCTGTTTCTATCTATCTATCTAGATAGAGGATTTCATCTATAGATGCCTGAAGCTGTAAAGAAAATGCTTATCTGATTACATCGCCCTCCTGCACCGGCTACCATACGGATCCCTTTTTGCTGAGAGTGTGCTTCAATTTGTAATATGTTTTGTTTGCCTATTTGTGATTCCTGCACCATAGAAACTGTTACTTTAACACCTTTAGACATTCTCTATCAGCGCGTAAGCTAAACGCTTCATTGAGATGACATGCCCGTTGCTGGCGTTTCATACACTGTCAAAAGTGTGTACAAACGGCAGGAACACCCCATGCGGCTGAGGGATGAGGTGCTGCAGATTGTAATGGAGTGGAACTGCAGACTCTACCTGGCTGTCATTGGCCCATTCCGGCTTGAGTGGCAGGCTGCTAGGCAGACACAGGAACGCGCCGGACAGACAGGTCATTTTTCAGTGCCAGGATTCCACGCTACACCCAGCACGGGACTTGTCACACACCCCACCCGATTCAGTACACACACCCACCTACCACTTATTCATTAAGCCACTTTTAGCATATGCCTTCTGAGGGCAGCACAGCTACCCTCCCCCTGCTCTGTTCTAAGCCATTCATAGCTTTATGGCCTCGTGGTGCTGTTACAGTATGATTGTGAGGGGTCAGTGGAGAGTGATCCAGCATTGTCTTTCACTTATCTCCCTGTCAGTTCTGTAAACACAATCCGTTTCCAACTGTGTCTTTTAACCAAAGACCATATTTAGAACCACTTTGAGTCTTATCCTCTTACTACAGATTTCTCTTTTTTCCTGTCTCTCATTAAAGGATGTGACCCTTTCACTGCAGCACCGTTTTATATACAGTACATACATTTTCAAACCAGTTTATCTCATTTAAAAGCAACGATGCTGATATCCACCACACTTTCTGTCAGTGGTCTCTCATCCTCTGTCTTTCATAGATCAAAGCTTGTGGAAATTACATCCGGTCAGAATAAAAAGTGGGAGGGGCTTTTTGGTAAATGACTGACGTTGCTTATAAAATAGTGGCCAGTGGAAGTTTTGAAGCTTATTTTTTTAATGGGAAAAGTTTAATTTGAGGACTATGCATTGTGTGCTTAAGTCTGTGTGTCAGAGTTTTTTTTTGTTTGGGTTTAGTCTTACACTAAAGCTGATGCAAGTGCACTTTCACAGATTTGTTGCAATATTTTGGAGATACAAATGTCACATTTGCCTCTATTAGCGGCAAATTCACTACTATATTTATATACCTTTATATAAATCAATGTCCATCCCTCAAATTAAAGTTCTTCTGTATTATGACACTTTAAACCAGAGCTGCTTAGAGCTGCCTCTCCAGAGGTTTCACAGATCAAGTAATAAAAGTAAACTTTACTAGATCTTGACATCTTTATAGTTTGTTGGTTTAATTCTACTACCAGTATTAGTTTGTGTTGCAAGAACATAATGAGAGGCAAAAGCAGATTACATGGGCAGTGCAGTGCTGACATGCTGCTAGAAGAAGTGAAAAACAATACTCTGATGTTGAAATCTCTTATAAGGGGCTGACCGTCGTAAAATGTCTTCCCACCTGCAAACAAATGAAGTATTTTTGTTTGAAAGCTTTTTGGTAAATCAAGATTCAGCTGTTTGGTGCCTGAGTACAGGTGGAGTGTTCACATCTATCTAAACGAACCAAACTCCAGAAAAAGTTGACACTGTCCAATGAAATGTAGGTATCTATTTACTCTGTAGTTGCTCTTTACATTATATTACAATTTCTTGATGATTGAACCAGTTAACGTGCATGTAAAGCAAAGAGGATTTCCCTCCTCTGCTGTAAAGTCAGTCTTTAGACAGCAACGAGGTGCACATGGTTACACTCATCCTCCATGTGTGTCTGTCTGTGCTCCAGTTATTTGTGTTTTTTCCCCTCTCCTTTCCTCTCACTTCTCTTTTTTTCCCAGTCATGCGACAGAAGGCAGCGTGCTCGGTCCAGGCTGTGGTACCTCGGTATTTTAATCTGGGCTATTTGTAAATGACAGCGCAGGGGGCTCTGACAGGTGCTAATCGCTGACAGAAAAAGTAGCTGAGGAATGCTCCCTCTCTGGCGCTGGTCCAGGACTACCTGCTTAGGACCCAGGTGCCCTTTCCCCTTTCTCTTCTCTCTGTCTCTCTCTCTCTTGTTTTTTTCCTCTCCCCCTCTCCACCCAACCTGAGGACAGTTGTCGACATTAACGGGTGAAAGGCCCACCTCTGTCTTGCTCGGTATTGTCAACACTGCAGTGCTTCATCTGAACATAGTGGGGGTCTGTTTGGAGGGCATTGAGGAGGGGATTGAGGCCAAGCTTGTTGACAGCACCACAGACCTGGCTAGCCTGGGCTGAGGGCCAGGACAGGGGTGGAATGGGCCTCCTCTTGCCCCCTATGTTTTTTATGCTGTGTTCAATTGTAGCAGCTACTGTTTCAGTGTGAGAGGCTAACGAAGAACAAAACAGAGAAATCTGCATGATGAAATCTAATGGAGAAACAAACATCTGTGTTAATGTTGGTTATGAGACTCTGAGGTCAAGATACTGTGCAGCTGTTAATATTTAATGATCTTGGTTCATCAGCTCACTGTTTATATACTATGCATATTGGTTTGGATTAAAAAAGTAAATTCTTTATTTGTATGGCACATTCTTTATTTGTATGGAATAAACATCTCCAAAGTATTGTTTTAACAAGAAAAGAAAAAAATATATATTATTGACTGAAAGTTAATGGAAGTTAATGTAACCAGATTTGTCCCCAAGCAGATTTGGACCAAATCTATCGAACCATTATAACATAGAATTGTAACAAAGCCCAACAGGTACCTGCAGTACTTTATGGCAAAGCCTAAATGCAACGAGAATGTGGTAGAATAACAGAATATAAGAAATAATTAAATAAAGGTTAATACAGAACAATAGTAGAAAACAAAAAAGATAACAAAGTTGTCTTGAGCTGCTTCTTAAAATGATTTACCAATGTTTTCTGTCTAATCTCAGTTTATAGATTATAGATCCACCACATCTTTGCTTCATGGTTTTTGATATTTAAACAGGCCTGCTGGATGTTAAAGAATGATATGATTTGGGGTATACAGGGGCATACAGTCCATGTATGATGGTTCTAATCCATTTAACACAAACACAAAAATAAAGAAACGCAGCACTTTACCATCTATTCTAGAAGAGACTGTGATGTTCAGACCAAGCTTCAGCTTATCAATCACCTGATTTTGTATTTCAGTTTGTAGACATGAAATAGGATGCAATAAAAGTTGATCTTCAGAAAAGACTTAGAGGTGCATCAGCAGTACAGTCTTGGATCAGATACTCTGAATCGAGCATACATTTTTTTGACACTGTATAGAAATCGCTACGCCCTTACTAAACTCCCAGTCCATGCCCTGAATGAGAGCACCCTCACATTGCCAGGACTGGGAAAGTCTTGTGTTTTGCCAGGTCTGCAGCTTCAGGCGTCAGCTCCATAACCTGTGCTCCAACGAGAGGGCATGCCAGCTGAATACACCTTTGTGGAGACGCGCTTGCTCTGCGGGGGTGTGATCGCTGGGGCCCTGCCAGCATGCAGAGGCAACATTAGTTCAGGCCCAGCCGCGCAGGACGGTGTGCCTTTCCAGGTGGAGCATGTTCTCTGGACTTTGCCCCCCTGGCACCGCCAAGGTGGAAGCGCCAGGATCGGCTGCGGCTGTGGGAGCAGCGCTAGGGCCCTCTCCTCCTCAAAGCCCTCTGCATGTCCCGACTGGGCTCATTAAACCCCGACTTCAGCTTCATTTAATCCATTTTTTATATCTTAGCTGCAAAAAAACTCCACCATGATCTTAAATCTCTGCTAATTTAAACTTTGGAGGAAGATGGGAGGAAAAACCTTGATGTTTTGTATGACATCTGAGATTGAAATTAGTCTAGTGGACCGAGTGTCCGGGACTAGCTGACTTGACCAAATGAGCCTTCCCTGCCTCTGCCGTCGGAGTTGCTCTCCCGCTCTAGGCCTGGTGGGAGAAGTATTAGTTTTTGCCTTAATGCAAACAGGGATAATAACATGGCTACCACCAGCCCCTTTAATTATGCAGCTCAGTAGTTGTGCTGTGGGAAAGTTTAATTTGTAGCACCAGCCTTGCTGCATGGGAGCTCCTGCAGCTTGCTGCTCTCTGTGTTCCTCTTAAGAGCAGACATGAGGAAGGTAGCTGGTGCTGTGGACTTGCAGGGAGCCTGTGGAACGGAACATCATTTATTTCACATTAGTAATGCCTGTGTAGACATCCGGCCTACCAGGAATGAAAGGGAGAACACCATTCCACTCGTGTCAGATCTCCAGACGAACTCGATTCTGAACGCCGGCAAAAATGTTTCTCACCTTCTGTTTCAGTCTCACTCTCGCTGTTGCGTGTCCTCTTAAGGGGCCCACGGTCTGCTTTTTTCCTAGTATTTTATGTTTTCTTTTAAAAAAAGGAAAACAGTTGCATGAAAAACTCCAACCTCACTTTATCTGCTAAAGAAATAAAGAAAGATCAAAAGTGTTACTGCATCTTTCAAGACATATGTCGACTCTACAAACCAGCCCAGCCTATAATGCGCTGGACTATATATATATATATTTGAATCCCTTAGGGCCCCACTTATCTAAACATTAGGGCTAGTGCCGCCACCGAGGCTGCTGCGCGCACGAGGGAGGCGCAGGGTGTCCTCATGCCACACTTGCAGGAGGAGGATGTGGAGGAATTTTTAAGCAGCACGTCCTCGCCCTCGTTAGCCTGGCTGGCATCTCCTGACAGGGGCGGGCTGTGCTCTTGGGGTTAGGCTACCATGCCAGGCCAGGCCAAGACATGGTGCCACCCTCACCGTGCCCCCACTCACTACCCTCCTGCCCTGGGCACTGCACCGCAGCGAGCAGGGGGCTGTCACGCGTCAGCCCCAATTAACGTCACGCACATGCTCGCGCACGAGCACGTACGCTCCTACCACTACCGCCGCTGCCTCTAATCCTCGCACGTTACCGACTCTGAATAACTGCTACCCACACTTCTTCTGTGTGCAGTTCCAGTGGATAAATGTTCTGAGAGAAGGGGTCTTGTTCTGTGAGGTGATTGCAGATACAGAAATGATCCTTTTGTGTTTCCAGAACTCTTTCTTCTGCGTCTCACTGCTGTGGGAGCGACCCAGAGATCGGTTCACTACCTGTTTAACAAGAAAAAGGAACATTGTGAGAAAGTAGGAACTGTTTTCTTTAGAGTTTGCACAATACCGCTTCTTTTTTAAAGACACTGATATTGAGACCTTGAGTACAAATACAGTACAAAAATTTCTTTCTTTAAAAACTGGTGGTGGGGGCCGGGGTTGGTAGTAAACTAGCCTGGAATAAAATGTAATGTAGTTATGTGGTTAAATAGGTTCATGTAGACTGTCTAAGTAATGTGCTAGTGCTTTCATAATGATGCTCATTTGCTCATTTTCTTCTGAAAACTGATTTTGTATCAAGAAATGAAACTTTTTTTCATTGTACTTTTTGCTACTGGCTTCTGTTTAGGTTCAGAGTTGACACCTACGTTGTTGCACTCCTCATGGTTGCAATATAACACATCTTGAAGCATGTAAATAGCTCACAGTGAGAGCTAACCAGGCTAAAGTACAGTAAGTGAGAGAAGTCCAAACCCCCACTGCAATGTCAAGGCCAAGGAAACTTTTGCTTTAGATCTCTCTTAATCAGAGAGTTAAGGGTATCAGATTAGAACAGTCATATGCCTTTTCTGTCTTCTGTAGTTTCGTGGGGTTGCATTGGTAACCCCCCCCCTCCCTTCACTCTTCTTATTGTGTGTGTGAGTGCGGCCCCTGCCTGGCTATGTCTGGCAGAAGAACAGTGTGTGGTGTTGGTGGGCTGCTGGTTGGTGGCTGAAGCTGCTGACAGGCAGGTCTTTGTCAGCCACTGTTCTGGGCAGCTTGTGGTCCTGGTACTGCGCTCTGTTTGTGAGGCTACTCTCAGTCCATAAACAGCACAGGATCGTTAACAGCAGTGCCTTTGTCCTCCACAGGCACACAGCTGTTCACCCCCACTGATCTGTGTGTGTTGGTGAGTCTGCTTGCAGTGCAGTTTCCTCATAGCTCATGGTTGTTTCAGTCAAAACAGATATATACTTAACGCTGTAATGGTGAGTGTATTAAATAACCTACAAGCTTTTTTTTGCTGGCAAAATCTTTTTTCTACAAGCTTTTTTTGTTTGTTTTTTTGGTGATTTTTTTTTAAACCATAAATTGATGGTTTAGTCGCAAAAAATCTTTCATTTTTCTCCTACTTAAGACAAATATATACATATAGTCGCTCGCTGTCCAATAAAAAAAGAAGTATCTCCAACTTTACAGGAGAGACCAAAACATACATTATTTTTAATGTAAGTCAATGGAACCAGACTTTTTTCCAAGCTATTTTAGAGCACATCTATTGATTCACTCGTCATAAAATTTTCACACAGTGTAAACGGCCATTGCCATGTTTGTGTTATGTTATGTGTCCACACTTATTGTCCTCACTTATCATGTTGATTTTATTTAGTACATTATAATATGTTAAATATAAAAAATAATTCAAAATAAATGTGTCCAGGGATCAGAGATTTTGATGCCTTTTTTTTAATGATTTTTCTTTTAAAAAAAGAGATTTTTACTGTCTCGGACGCTTTTCCCTTCACGTAGAAGTAACTCCAGGTTGTGTTAATCTGGTGCTAATTGTTATGTTGGTTAATATTCCATCCTAAACTCATCCTGTCCTTTTTTCTCTCAAGTATAGAAAACTAGACCAATAATTGACTTAAAATGACAGTGGAATGTTGGTTTTATGTAGTATAAAGTTGCCTATGGTGTATAAAGTACTATGTAGTATGAAGTACTAATGGTGCAGTGCAAAAAATTAAGATGGTTAATTAGATAGGGTGAAAGGAATTCCACTCAAATTGAATATTTGGACATGTTTTATGTTTGCGAGCAGCTGAGTATACCACACATAATCCATAAATCGAGCAGCCACTCCTGTCTCTGAGGTTTCTTAACCAAAGTCCTGTCCAAAACCATTAGTGATGATACGTGATGAAACTACCCCACCTCTCCCTCTAAAACTAAGCCCGTTTGAGAAATGCTGATTTCTTAAAGCCTGAATTTTTGTCTACGTTTGTTGATTTTTGGCAGCCAAGTTGGAGAGAAGTGTTGAATTATCTGGAAGCAGTTTGCTGATAGTGTGTGATTATTTATGATTGCAGTTTGCAAGATGCTAAGCTTCCATTGCCACATTAGATCCAGTGCAAAGCGAGAGAAGTGTCAAACTCTTCAGACACCAAATTAGATATTTCAGGTAAAAGAAAACTTTTGTATACTCAAAAGAAAACCAACACTAATCAGTAAGTCGAACCCATTTCCAAGTCCAGGTTCCTAAATGGTTTTTGGATTGGAAAAAGGGTTGGAGAAAATACTTTCAGTTGAGAGTATGGAACCCTTACATTGTATGGAAGTTCTGTAAACTTTGCAAGGGTTCTTCAGATTCACAAATGTCTTTTCCAGCAAACGATTCTTTTATGAACCCCTCTTAAAAGAATGCCATCTTGTATGGCACCACTCCAGAGAGTTATATTTTCAAGTGCAAGTCTTCTGTAGCCATCAGTTTAATGCAGAAAGAGCAGGAGCCCAAAAACAGTTACACACTCCTAAAGCACAGGCGACGTTATAGCGTCCTATCGGGGACGGCAGATTTGCCAGAAAGGACACATTTCTATGTAAAACATGTCCGAGGAGACCAGAAGCAGTTTTTTAATAAGTTCTTAAATATGAGCGCCTTATAGCAGTTGGGAGCCTGTTTTTTTTCTTCTTCATGGTAGAGTGTAGAGTTAGTGATCAGCAGTGTCTCTGCATGTTCATTGCTTGGCCGGCCTCCTCGGTGACTTGCCTGCGTTAGAGTTGTGAAAGCAGCAGGCCGCGGGGGTTCCAGATGAATCCATCGCTTCTCTGACTGTCACTCACGCTGGGGTCACATTCCATCACGCTGACTAGAGAGCGCCTCCGTCTGTGTGTGTGTGTGTGTGTGTGTGGCAACAGTCCGCTGTGAGGCCACCTCATCGCACTCCTCCTGCCCACTGATCTAAACAACATTAAGGAGAGGTGGGCTCAGTGAGATGGCATGTATTATTCATGCAAGAGGAAAAGGTATCCGGGTTATGTTATTACCCGCGCCACGCTCGGCGCGCTTTGGTAGCGACGGCCCTGCCGCTGTATTCCAGCCACCCGTGGGGAGTTGCTCCTAAATAAAAACCAGCAACCAACTCCAACTCGCCCACCGCCACCAGCCAACTTCAAAAAGAGCAAGCAAATTATTTTGTTCAACTGCGATCATGACAATGTGTAACACTCGGTAATAGATTAAAAGCGCGAGTGGGGGGAACGGGGAAAAAAAAAAAAAAAGCAAAGGAAAGGAACAAGACAAAGGAGGAAGAAGGCAGACAGGGGGATTTGAAAAGGACAGCCACAGAGTTGACAATTGAGTTATAATATTGTGTCCTTTATGAATAATTAATTTGATGGCACAGAGCTCTCAGAAGTTAGATTAAATTAGTTCTGCTATGTCTAAAAAGTTAGCTATGCTTCATTAGTGGATGAGATGGCAGGGAGGTTGGATAGGGTGCTGAGGCTGCTGTGGTTCATTCAGGAGTGCTGAGGTGATCCTTGTCTTACTGCCGCTGATTACATGCCAGCTTTCATTCCGTGTGCCTGATAGGCACTTCGCTGTTGGTTCTCTTTTTTGAATACATAGGAAAAACTGGGAGATTGCTCTCCTGGCTGATGGCTCTGTTCCATTGTTGTACTATAGTAGGATACTAAGTTCACTCATTTCCGAAGGCCTTTACATCGAGTCGTCAGAATAGAAAGCTTTGTATTTGTGTGCCTAATACTTGAGGCAGTTTGAACCGGATACAGGACAATATGTCATGATTATTATGACCATCCACCCAACCTCAGTCAGTTCTTCCTTCTGAATGTCCTGCAGAGGTGATATTCAAGTAAGAATGTGAGGAATGTAGACGTATACATACTTGGAATGGTATTGTATGTATGGATGGATGCTGCCCTGAATCATTGTGAGTCATTGTGCTTCCCAGTTAACTCTTACTTTTGCCGGTGCGCTTAATTTAATTCATGTTATTTTAAACTGGCAGCTTAATAAAGGGTTTAAAACAGTTCTGCCCATTAACGGCTTTGGAAAAATGCTAAAGTATAAAGTGAGCTTCTAATTAAAAGAAAAAGAAAACATGCTTCTGCACATTTTAATGTGCTATAGAATTAAAATAAAATAAGTGAAAATAATAAGACAAAGTGTGGCCTGTGCACTAGCACTGTTTATTCTATTATTTATGTTTTTGAGCGTATAAACTGAAATTGTGCACTAAAGTGTGGCAGAAAGTGCTATATTTGAGTCTGTTTCCTGCAGAGACAGTGTTATCTTATTATCTCTTTAAAAAATCAATCAATCAAACTAAACGAAATGGAGTGTGACCTGTGATGCTGAAACTTTTATAAACTGTTGTACCTGGACATCACAAAGAATATATTTACTGCTATTGATTTGCAGGAAAGTAGGCAGCTTCTAAGCACCGCTGTTATGGTAAAAGTCCTTTATACGTTTAGTGTGTTTAAAAATTTAAAGAAGAAAAAGTGAGCTGTCGTTTTTTTCTTTCTTTCTTTTTTTCCCCCCCTTCAGCACTGCTTCATACATCGTTTGCTTTGGGGGAGATTTGAATGTGTGGCCCTTTCTTTTAAAGATGCAATTCAGCGCCTTGACTTTAGGTGTCCTTCTAACCTGTTCTCCTAGAATGTTGAACACAAGCACACACACACACACACACTGTCTGAAGTGTAGTGGTGCTAGCAGTGCTGATGCCATGTTATGTGTTTTCACACTAGCTACTGACAATAATCTCTCTTCATCAGGCTGGCCGTGGTCATTGTTAAATGAGGCGCATGATGCGTTTCTCTTTTGTGAGCTCCCTCCATGCCTCATCTACCCCCTATAATAGTGTTATTATTTGGCTTTCACTAGAGATGGGAAGTGTGTTGTTATTAACCCAAAGAAAGAGACAAACTTGTTGTGAATAGGCACAAAGCCACAGTGTTCTATCAGTCATAAGCCCTGCTCCTGTTTGCCATTGTAAAAATGTGGTGGACACTTTACAATAAAGCAACAATGTAGAAAGGAAAGAGAACAAGAGGAACAACAGCAGCACGATGGAATAAAAATGGAATGTTGCTGGCCGAGAGTGACCAAGGTCATCTGTGGAGAATTAGAACACCATGGAGTCAGAACTGTAGGGTTGTGTATACTGCCGCACACTATATTATTTGTTAATTCGCATCACTCTGAACAATGCCAGAATTATTCATTAGGTACTTTGAGCAATTCAGAACAACATCAGATGTTTTTCCTAGAGGTTGTGATTTTTGAGCTTTGCTTTGTTAGGGGACAGAGGGGCAGACATTGAAGACGTTCTGTTGGAGAACATTTCCTGATCTGAGTCAAACCACTATGTCATCATTGTCCAGTAAAACAATACAAATAACAAGTGTCATCAAAATAGTAACTTTACAGGAGAAAGCAAAAAGTTAACCTTTAATGTGAGTTTATTTAGTTATGTTTTTTATATAGCAGTTCTAAGGGCTATATAATTTTTAAAGAAATATAAAGGACAGTTGTTAATGTTGATTGTTTTTTTTTTTTGATGAGGTTGATTTGTTGTTTACAATTACACCTCATTATAATTAGAATCAAGATATATTTTAATATAATAAACAATATATTAAAAAATTAAATCTAATCTTGATATCAGAATCAAACCTCATACCAAACCTTAGAAAATATGCACAGCGTTAGGCCCCTAGTGCATATTAGGGGTTGCACAACTTTTTTGTAATTAAGCTGAACTGCATAGATGAAGCATGTAGGTAGAGGCATGATGTGGCCTTTTTCTAGTTAGGCCTGGAATGCATTGCAAACAGAATCTTGCAATTTTTAATTGAATTTGAATTTTTTTTTTTTGCTGTTATCTTGACTTGTACAGCACTTTGTTTGGCTTTTACAGTCTTTAAAACGTGCTTTATAAATAAAGATTGACTTGACTCATTTTATGCAGCCCATGGTGAAGGTCTATACAGCCAGACAAATTTAGAGTGCCATAATTGGGCAAATTAAAAAAAAAGAGTAACCTACTTTATATGATTAGATGATGTTATCCCCCCTCGTCACTGACCCTTTTATTTGTGGCCTTATAAATGAAAATGTTGGTAACAATGGTGCAACGACAGCTAAATGTTGGTCAGTAGAACATGTACCCCCTTGCAACAAGCCTTGCTAGCCTTCAGGAAACTGCAGATATCGACTTAAATCATATAAGATAAGATTAGATAAGATAAGATAATCTTTTATTAGTTCCACAGTGGGGGAAATTCACAGTGTTACAGCAGCAAACAGATAGCAAGGCACTCAGTACAAAAACAGATAAATAAACAGTACAGTATATACACAATATAAATAATAAAGTCAAGGACTCTTAAGATTGTATTTACAAATAATCACATGTTGCTTCTTAATTGCACACGGCTAATGGAAAAAAATATTGCACATTACGTTACACTGAAGTAGCTCCTCACCTGTTGTCTTCTCAGAGGCATGCGGTCATTACAGACTAAATGATATGAACATTTTGTTTGATGATTATAGTGAGCAAAATGATCACAGTGATCAGTATTTTCATGACATTGTTAAAATAAAAAAAATGCTAATACACAAACTGAAATCATTCAAAGCAGGATGGAGCAAAAAAATAAAAATGCCAGTCGAGTAGTCATACCAAGCATGCACATGCTATAGAGTACCGACTTGTGTTTTGAAGGTTTTATTGTGTTTTTAATTGTAATTCAGTACACACTCAACTTTACAAACATTATTACTTACTTCTGATTTAGGATATCAAAAGATCGTAATTATTCTGTGGTGTCTGAGCAGACAGAGTTCTGTTTAGTTCAGCCATTCTGTTCAGTAGCAGTAATGTTATCCTATATGTAAGAGAGTTAATGTCAAAGAGACTTTTATTTTGATAGAGACGACTCTGAGCGCTATTGCTCTGCTTGTGTTTGATTCTTTCGTTAAAGTCAAGTTATAGATGATGACCTTGTCTCCACTGAGTTTCTTCTGATAACTCTTTGTTACAGTTCGTTTAATACTAGCAATAGAGAGAGTGGCCAGCTTCTTGTTTGAATTGTCCTGTTCCATCTTCAATGGTGAAAGTTATGGAAAAGGTGGAATTCCGATTCCAGCTTCATAGGATGCTGGTGGTGTCAGTATACTTAAGCTATCAAACCGTCATACCTAGAGTTCCATGTGGGGAACTACTTACAGATAAGTTATATGGTAGGACATGTTGATATGTGTGTGTGGGAGACTGTTGCTAACCTTAGTTGATGAATTTTATCATGGTTTAGCGTTTTATCATTGGTCGACTAGTCCATGCAGCCTCTAGTTCACTTGCATGCTTGCATTGCAATTCTGAGATGTTCACCAATAGAATCACGATATGTTCCTCAGTTCGTTACTGTGCAGCTCTGGCTATTGTTCCAGTTTTTGCCCTTTTTTATTATTTTTATTTATTATTTACGTTTTTACGACCGCATTCAAATTCTTTTCAGCTAGGTGGGCCGTTTTGCCCCCTGCTCTATTAAGGCTGATTGGTAAACACGTTGAGCCAGACCTTTTCCCCCACTGTTAGGAGACAAATACTTGGCTCATGAGTATTAATGAATTCAAAGTTGGAATTGGGAGAATCTTTATGTGTTGGAAACTGTCAGAATCTGTCAGTGCTACGACTCTCTAACAGCACAGTGTAGCACTGCGCCGCTTGCTTCCCATTCACACTCATGTTTGATGTCTTGCTTTCACGCCCTCCGTTTCCGCTTTAACTAAATTACGGCAGACAGTCCTATTTCCCTGGAGAATGTTTGTTTGTTTTGAGAGTATACATATTTTACATATCATTGGCACGCCACTGATGCATTTAGCGAGATATAAATGGGGAGAGGAATCATTTTTGCTGATTTTTCACTCATTTGGACTGGATTAGGATTGCCTTTGTGAGCGGTAATGAGAGTACTTGCTGGAAACGTCTTTTTTCCTGTTTATTTTGTTTATTTATTTATTTGTTTGTGAGCTTATTGCAGCAAGTCCCTCAACACTCAGATCAGTCCATACTCTCAGGGTTTGACTGCATACTCCCTGGAGCATTTCATGAACAGCAATAGTATGTTGTGAATGAATGTGTTCAGTATCATGTTGTGAAATAAACGACTAGAGTAAAAAGGTGTTGCTCACCCCATCCTGAGCTGAAATAGCCACAGAAGACTGCAGTTTCCATCCTGCTCTGCAGACTCCTCAGGCTTCTCACCGATCTGATGCTCTTATCTCATATCTGACTGACACAGTCAATGGATCAGAGGTTGCTCAGGTAAAGGAACATACACAGAAATCTCAGTTATGAATCAGAGGAAGACGCTGGAAGGAAAAAAACTAATGTGAATTAGAGATGGCTCTGCTACGATAGCCAGTATCACACTATAACCAGCTGAAAATGGTGCTTTGGAGACTTGAGGGAGAAAATTAATGAATCCGGTTTGATTGAGGAGCACATGAAGCCTAAAGTCTCACAGCATTGCTTGTAGAGCAGCATAAAGTGAAGCCAAGAGAAATGAGACATTTGATGATAACAGTAGCCACACATGATCTGAAGTTCGCATAAGAACAGTGAAAAGCTATCAACATATTAACTGGAATAACTATTCTAATTTGAAACAATGTATTTTTAACATTTTGGTACTGTGTATATATAGACAATATGGAAGAAATGTATTATACACAATGGGTGTGTCTCAAAACCTAGTGAGTGTCTAAGTAGGCTGTCTAGGTAGTCAATGTTCTGTCTGACATCTCTCCTCATAAAACAGATTACTGAGACGCTCTAGTTAGAGAGCAACTGCGTCATGGCTTGTTTCCGCCCACTGCACACGCCCTGTGGTTTAGCTGGTTGCTAAGCTACTGGCCCACATCCAAAACAATAGCCCGAGGCTTTAAAATCCACCATGGCTCGAGTATAAAACTGCAAAATGGTCAATGACTCGTTGAAAAGTTGCAGATAAAATACTGTTTTGTGTGATTATATGACAAGAAACACCTTAAAACACCATAGAGAATCAAAATAAATTACATTTTAAAAACAATTCACTGCTCGTAGATTTGCCTGCGTTGCATCATGGGATAGCCTTAGCTGCTAAGGAAGCGTTCGATGCTTCCTTAAAATTAGGCCAAAAAAAGGTGCTTCAGTAGACAACATGTTTAAGATATCTAAGTATTGGGACAGCCTACATGTAGGGAGGAGATACTATAACGTAAAATGCTGCCTATGTAGACCCTCACTAGGTTTTAAGACACACCCAATAGGCACCACAATATTTGGTCAGTTGGAACATGCAAAAAGAACCGTTCATGTTAAAATTAGTATGAACGATATGAACACAGTGTACTCATTGCCCTACAGTAGATTCTATTATACAGGCCTAATTACACTCTCTCTCTGTAATGAAATATGCAGTTGGTCATGGTTGTTAAGTATTGACAATAAGCTTAGATAAAAAAAAGTCAGAATGTCTTTTGAGCAGTTTTAGCACTGTACTTGGGAAGCCTTCCTAACTGAAGTACTTCTGACAAAACATCTCATATTAATAGTTAGTAGCTTTTAAAGGAATTAAATAGAACCACTAGTAGAATGTTCAGTGTTGTAAGCTTCTTCATTCATTCTCTGGAAGATCAGATCAATCATCTAGACTTGACGCCGGTTCAGTAAGATCTAGTAATATTGTTCAAAATACAGAGTGACGCACTTGCATCACTGCTCCTTTATTGGTAGAGGTTGTAGCAATTAGGTTCAGTGTAGCAAGGAATGCCTGATAATGTGCCGTATTTTAATCTTTCAGAATACTAAGTATTAGAGTTGAAGTTCACTCCTCAAAGTTACTCCTCGTTTAAACACGACAGCTGCCCTTGTGTAGAAATGCAGCTGTAAATGGACAAATACAAATACTTAAAAAAGATTTGGAATGAAACCGCCTTACGTTAACTTACAGGGTTAAGAATGTTTGTGCTCTCTCCTGTAAAATGGGTCTTATTTGGAGATTACATTTTTTTTCTGTTGGTCAGGGTTGATGTGTTTATTGTACGCGTCGCTGTGCTTAACTACGCCCATTAATTATTTCTGTTTTTAAACAAGTAACACGAGACAACTCTCTAGGTATTGTTCAGGACACCCTATTGTTCTTTGTTACTGAGGACTGAAGAAAGAGGGGCGCTTAAGCAAAACTCAAATGAATGCATTAGCTTGGTTATTAAAACGAGGGAAATAACAACACTACAATCAGTAGGTGTTGAAATGTGCTAAACTCTCATTGAGATTTCAGAGGGGGCCGCTGTCAAAACATGCAAATGAGGGTGACGGCGCGTCCGTTTTTGACAAACATAATTAAGGTGTTTCAATTTGGAGTCCTACAACACGCGGGACTGCAGGGTTCCCCCAGGTCTTTGCTAATTGTGAAGATAGCTTTTAAGCTCGGAATGCTTTTTTTTTTTTTTTTTGTTCATGTCTTATTGGATAATGAACTGTTAAGAAGTGTTAGATCTCTGCTTCGTCTGTGGCTGAGGTTTTTTAGGAGATAGGCAGGGTAGAACAGCCTGAGGTGTGGTGTTGTACAGATAATTAAAAGGAAAAATTTGTGTTTGGCGCTTTGATCTGCCTGTCAACTTTCTGATTAGAGATGCGAAAGCCTTTAATCAACAGTAATGGGATTATTAACGTTCCTAAACTGTTTAAAAGACGGCGGAGGAACGTCAAGTTCTTCCTCCGCTCTAGCGCGCTGGAGTTTGCTACTTTCTGCGGCGTGTGAAGTTGCTCCGAGTCTGGGAAATGATGTGCAGCATGTGATTAGGAGGAACTGAGCTGATTTTAAGAGCAAACCCCCGCCTTAGCTGTCTGCCCTGTATTCCCCTATTCTCTGTCTCTCTTTCTCTCTCTCTCTCTTTCTCTCTTTTCAGAGGGAAAAAGAAAGGAGGGAGTTTATCAGCCGTGAGATTGCTGCAGTTTGATTTCATTGGATGCCATTCTTCAGCCCAGTTGTATATGTGCGTATGGATTGCAGCGCAGAAGAGTGCGTTCTGTATTCATGTTGTATTTGATAAGGCCCCGTTTCATCTGAGTCCGTGACATTGTCAGCTAAAGAATGCCGACTGCGGGCAAGAAGTATTCTGATGTGATCCTGTCGGGTGACAAAGAAGCGTCGAGCGTTTTTATTATTTGTGTATGTGTGACATGCGAAGTAGATGCAGTTGTATTTGGTTGCTCTCTTTTGATTGCCATGCTTGTAGACAGTCTGAGAACAATCGCGTTCTGGACGGACCAACGTGGAGCATCTCTTTTAATAAACTGTTTCTGTTCACGGTGGGGTAGAAACATGTAACGACATGCGCATCAATATTAATGTAGTGGGTTGACGGGGTATGCAGGTTTTAATTGCACTCGGTCACGTTTGATGCACATTTCCCATAAGCACTGCCCTAATCTTCTAGCACAAATCATTTCCTTTACAAATAGGTATGAAATTAATAAACGAGGTCCATTTGATTAGGGGGGCGGATTGACCAGCATGAGTACTGTAGATGTATGGTTGTCCAGCAGCCCATGCGAGGCCCTGGCTGTTTAATGAGGAACCTGAAACCGAGTTTGAGTGTACATTTGTAAGTGAGGCAGTCACAACCAGCTCTAAAGTCTATTAGTTTTCATTTGGATGCTTCAGTAATGCTGGCTGATTAAGTCCGAGCAATTTACAGAAGGAAGCCCCCCTTCGCTGCCTGCCTCTCTCAGCCGTGTTCGGCCTCAAGGTTTAGCTTTTGGATTGTATTTGGTGCTCTTTCTGTCTGTTGAGTCAAGGACTGCATCAGGTACTCCAAAAGTGTTCTTGTCAGATTCAGGTGTTCCACAGGAGTGAAGGGGGCTTTCCTGAGGGTATCTGTGTTTTATAGTTCAGTTGTTCTGCACATCCTTCCTAAATGTACACTTCATTTTCTACGAGTACTGCTTAGCAGCCATTTGCGTATCTGCCATCACCTCAGATAAGCTTTCAGGTTTTTAGCAGGGAGCTTCATTGTGTTTTGAATTGGATGTTTCAGAATAATGAGGGATCTCTAAAGGACCTGAGTGGCATCGTACTTGTAAGTGAACTGCCATGCCCACTCTGTCAGTATGCTTTAGCTTAGGATGTTTAAAAGTTGGGGTTGTTTGTGTACTTGTGTAGTTGAGGTAAAAGTGTTGTTTGTGAAGATTGGACAAATGCTTTATAGAGAAATGTTGTAGTGATTCTTAGGTTTTGATTAATATGTGTCTAATCTTGTATTATTTTGTCTTATTTGATGAAAAAAAGTACATGTGTTTGTAGTGATGATGAGCCCAGCACTTTATGCTGCCATGTTGGTGCTGCATATGCCTTAACTAACATAAAAAAAAAAACCTGACCCAAAAATGCTATCCAGATGGAACCCACCAAATATTTGTACCCAGGGACTGATAGCTTGATTATGTGGACTTGGATGGAACAGATATTACATTAACTAATGTCTATGAAAACTTTCATTAAGTTCATTAAAGGAATTATGAGGTTATGTACAATACAATTGTAGTCCAACAGAAAAATCCATTACATTTCCATCGATTATGTTTCTAGTAGAACAGCAGGCCATGGCAGCAAGAGGCAGTGATACAGGACAGCATGTTTTAAAAGAAATTAATTAGGAGGTTGACATAATAAACAGAAAACAGTCTAAGGTCAGAAAGATGATTGACAGCTAATAAGTAGTCTAAATACTTGAGAGAAGACACTGTCCTTTATGCTGAATGTTCTATCACTATCACTTTTTGTGATATATGTAAATGAAGCAGTCATAGCTGGTGTGATGATACTGCAAGGTTGCGTATTCTTGTATTTCTTGTATTTGAGATGGGAGAGGGAGATGGGTTACCTGCGTGCAAGGCCCATTTCAGTGCTGTAGAAGCTGTGAAGGATTGTGGATGGCAGGTTAGGTTTTATATAAGTAGTTTCCTCCAAAAGTGGATGTGCTGTTGTTGGAACACCTTTCCTCAAGAGGTAGAATCTGTGGACCAGTTGAGATCTTTCAAGACATAAAGCTTCAAGTAACTCAAAAAGCTGGAGGCCCTCTGAATGCAGAGTTTTTCTGTTCTCGTCTAAAAGCCAGGTCTTGGGTTTAGTCAGCGTTCAGGGTTCTTATCCGCGCCAGCCAGAAAGCTAATTATTTCTGATGAGTCAACAGCTTCAGAGCAACAGTGTCATTAGCTTTCTTGTTGACTGGGTTGGCGTGTGAGCACACAGCTGGTGAAAAGGGTGTAGAGAAGGGTGTCAAACCCTTAGAGTCTTTGAGTGTTGTGATTGACACTGAATGAATGTCCGGCGTAAGCTTTTCTGAGAAGATGTATGACCTCACTATCACTGTTCCCTATACAACAATGCTGTTGATATGCTTACCTGCAGAGTTTAGATTCATCCCTCACACAACACGCCTCGGCAACCGAGTCTGTTGAAGCTAGGGTTGGAAGTAAACTTTACAGGTGGGTAGATTACCTGGGCCTATTTCTAATATAGGCTTTTTAGGATGTGGGTAACCCCTTAATTCAGGTTTAGGCTAGAGATGGACCGATTAGCGTTTTTAAGGGGTTTTAAGGATTCCGATCGCTGATCATCTTTCAGCGCGATCAGCCGATAGCCAATACTGATAGAGGGCGGGGCTATACGCCACAGCAGGGCTACATGTAGTTATAAGCACAAGCACGTCATGAAACATGGTCTAAACTGGTTTATTGCCATTTTTAACGAGCTCATATGAAACAGCATAATATTTTTAACAAAATTAGCAGTAAATTAACAAAGTACATCAAACAAATATCGCCAATTCTGTAATCATTCAATTTAGACCCTAAATTTAAAACGAAAAAAGCTAATTAAATAAATGCAGTCAAACCAGCAGTCATTTTAAACGCAACCATTAAATGTAGATCTTGAATTGTTTCTGCTGTTCTGTTTGTACCGGTCAGATCTGGTCTGCACGGTGTTCTGGGTTGTTTGTTTTGTGCTAGCTGCACGTGATAGCTCTGCTGTTTGCTGAAACTGTATTCAGTCTCGTACAGTGTCGTATCAGATTAGTAGTTTTAAATGTCTTGGTTCCTCAACGAGACACGCTGATTTTACACATTTTAAAAATTCCCTGCATGAGTCTGCATCACATACGGTAAACACTGCCAGACGGACAACGTGCTTTCTATCAGCACATGCTTTTCTCGTAGCGCCGCTGCTTTAGTCAGTCTGTGGAAAATGAAAGGGTGTGTATTCCCACCTAGTGGTTCAGATAGGAATTGCAGGGACTGGGCTGGGACTCCTCTTCCTTGATGAAACACTAGCTGGAAATACAGAAATTAGGCTCATTTGTTTAACGCCATCGAACACCTCAGGATCAGCTAAACTGAAGAAATATCGGCCGATCACCGATCACATATTTTGATTAAAAATCGGCCGATACCGATACATAGCTGATCGATCCTTCCATCTCTAGTTTAGGCATTACGAAGTCAAAACAGGTTGCACCACAGAAGCTACTTGAGCTTAGTAGTTGTTGCTTATTTATACCTTCCTCTAAGGCAGTGTAAGAGTTAAAGGAAACGACAGAAAACACACAGACAACACAAAGAAGAGCAGAAACACGACCTGACTTTTTTTAGATAAGATATCTAAATGATATCTGCTGTCATGTTACTTACAGGTCTCATGACCCAGGTTTTAACTTTCAGCTCCAAACTCCAGGTCAGCGAGACTCAGCTCCAGCGAGCAGCTCCAGTTCAACCCCAGCTCCAGTTCCATGAGGCTCAGCAGCTGCCAGACTGTCCAAACTGAGGCTGCTGTTGTGTCACTTGGCCAGAAAGCGTCGTTTTATTACATATTACAGGAACATAAGGACCTATTACAGAGTATGCAAACAAACAATGCCTATAAGTAGTCGGTTTTATTCACTCCACTGTAAAAACATAAGCTTGCATTCTCTGCTATTACTGGATATTTTCCCGGAGAATCCAGTCAAGCCAGTGCGAGCTGTCAACACGTTTCAGTGTGTAGATTGGCTCAGAACTTTTTAGCATCGTGATATTGCATTCGTTTGTAAGGCATGATAAGGGCCATGTTCTGCATATTTCTGGTAATATATTTTACCTGTGTACCAGAAATGGTCACAATAAATATTTACATGTCCATTTTCTTTTTTTTCCCCTTTAATATTAAACAGATATTATGACCGTGCCTTTAAGACAGGTTTATGTTAAAACTCTGCTCTGATTGACTTGTATTGTCTTGTATTGTGGATGTGTGTAAATGAGGTGCTTCTCATGACATCACAGAAAGAATGAGTTGAAAACGTCCATATAGATTGTGTATGGAGTAGGTGTATGAAGTAGGTGGAGCATTTTGAGCGTTCAGCCGTGTTGGCCAGTTGATTTTCTGTGATATGGACACTTTAGGGCAGAGGCCACTAATAGCCCAGACATTGTCCAATGCGGACCCAAAGCGATAATCTATTAAGAACTATTTCATTTTGACAGTGTTTATTTAGGCGGCGCAGCTGTTCTTGTCTTTACGGTATACAGGATTTGCGCAGTACAATAAACTTCACCAAATGCGCTCCTCGGCCAATCAGATCTGTGCATATTCAAGTGCGCGGCGCACATAGGCGAGGTACGAAGCGCAAATCCGAGAACTTAATTTATAGCAGCCATGTATATCTGACGGGGAGGGCTGGAGCCAATCCCAGCGTCATCAGGCAAAGGCGGGGTCCACCATGGACAGGTCGCCAGTCCATCACATGGTCAACACACACTCACGCACACACCTCACACCTACAGGCACTTTAGAGTGATCAACCTAACGTGTGTTTGGACTGTGGGAGGAAACCCACTCAAGCATGAGGAGAACATTTAAACTCCACACAGAACGGCCCATATATCTCATATGTGTGTGAGAATGTGAGAAATTTCATCCCAGGTTCATCCCTGGCTGGACAACCAAAAGCTCACTTCTCTCACTAAACAAGAGAAAGTGTGAGAGATGTGAAATTGAGTTAACCAGACCCCACGTTTTATTTACTTTTTCTCTAAATAAGCGTGTTAGATGCACTTTTTTTAGTAGCGTTTTTATTGTAGTACTTGTTTTTACTTGAAATGAGAAAAAACATTTTAAATTTTATAAATAATTCATTTTGTTCAGCATTTAAAACAATAAATATTATTGAAGTATACTGAACGGTATGTGTGATGTGTCGGTCTTTCAGTTGCTGGTATCTAGTATCAAAATGCTGTTATTAGGCTACTCCACTATACAGGATATGGCCTTAAATCATAACACATAAGTTATGATGGTCCGGACCTTGGCCTGAGGAAATTTCCTCTAACTGGACCGTACTGAATTCCAATCGAATGCCCCTGCTTTAGGGATTTGCAGTGGCGCTGACTTTAATAAAAGAATAGTTTGAACAAAACACAAACCCAGTGTATTTATCGGTTTCACCAAATCAGTCCCGTGTTGTCGTCTGTGCATCTGTGATTGAGCTCGAGATCTGTATGTTTACGCTTGTTTTCCATCTACCCATATACTTTGCTTTGCGAGTGATTTATTACAGTTAGAGCGGCTCTTTAGCATGCCGCCGCCTCTCATCCGTCCTCATTGAGGGCCCGACTGAGGAGCAACTCTGTTCCATCAATAGCAGTGTGCTTATTACCAGTGCAGCCAAGGGGCTGGTGGTGGGGGAGCTAAAAGGAGAGGGCAGCAGCGTTCATTCTCTCCCTCCTTCCTCCTGCTTAAACAAATGGTTCTATTACAGCGTGCTCTCCTGCCGCCATGGTCATTCATACCCATTAAACCTGTGTCTTATCACCCATAAGAGAGCTTCACATCTCCACATCCACCAATTGTCAGTAATCAGGCCTTTAAAGGAGCGGGCGAGCAGTGCTGCGTGTGTGGAGAGGGGCGGAGAGGGAGAGAGGGGATGATGAATGGGGGAAGTTGAGTGACTAGCTAATAAAGATTTGTCTTAATCAGAAGTGATTTGTCAGAACAGAAGTGTGGCTGGGTCAGGGCTCAGGCGATGAATAAAACAGTGTGGCCAGCCAGTGAAGAAAGCCCAAAGAAATAAGGCCTGATTACCCAGCGTTTTCACTCATGCACACGCAGGCCTCTGTCCTCCCTCTGTCTTTTCTTTCCTTTTTTTTATCTCTCTTATTCTCTTGTTCTCTCGTCTCATGATGTCCTCAAATTCTCCTTACATCTCTTTCTTGGTCTCTGTATTTACTGCATCTCGTCCTCAGGTTACGCTTGTGTGTTGCTGTTACTTTCTACCCAGTCCTTTGATTAAGGCTGTCCCAATGTTTCAGCTTAACATATACTGTAAAATATTTAACTGTAAATTAACAGTAAAATACTGGCAGCAGAGACACCAGTATTTTACTGTTATTTTACAGAGCATCTACTGTAATTTAGTTTAACAGTATTAAATATATTAAATAATTAACAGTTACAATTTACAATTACAACAAACAGTTTTACTATTGTTAAATAGTTTACAATAGTAAAAAATATATTAAATAGTATTAAACAGTAAAATAACTACTTATTTATGGTACTAACCAACTCGCCAGACAGCTAGCTAGCTACCTAGCTAACACTGTTCAAGCTACAGCTTCTTTGCAAAATGTAGTCACTAAATCTTATCTCTATCTTATATCATAAAAAAGTTTAATAATTATACTGACAAAACCATATCACTGCAACCATTAGGAGACGTTAACAGCTACCTTTTTTTTTTTTACAGTTCCACGGGGACCGCCACTGCTGCAGTCCAAACATGTTAGTTGTAAATGCACCAGCTCGCGTCTCCATGTCTAAAAACAGATTTAGATTATCTTTCTTTATTTTACGATTGAACACAATATAAGCTGCCCAGGTCTTCCTGCACTGACTGAATGAGCTAAAAGAGTCTTAACTCAGCTGAGCCGAATAGGCTGGCCCCGCCCACTGCATATATTTTTTCACCTAAATGAGCATAAGTAGTTTGGACAGTTTAATAAAAAAGGGCTATCAATAAAAAGAAACATTAGTCTGCAATCACTTGTATGATTTTGATGGATAGTGACTGGACTGTAAAGGGATGATGGTGCATATTTTAAAAGGTTAACAGAAAAGACTGTATTATGCTGATAAATTAGTTATTTGCTGTTGTTGTGCAACTGGTTACTGTTAAGATATATAAGTATAAGATACTGTTTTATATATATATATATATATATATATATATATATATATATATATATATACAGTAAATTTACAGCAATTCATTGTAGTTATTTAGTAGTTTGCTGTTGATCTTCTGATTCGGTCCAGAAGATGAGTGATTCCAGGGGTTTCGACTACAATAAGCTTGAGCTGCTTTCTTTCCTGAACCTGAAAAGGATTTAATGTGGTAACCAACAGTTGAACTAGTTTTATTCAGCTCCCAAAATGACTGTAATTGAAGGAATCATTCATACACACTGCTTTTTGTTTTAGATTAAATGGAACAGTCCAATTGCTTGTTAACATATGAAGGAATTTTTAGGTACCAGCTAAGCCCATTTACAGTGTATCTGTGCTGTCCTGTGACATTTTTGAGTGCAGTGCCTGAAGAATGGAGTTAAATTTGATAAATGAAAACTTGTAATATGAGTGGTGTGGAAAGGTTGGAGAGTAAATGAGTGTAATTACTGAAAATCGGAAAAGGAAGCAATAAAGAAAACATAAGCCAGAAGAATAGACCTCAGCACACATTCCAACGTTAATTTTAAACCTCCTTTTTCATTTTTATGTTTCATTTTATTTCTTTAAAATATTTTTCTTTTTAACTAAGACAGAGGCTTTCACTAGGGGGGAGTAAATACCATGGGCTGGACCCTGGCAATCCCATTTCGAGAGAGGTGATAGGAATCGCTGACTTATATGACGATATTAAAAGAAATCTTTAGTACAGTTTCTGGAATAAAACTGTGCCTCTAGGGCAGACAGGCCTAGCAGTATATACAGAGCTGGTTCTGGTGGGGTGCAGGAGAACGGACCTCAGCACACAGTCCAACAGCACTTATTCTTCACTTTTATGTTTCATTCTCTTTTTTGAAATATTTGTATATTTCTTATTTCTTTTAACTGATTTATTTTAATGCTTTTTCTTATTTCTTTATTTATGTAATCACTTTGAGTTGCCACTGTGTTTGAAAGGTGCTATACAAATAAACTTGCCTTTCCTTGCCTTTAAATTAGCTGCTCTTCCTGCCAATGAAACCATGTAGAAAACTGCCCATTTTTCAATTATGATTCATAACTGGTTAATAAGAAAATCATCACAGGAGCATTTTTCTTTTATTACTGTGTTTCATAAATCTCAATATTTCAGCCTTAAAGGACACTGAATTGAGAGAACACTTAAATCACACAACAGATCTTTTCTGGTATGAATTATCAATTGTTGAAATGACATAACAGTCAATGGAAACCAAAATCCTGACCCAATGAGGCCTGAATTCAAAATCACTCCGACAATCAAAGTAAATACATGAAATAACAGGCTGATCCGATGTGTGTGAATTTCATCACGGCAACTCATAGTGTGACTCAGTAGTGTGCAAGGCCCCAACATGCCTGTGCTCACTCCCGACAATGTCGGAGCATGCTCCTGTTGAGACAGCGGCTGGTGCCCTGAAGGATCTTCTCTCAGACCTAGATCAGGACATCAGTGAGCTGCAGGACAGTCTGTGCGCTACCTGCCGCTGTTGGTCGCACTGATACATAACATCCCAGAGGCTCTCAGTTAGGATCAGGTCTGTGGAACGTGAGGGCCAGTCAGTGGCATCAATGCCTTTGTCATCTGGGAACTGCATACACACACTGGCCACATGAGGCCAGGCATTGTCCCGCACCCGGAGGAACCCAGGGCTCTCTGCACCAGCGTAAGGTGTGACAATGTCTCTGAGGGTTTCATCCCAGTACCTAACAGCAGTAAGAGTACTGAGGGTGTGCGACCCTCCAGGGTCTGCTTTCCCAGACCATCACAGAC
The DNA here is from genome assembly GCA_021613375.1 of Megaleporinus macrocephalus. Taxonomy (NCBI): domain Eukaryota; kingdom Metazoa; phylum Chordata; class Actinopteri; order Characiformes; family Anostomidae; genus Megaleporinus; species Megaleporinus macrocephalus. The sequence continues at coordinate 12,729,867 of CM038715.1, read as the reverse complement.
TACCGCCGAAACGGTCATGCTGGCGTCTCCAGACGCTTTTACGTCTGTCACATGTGCTCAGTGTGAACCTGCTCTCATCTGTGAACAGGCTGATCTGCCAGTGGCGCACCTGCCAATTCTGCTGTTCTCTGGCGAATGCCGATCAGGCTGCATGGTGCTGGGCTGTAAGCACAGGTCTTACTGCAGGAGACAACCAGCTCATGATGACACATATGGATGTGCCATCCTGGAGGAGCTGGATTACCTGTGCAGCCTGAATGAGCTGCAGGTGCAGCCTCATGCTACCAGTAGTATGGACACTAAAAAAACTCAGGAAGAATAAGGAGAGATTAATTGTGTGTGATCACCACCTGCAAATCCATTCCCTTGTTGGGGGCTGCCTTGCTGTTGCCTCTCCAGTGCACCTGTTGTTACTTTCATTTGCACCCAGTGAAACTGATTCACAGTCACTTATGCTTTATAACAGGACAGATTGATATCTCTCAAGTTTAATTGGTGTAATACTCTGATAATAGTGTTCGCTTAATTTTTTAAGCAGTGTGTTTAAGAGAGTCATCAGTGGGACTAGACATTTAAACCCTGTGTTTGAATAAGAGGGCTATATTCAGAAAATCATAGCAGCAGCACGTGGAAGGATTAAACTAGGAAAATGCATTAGCATCATTAGTTCAGACTATATATCTCTGTGCACAGAAATTAAGGGATTTAACTGCAGAATCTTAAAGTAGCTGGTAGTTAAATTGCCAGAGAGCTTAGACAAGCTGGATCATAATCAATATTACATATATTATTTTACAATACATTTCCATTTAAATAAGAGGCAATGTGCAGTTATTTGTAATATATTTTTAAGAGTTCCTTATTATATTAGATTATTTATAGTATTATATATATATATATATATATATATATATATATATATATATATATATATATATATATATATATATATATATATATATATATATATTACTAATAATATTACTAATAACTTATTATTTTATTTTGTAATCATTACAGCATGGTCATAAAAAGTAGACTAAATAAATAAAAAGAGTGTCTACAGTGACTTATTAGGATTGTACTCTAGTGTTAATAAGCATATCATCACTGTTCAGAGAAAAATAAGTATCTCATAAATGGCAAGTTTGCAGGAAGATGGTAAAAACAGAAAAAAGGAGATTTTATCCGAAGCTTTTTTGTTGCATTTCTATTGGTCCCATGTTCACGAAATGTGTACACAATGCTAAGAACAGCTGCTGCTCCCAAATGATCTACGTATTTCTTTCTTCTCCAGTAAAGTATTTAGAATTTTTGCAAGGCTCTTATTGCTCATTTTTATTGTTTGATTTTTGTTTTTTTAAATAGTGATTGAATTTATTTTTTTGCAGATGACTTAACATTTTGAGGAGACTATTTTTTGAAGATTACTTAAAATGTTCTTCCAAATAATCAATAAATGACTTACTTATTGCCAATAGAATTGATAGTGAAAGCTCTAAATGTGCCCACAGTCTTGCTTTTAAAACAACACTCTAATTTAAGTGTCATCAGAATTCTGTTAGCAGACAGAAATAGCTGACCACAAAAGACAAAGACGTGTGTGTGTGTGTGTGTGTGTGTGTGTGTGTGTGTGTGTGTGTGTGTGTGTGTGCGCGCGTCCGTGTGTGTGTGGAGCAGCCTACTGTCAGGCCTACCTTGACTCTTCCCTTGGGCACTTTTGCTCTCGTTTGGCTGTCTGTGGATTGTGTCCAGCTCCAAGTTTGTGTGGTAACCTTCAAAAAGTGTCTGCAGCTCTATAATAAAGAGCAGAGCAGGGCCTGGGAGTGAGCCTGTGTCAGGGCTTGTACCCTTTCAGCTCCGGGGACTGAGAGAGGGCTTCATACAACTCAGAGAGGACTCACACTCAAACAGCTGCTGTAAAATTGATGATGTGTCCAATTATACGTGTCCACTGAGGAGGGATGGACGGACGGATAGAGGGATGAGGCAACAGAGAGAGAGGTGGCGGCTCACTCTTCCCCGGTGTGTGTGTGTGTGTCTCTCTCCCTGCTGCCACCGGCTGGCAGGAAGAGAGGGATGAAAATGAGTGACATTCAGACCTCCAGGATGTCCAGAGTGATTTGATCCGTCTGCAGGCAAAAGACTCAAAAGGCAGACGAACCTGGCCAGCGCTGACAGCGAAGCCGACCAGAAGATGTGTGGACTGTCCGACAGCCGGGCAGAGAGGAAAACAGAGCACAGGCCAGAGTGAAAACAATAGATGCAGGAGTTTATCAGGTGTGAAATAAGGGGGTTGATACATTTATTCACCCAATTATAAGCGATTTTGCAGCCAGTAATTACTATTTATTGTTTTTTGTTGTAACAGGTTTGGTTCTTCGAGTTGTCAAATGTCTTATGATCACTAGACTTCATATATAAGTTACATATTGGCAAGCTACTGTATAGGTGCAGTGTTAATGAGTCCTCAAATGACCTCAGCAATGACCCAGTTCTGATTAGGAGCCTTATAAAGAAAGTCTTTTCATAACCTAAGATTTTAAAATACAAATATAAAACAGTCAGTCATGCTTAACCATGTAGTACAATTATGCTCTTTAATAAAAGGTACTGAAGAATACTCCCCCAGTGCTGTATGGAGGACCAGCCCAGTGACAAGCTTATACCTTTTTTTAGGCTAGTGTAGTGTGAACTTCCTAAAACACACATAAATATATAGATTTATTTGTTAAGGGTATCTGTATCAGTCAGAGCAGAGTGTGACTACAGCCAGCTACTGGTATTGGCTCATTCCAACACTAAGAGTGGGAATGTTACTTGTGTGTGAGATCATGGCTTTAACTCTCTTCCATTACAAAAGTGTCTGGTTTTATTCTGAGTTATTTCAGTATCTGTCTCAATATCCATTTCTAATCAAATATAGATCTTTAGGTGCGAACGCTGGCCTCCGCTCTGAGTGCTGGTCAGTAAGCAGATTAAGAGCCTGAATTAAAAACAGCCCATCTGTAATGATGCTGCTGTTATAGATTTGAGTAATAGGCTTGTTAAATGGACCTTAGGGAGGAGGATCTTTAGCGAGAGCAAGGCTGTGGAAAAGCTTAGCGTTAAGGTCATTTAAATTGTTAATAGGGCCTTAAACGGGAGAGGAATATTTTATATCATTGCGAGCAACAAGTCATGATCGTGGGCACTGTTTTTTTTTTCCTTTTTTTTTCCTCCCCTTCCCCTCTCCCTTTTTTCACAGCTATTCTCAGAGTTCAGGAAATGTCACAGTCTTCATTTAATTGTGTGATGATTAATTAGCAGTTCATTAAATATGTCTAAGCTTAAAAAAAAAGAGTCCTGCAACCCTGAAGTAGGTTTCCTGAGTAGCTTGTGCAGAGGTTTTCTTTATGCTGTTGATCATCATTTCTGCGTTTTTCAGCGTTGCATTACAGTCTGTATCAGATGAGCAGGGATGGTCAGTATGGACACAATCAGTGTCACCATGTTTTCTGGCATCTGTTGATATTTCAGTTTTTGTTAATGTATTAATTAAGCATACGCTACCATACCAATATCCAGTGTTTCTCATGTATGTATCTGCTAATACTGATGCCAAACAATACTATAGATACTGAGACTACATTCACCATTAAACAAGTGCACACACTGTAGACGAGTAATAATAATAAATATATCCTGAAATACCAGTTTAAAATAAGGGCCATATCTATATGATTTTAGCATCTACCAGTGCCAATAAGTTTATTTCTACTAGTAATGAACCTGTGTTGGTGCTCTGTAGCCTGATTTGGTTGGACTGTTGTCTTATATAGTATTTTACTCTTTAACTGGATAGATTTTCTGAAAGGAGCCTGTATGCTTAGTTAATTGTTCTTTCATAACAAACTGAAGCACACTACAAGGTCAGTTCAATTCAGATGCATTTGTTACGTCTAATTTTACAAGTGCCGTTGTCCCAAAGAGCCTTCCAGGCCTCAAACGAGCAAGCCAAGAGCAGCAGTGGCCAGGGGAAGAAACCCTCACAGTGGCCAAGGCTCAAAAGAGGAACCCATCCTGCTCTGGTATAGCAAAACAAGAGCCATATGAATAAAGAATATATATATTCAATAAAAAGCTTCCTGTCTAGAAGGAAACACACATATATATGTACGTTTCACACCTAACAAACAAAACAAACGTGGTTTGTGTTTATAATGAACGACAGAGTAATTAAACCTGAAATAGAAAGCCGCAATATATATATATATATATATATATATATATATATATATATATATATATATATATATATATATATATATATATATATATATATATATATATATATATATATAATTATTATTGTTTTTTTTTTTTTCCTTCTAGACAGAAAGCTTTTATTTGCATTGTCAGCAAAACACTTTTAACATTTATTTTATGTTGCCCTTTCCACCCAGTATTATTTGCTTTGACTTAAGAAATAGAATACATTGACATTGACTTTGCTTTGACTTAAGAAATTTGATACATTCATACAATGTCTGGGGCATCCATAAGAAATCTGAAACTAAACTTTGTTTGTCCAACTGGCTCACAAGACTTACTTCTTTCACAAGAATTTTATATACATATATATATATATATGAGATGCTATTTTATGGAGTACACTGCTGTCCTGGAAATACAGTCATATGTGTCAGATAGAAAGATATCAGTATCTTACTATGAAACCAGTGCCTTTGTTAGTGTGAAATATTGGATATGTAACGTAGCACTTTGACTATGACTGGCAAATGATTGCAGCTGTGTATAGTTTGGGCTGGACAGTGTGCCATGCAGTAGAAGCTCTGATGGCCACAGGCTTGAGTGGATGGTAAAGGAGGGGAGACAAGGCTTGCTATGCTCAGCAGCAGGAAGAGAAGGATCTCAAGGCTCTTAAGCAGCAGGAAGGAAAGGGAAGTCATCTCTCATCTTCCTCCTCAAAGTCTGTGCTTGTTTTTCTCCAGCCAAACTCAGCGTCTGCCTGCTCGCGCTGCTCAAACTCCACTGGCTCCCATTACTCAGGGGGGGTTAATGGAGAAAGATGGATTCAGTGAAACATACAGACTCACATAAACAGATAAGCTGAGAAGCAGAATGATAGAGCGCTAGACAGACAGAGAGCACTGCTTGTAAAGTGGCAGATCGGTACTGTTCCCTTCTCCCTTGGGAGGCGATGTGTGCACAGCTAATTGTCCTGTGGGGAGCAGGCTAATGTGTGTGTGTGTGTGTGTGAGGGGGGGGGGCTTAATGGGGACATCAATTTATCGTCCTTTAACTTTTGGAAATATTTATGTTGTAGGCTCTGAGCCGGGGAGACTGAAGCAGTAGTCATTAAAGTGTTTTACAGTGTTTCAAACACAAGGCACTGCAGTGTACAGGTCACTCTCATACCATACAGTTCACACGTACACTGGTGAAGAAGCGTGCTGTGATGTTATATTTTTAGCTATGGGTTTGTGTAGCCTGTAGTGCTGCAGTATGAAGAAAGGTTATATCATAATCACTGTAAAATACATCATGAGTAAATCAAGGTCACAGCCAGTATTTCTGGACCTCTGAACATGTAGTATTGTGTGCATCACGTGTGCCATATTGCTCATTGCTGTTTAATCCCTGTTTTTTTTCATCTTGGAAAGCCCCATGTTGCAAACTGTGAGACTTTTTAAACATTGTTTTGGAAAGAAATGTCAAAAATAGACCTTTTCTTTGATAACAGTTGTGAAATTTGTACGAGTTAATCAGGTAGATCCAGTTTTTTATCACACACAGATTCATTTTTCTTCATCTTGCCAGTAAACAATAGTGAACCAAAGGAAAAAAACAAATGTCTGCTGCAAAACTGTTTTTCTTGTTATTACATTCTATAACTTCTTTATTCTTGTTGTTATATGTGCGTTAATACATGTTCTGATTTTTATTATTAATATTTTGGTTACTTAACAATTTTTGAGTATATATCATAGAAACTTGTGTTTCTTGGTGTCTTTTCTTACCCATAAATATTTTAACCATACATTCATTTTGTTTTTAGGTACTAATACCACTAAAATTAAGTTTTATTAAGTTTTACACTTACAAATAAAAAAAAAACCAGTTTAAATACTTTGCTGTGTTCTATTTCAGGTTTAATTATTTAGTCGTTATTATAAATACAAATCACAATTGTTTTGTCTGAGCACCAGGCATAGGTGTGATTCATCACATGTTTGTCAAGGATTAAATGTACCAAAGGTGGCGTCTATGTATTTGTAATAACAGGTTTTTTGTTAACAGTCCTTGGCAGCACTTTAATGCAGAAATCTTGTTTCTTGAGGTTGAAGTAAATGGATATGGACGTATGACCAGTCATGTTATGCAAGTTTAGTAGAAAACTCACCAACGTTAGTGGGATAAAGATTCTGCAGATACACAGTTTGGTTCAGACCCTGGTTTTTAAGTCATGTTACTGGTCCTGCCTTCGTTTTGTTTTGTTGAGGTCTGGGACTGAATAAGAACAAACTCAACTGAAGAACATTGATGATGAACTTAACGTTACATAAATAAGTATATGATATTAATAAATAAGTAATTTTATCCATCCATTCAAGAGCATTGTTGCAGTTCCATCTTTGAGAACCACGCCACGAGACCTTGGACATTTCCATAACAGTTTGCTTTCAGAATCGTTGCCTAATTAACATACTCAGAAACTATGACCAGTGGAATACATGGGTCAGTGGCCGTATTTAGTTAGCATGTCTTAATAAAGCAGTGTAGCTGAAGCTGCTTCCTTTTTTCTTTTCTTTTAAATCATTTCCGTTCTTTCATCATGGTGAGCTGTTACTCCTATCTGCATGCTTGCTTAAGAGTGCCCGACCCTGAAAGAAGAAGCCTTGGCTCTTTCTCTATATCATGGTCAGTCCAGTGTTTGCAGGCCTTATTGTTACGTGCTCAAAGGCATTTGTAGAATAGCACAGCTAACAGTGCGCTCTGCTCAACTCCACGTTCTTTATCTGTATTGTTTTGTTCTGGGGCTGTTGCTGAGCATATCTCTATTTTCTTTTTCTTTAGTACCACTCTGACTGAATTATTTCATTTGCACCTCATCCCCCAAAGCAGTCAGGCTCATCCATCATCTGTAGTGGCGTCTGAGCAGGACTGTCCTTTTCTTTATGTTTCTGGCCATCATAGAGAAGGCAGCGTTGTCTCCAGCCTTGCGGGTCACGCTCATTTGTTTTAAGGCTCTCTCTCTGGGACAGAGACCGATAGCAGTGCTTAATTTTCTTTACAGAAGATTTCCGCCGCTCCGTGCGGCTGTTTGTCTGCGCCTTGTTGGCTGGCTGCTGTTATGATGGTTATTAATATCGCTCCTCACTCTTTTAATCTGCCCTATCGGTCACATATCTGTCTGACTGCTCTATCTAATCTGGGTATCCTTCAATCTGTCTCCACTCTGATTAGAAATTAATGAAGGTGGAGACACATTTGCTGCGTGGCCACGGGCCTTCAATTCGACAGCATGTTTGCCCCCTCTCTCTCTTTCTCTCTCTCTCTCTCTCTCTCTCGCTCCGTAATACGAGGGAGTGCTGAGCTGCCAGATGCAGCCCATTTTGCGGTGCTCCCTGAACAGGCGCGCAGCATGCCGGCTCTTTGAATGCTGCACCTGTGTAATGTAATCCAGCCATGAGTGCGTTGTTTACTCACGATTGTTTGGTGCATTTGAAAGGCTCGCTTTGATCCATGCAAAGATTCCTCACTTGTGTTTTTTTGTTGTTTTTTTTTCCTCCTCCCATCCAAACCGCTAATGTGGTGTCTACTTGTAGCAGGAGTGTTTTTGGACGAGGAGGAGGAGGAGGAGGACAGGAGGGGGATTTTTTTTTTTTCTTTTTGCTCTTTTTTTGTTTGTTTGTTTGTTTATTGTTTCCTATGACCCATGGGGAGGCGCGCATGACAGTGACCATTGACGAGCTTGTCACATGCCTTGTTGTGGATGTTCTCTAAGTGTGGTGTAAATGGGTTTGGATTGGTGACAGATGAGCAGCATTTAGAGGGAAGCTGCTTCCTGAATATTGCATGCGCTGATTAGGCTCGAGCGCACGATGCATGCTGGGACATGTTGGAAGTTTAAACGTGCAGTGTTGGTGTGCAGTCTTAAGTTTTCAGTGTAGTTTTAGTTGGAGATCCCCAGGCATCTTGGCTCAGGGTTCTAATTAGGCTCCCTCCACTGCCCTTGAAGCACATCACAGCTAGAACTTTCACTTACCAGCTCCAGCACATGAAACAGATGTTAACAAGTAGAAATACAACATCTGCCTGGCAATCCCAGTTGAGTTTCGCTGACAGAATGCCTTTGGTTAAGATGTGAATGCGAGTGGTAGGAAATTGATGGTGTGCAGAGGCCTTTGTGCCCAGCAGAAGAAGCAAGACTGTAGTCCTGTGCCAAGTTTTCTAGAAAGCGTATATGTCTTGGCTGTAGTCTGTTCCTCATGTAGGCTTACGAGGCCACTGATCTGGAAGGTTAAAGTGTGCAACAGTATATGGAGCATCTGCTTTAATAGGGTTATAAACAGCAAGAGTAGTTCAGTTAGAATTATGGGTGCATGATGTATCAGAAACCTATTTGTCTGACAAGAAATGAAGTAAGTATGCCCCAATATCATATGGAGTTATAGCTGATCATTGCAACAACCTTCTCTTTGATATCTGCTATCACAGTTTTTGTGCTCGCATATGCACACATGCATGTATAGTCACTATGGTGTGCGTTTTCTTGGAGGCTACTGAATTGAATGGCCTAGTGCAGGTGTGTTTAATTAGAGTTCAGTCAGGTCCAGTTAGAGGAAATTTCCTCAGGTCAAGGTCTGGACCGTCACCATTTCTAATGTGTGTTCTGATTCAGTGGCGTAGCCTAGTATCAGCATCTTATACCATCAACAACTGAAAGACCAACACATCACACATACCGTTCATTATATTTCAACAATATTTATTGTTCTTCAAGTAAAACCAAGTCTACATTTAAAAAAATGCTTTAGAAGTGAAGCTTGTTTAGTGGTGAGCTTTTGGTTGTCTTTACATCTGGGCTGAAGTGGGGTCAGGGCCATTCTTATATGCATATGAAGGTGTTCGTTGGTGAGCCCTGGAACGATATTTGTTCTTAATAATGTTCATTGTGGAATGAAGCGTCTGAATAAGCTTTCTCCGACTCACTTTAATCTTTGACTGGCTTTATAGTCCGACTCACTTTAATCTCCGACTGCTGCTTCGTACCTCGCCTATGTACGCGCTGCACTCCAGAGTCTGCGCGGATCTGATTGGCTGAGAAGCACTTTTGGTGATCTTACAGCGCATGTGATTGGTCTGTGAGGTTACTGCGCCGCAAAGCCCGTATACCGTACAGACAGGAAAAGTTGCGCTGCTTAAAATAAACACAGTCAAAATTGTATTTATCAGTTTATCGGTTGGACAACGTCTGGGTCCGGATCCAGAACCACGGTCCGCCTATTAGTCACCTCTGGCGTAGTGGATAGCATATAGAAGATCCGAGGTTAGGTTCTCTACCCAGGCAGAAATACCACTGCTATATGGGAAAAAGTATGCACACGTACACACAGTATAACAAAAAAAAGTGCCTTAAGAGTGTCAAATTAGAATGACTGTTCAGCATGCACAGGTTTATCTGATTCTGAAGACTCTGTAACATGTAATCAATGATCCGTTACTTTAACTGATGCACTAAAACGATGTGTACTTGCTTTCAAATGCAAAGTACATTTTTTAGGATCAATGCCCAAACGAGGTATTGGGTATTAGGTGTAAGTTTTGGGGGCCGAGTGATATTTCGGTTGCCTGATAACAATGGCCAGTACTGACAACCTGATAATTAGTAATAATTAGCATTGGGTTTCAAACTTTAAACAGACAAGCCACTGTCTGAGACTGCCACTGTCTCGTTATATAACGATATAAGCGCCGTAGAGGCTGAACCAATTAATCTCAATGCAAAACACCATCCTTGTTAGAATGCCAAAAGATAAAATCATAACAATAGATAAATAATATAAATGAAAAGAATTTCAGGATAAGAAGACTGAAACCACAAACATCTACACACAAAATCTGTATGGGGTTCAGCCAAAAATTGCTTCAATATTTTGAATTGGTGCATCTCTAGTTTGAATGCTAAGCATTTAACTTGGCTCCTGTCCAACAAACTATAAGACCCTTTATATTACTTGGTGGAGAGAGGGAGCATCCTTAGCTGCATGGATTGTTGCATACAAGGCCGCTCTGTATACTGCTAAGCGTTAGTTTTACTGAGTGTAACATTTAGAGAGCAGTCAGTGAATTTTAACATACAGTTCTATATGAATATATGAATAGTTTAACATGAAGGGGTATAGTTGGGGTTTCAGGTCATATTCTCATGTGTTTTGTCTTTCTGTTGTTGTCTTTCACAGAGCAAATAGGACAGGAGATCCTATCCAACCTACACAGCGATCGTGAGAAGATCCAGAGATCTAGAGACCGGGTGAGTTTGTGCACACACACACACACACACACACGCATGTGTTTTTCCTTCAGCTCATCCTGTCTATTGTAAACAAACCAAAGCTGGCCCAGGAATTGCATGTGATTGCAAGTAGCTGGCACGATCAGAAGCTAACTTGTTAGGACATGAAGGACTGCAGATCACTCGCTTGCTAAGAGAGCGGGAGTGCTCTCAAGCACAGGCAGTTATCACCAGTTCATGCCCTACCCATGATCTCAGCCCATCTCTCTCTCTCTCTCTCTCTCTCTCTCTCTCTCTCTGCATTAGCATAGCCATGGCAGTAGACGGATTGATTAAATGTACAGCACGGATAAAAGGGTGTTTAATAGGGAGCATCGCGTTAATAAGAAGTCTTTGTAGTTAGTCTGTCCCATGCAGTGAAGTCATTCATGATGTAAGACTGTCTAAATGGTCATAGAAACCCCCACCACCACCACCACCACAAAGTGGTCTTTACACACCAAGCATAACAACGGTTTGTTCTTGTGTGTTCCGTCCACAGCCGTTCATTCTCTAGTCACATGGGTTATGGATAAAGGGGTGTCACAAGTAAGAGGCTGCAATCATAGGTTATAGCTGCATGATAGAGGCTGCACAATATTGTTATAATATTGGCCTTAGGATTTTTAATATCAGAGAACTTCACAATATGCAAATGAGCTGCCAGTCTTAAATCACATTACACCAACAATTTATTGATGTGCATTTGTTTTTAGTTTACCTGAAGCTACATAATAAGAAATATTAAAAGATAAAGTCAAAATGAGACTAATGACAAGATTTGAGGACCAAACCCAGAAAGCTTTCATTTTCGGGAGAGAAGAAGAGAAAATCAAGCTAAGCTTCAGATCAGATCAAGTTCACAAGTGTGTCTCACAAGCAGAAACCCCAGTGCTATGGGTCTGAAAGGATGTGTAGCTGTGAAGAAGCTGTTACTGAGAAAAGGAAATAGACAAAAGGAAAATTTTGCAAATCCAACCAAAAAAAAAACCTGCTGGTGTTCTCAGAACAACAGACTGACCATCCCAGAGTCCAGAGCTCAACGTCAGTGAATGTGTTTGGGATTACTTGGACCATGCGAAGCAGAACATGGAACAAACTTCTAAGATGGAACTTTGGAAGTGTGGAAAAATATCCCTGCAGCTTTCTTTGGAAAAATGTAAGAATGTCTAAGAAAAAAAAAATACAGGCTCTAAAATAAACGATTATTATATTTGCTTGTTGAGGCTTCTATATGTAGGCATTCTGACTCTGGACAAAAACAATTGCTTAAACTCACTGGCAGTTTTTACAGACATTGAAATAAATAATGGGATGATTGGTGGTCACAGCAATGTATGTCAATGCTTACTGCAATAATGTAGTGAAGTAATTGCTGTATGGCATTTTGTCCGTATCATGCAGCCCTAATGCAAACACAGACTCTCACATCCACGTGGTTATTACCCACATGTGCAGGGTTTGGAGAGGTGTCTTCATTCCTCTTAAAATAGTGCTGTGGGACATGCTAACAGGCTGACATTTAAGCTGCAGTAGGCTGTAAATCAGAAACTGTGTCTGAGAAATGCTCAGTGCTCAGATTTGGCATGAAGCTAAGGTAAGCTTTGGCTAACACTGTAATAATCTCCAGGAGCACCAGGGCACTTTCAGAGTCTTCTGCCATTCCTCTGAATATCTATCAGCACCACTGTCAGCCAGTTCTGCCGCCTCCAATTCCGTCTCCAACTTTCTTGCTTTTCCTCATCCTCTCTCCCCGTGTCTCAATTTTCCCTATTTGCAGTTTCTTCTCTTCCTCTTCCCTTCCTCCTTCACATTTTCACACTCTTTTTCGCCCTTGTTCTTTCCATTTGGGAGTGTTGTGTCCCCCCTCCCACCCCCAGGTAGAGCGAGCTCAGTCAGGGGCCTTTCTGATGGCTGCTTATGAAGGATGCTTAAAGATCACAACATGGCAGTTGGGCTGCCAACCCGTTTCAAAGGAAATAAAACATTTCCTTTCAAAGGTCTGCTGTCTGTGGAGAATAGCCCTCCTTCCCTGGAGCCTCCACTGGCCTCTCACACTTTAAAGGCATTTTGCTGGGCAAAAAAAAAGCGAGGGGTGGTGGTGGTGGTGGGGGGAGAAAAGAAAAACATGATGTGAAGACATTGGATGTAAAGGGCCGTAAACTGCTCTTTGCATAAGAGACAGGAGATCAGAGCGATTTTGGTGGATCTCTTAACTACCTGCTGACGCTCGTTCATACTCACTTGCACGCAGGCCGAGGAGATGAACGAGTCCAGCATGGCCTTTAAAATCTGCTCATTCTTAGAGACAGCTTTCCTCCTCTAGGTCGTGATTATAATAATTCAGATTTTTTTTTAAATATGAGATGACCAGGGGACAGGATCTTACTTGCAGCAAGTTACCATACATACAGTAGTCGTAATTTTATCAATATTTAAAGAGCTCATATCTACTTTCATATTTTCCCTAAGGTCCAGTTATGATATTCTGTTGCTTTACACACCAAAAATGAGTCAAAATGTATTTTTGTGTGAACATTTATGAACCTCTCTTGATCTCTTAGAACAAAACAGCCTGTGTGCCTTTAAGACCTATTTATCTATGATCTATGTAAATGATACCTGCTCTTATTGGCTGTGTTGCAGTACAGGCTGAATTTACTTTGAATGGGCGGAGCTAAGCTATGGTTTGCTAAATTGTTGTATATACAGTACAAAAGAAAACTATATTTAAAAAGCTGTTTATTTGTTTATCTTATTTTAATTAGTCAGAAAACACTAATATTAAATATATAATATTATTATAATTGGTAGTTATGCTTAATTTGTAAAACATCAGGTAATGGAACACTAAAGGTGGGGTGATCCGGCAAGTGGCAGTGATGGAAAAGGTCCTGGAGCGCATAGACACAACAGTGCTTCAAGTGTCCATCTAACATAGTAGCATTCTATACAATAATATAATCCTAGCTTTAATGACTGCAGTGAGGAGCTGCAACCATATAATCTCAGAGACGCCACTGGACGAATAGTTTTTGGTGTCCTACAAAAATAAAGACGTCAAAGAGGTGGTGGATCCACACAAATAAGTTCTGGAACGCAGAAGCTTGAAATATGACAGGTGCTGGATCTTGTTCCAGCAAGATCCAGCCCAAATTAAGCACTGGTTATGATCTAATGTCTTGTTTGGCTAAAGATATTTCATTAAATGAAATTATGTCAGGATGGGGGCATTAAGGAGAAGGTGGATTCTTCAGATCATAAGTTTTTAACAACACTCTTATTAAGTTTTGCTGTATTTCTGTTTATTCATAATTATTTGTTGTTTATATATAACTATTTGTTCATAATTACTTTAATATTGTGAGTGTTTAATATTGTAAGTGTCGTAAACAATTTGCTGATGTGTTTAAGACTGCACAGAACTGTATGTGTTGTTTTTTTGGGTGATTACAAAAAATGTGAATTATAAAAGGCCATTTTTGCAACTTAAAGAAGCAGTATGTAAGAAATATAAGATTCTAAATTTAACTAAAATTATCAACTTTGAAGACATCTGTGTTTCGTGCTGTAGAGATATCTTCTGAATTAGCATGCCAACAAGCTAGCCCAGGTCACTGCTGTCTGCAATACCACTATGTACCTTAACAGGCCATAGCGAGTCACTGTAGCATTAAATCTGCCATCAGTCCAGCATAGGAGGATGAAGAATTAACACTGCTCAACAAAGCTTTCTCACATCTTGTGAATCATATTGAAGGTTCCTCTCCTGGTTAGATCATTGAAGGACACAAGCAATGAAAGAAAGATTAAATGCAACAAAGACTGAAGATCTTGGCAGGAGACAGTTATAATGACTGCCGACGCTCATGGCAACAAGCCACGTTTGACGATAAACAGAAGAAGTGATATAAATAGAAGTAAAACAAGCCCTGACATTGGTGCGCCTTTTCACTGCTGGTGAGTGAAGGGATGAAGTTTTATTCTGAATCTGTAGCACTTCTTCTGGACCGGTATTGTTGTATACCGGTCAACAATGTTGTGGCCTATTGTTTAGAGTATGTTGTGGCCTTTTGTTGAGAGTATGTTGTGGCCTATTGTTTAGAGTATGTTGTGGCCTTTTGTTGAGAGTATGTTGTGCCCTATTGTTTAGAGTATGTTGTGGCCTATTGTTTAGAGTATGTTGTGTCCTATTGTTTAGAGTGTGTTGTGTCCTATTGTTTAGAGTATGTTGTGGCCTTTTGTTGAGAGTATGTTGTGCCCTATTGTTTAGAGTATGTTGTGCCCTATTGTTTAGAGTATGTTGTGTCCTATTGTTTAGAGTGTGTTGTGGCCTATTGTTTAGAGTATGTTGTGTCCTATTGTTTAGAGTATGTTGTGTCCTATTCTTTAGAGTGTGTTGTGCCCTATTGTTTAAAGTATGTAGTGCCCTATTGTTTAGAGTATGTAGTGCCCTATTGTTTAGAGTATGTTGTGTCCTATTGTTTAGACTATGTTGTGTCCTATTGTTTAGATTATGTTGTGTCCTATTGTCAAGGGTATGCTGTGGCCTATTGTTTAGAGCGTGTTGTGGCCTATTGTTTAGAGTGTGTTGAGCCCTATTGTCAAGGGTATGCTGTGGCCTATTGTCAAGGGTATGCTGTGGCCTATTGTTTAGAGTGTGTTGTGCCCTATTGTTTAGAGTATATTGTGTCCTATTGTTTAGAGTATGTTGTGTCCTATAGTTTAGAGTATGTTGTGTCCTATTGTTTAGAGTATGTTGTGCCATATTGTTTAGAGTATGTTGGGCCCTATTGTTTAGAGTATGTTGTGTCCTATTGTTTAGAGTATGTAGTGCCCTATTGTTTAGAGTATGTCGGGCCCTATTGTTTAGAGTGTGTTGTGGCCTATTGTTTAGATTATGTTGTGTCCTATTGTTTAGATTATGTTGTGTCCTATTGTTTAGAGTATGTTGTGCCATATTGTTTAGAGTATGTCGGGCCCTATTGTTTAGAGTGTGTTGTGCCCTATTGTTTAAAGTATTTAGTGCCCTATTGTTTAGAGTGTGTTGAGCCCTATTGTCAAGGGTATGCTGTGGCCTATTGTCAAGGGTATGCTGTGGCCTATTGTTTAGAGTATGTTGGGCCCTATTGTTTAGAGTATGTCGGGCCCTATTGTTTAGAGTGTGTTGTGCCCTATTGTTAAGAGTGTGTAGTGCCCTATTGTTTAGAGTATGTAGTGCCCTATTGTTTAGAGTATGTCGGGCCCTATTGTTTAGAGTGTGTTGTGCCCTATTGTTTAAAGTATGTAGTGCCCTATTGTTAAGAGTATGTTGTGCCCTATTGTTTAGAGTATGTTGTGCCCTATTGTTTAGAGTATGTTGTGTCCTATTGTTTAGAGTATGTTGTGCCCTATTGTTAAGAGTGTGTTGTGCCCTATTGTTTAGAGTATGTAGTGCCCTATTGTTTAGAGTGTGTTGGGCCCTGTTGTTTAGAGCGTGTTGTGCCACATTGTTTAGAGTATGTTGAGGCCTATTGTTTAGAACGTGTTGGACCCTATTGTTTAGAGTATGTTGTGGCCTATTGTTTAGAGTGTGTTGTGCCCTATTTTCAAGGGTATGTTGTGGCCTATTGTTTAGAGTGTGTTGTGCCCTATTTTCAAGGGTATGTTGTGGCCTATTGTTTAGAGTGTGTTGTGCCCTATTTTCAAGGGTATGTTGTGGCCTATTGTTTAGAGTGTGTTGTGCCCTATTTTCAAGGGTATGTTGTGGCCTATTGTTTAGAGTATGTTGTGGCCTATTGTTTAGAGTATGTTGTGGCCTATTGTTTAGAGTGTGTCGTGCCCTATTGTGAAGGGTATGTTGTGGCCTATTGTTTAGAGTGTGTCGTGCCCTATTGTGAAGGGTATGTTGTGGCCTATTGTTTAGAGTATGTAGTGCCCTATTGTTAAGAGTGTGTTGTGCCCTATTGTTTAGAGTATGTAGTGCCCTATTGTTTAGAGTATGTTGAGCCCTATTGTTTAGAATGTGTTGGACCCTATTGTTTAGAGTATGTTGTGGCCTATTGTTTAGAACGTGTTGGACCCTATTGTTTAGAGTATGTTGTGGCCTATTGTTTAGAGTGTGTTGTGCCCTATTTTCAAGGGTATGTTGTGGCCTATTGTTTAGAGTGTGTTGTGCCCTATTTTCAAGGGTATGTTGTGGCCTATTGTTTAGAGTGTGTTGTGCCCTATTTTCAAGGGTATGTTGTGGCCTATTGTTTAGAGTGTGTTGTGCCCTATTTTCAAGGGTATGTTGTGGCCTATTGTTTAGAGTATGTTGTGGCCTATTGTTTAGAGTATGTTGTGGCCTATTGTTTAGAGTATGTTGTGGCCTATTGTTTAGAGTATGTTGTGGCCTATTGTTTAGAGTGTGTCGTGCCCTATTGTGAAGGGTATGCTGTGGCCTATTGTTTAGAGTATGTTGTGGCCTATTGTTTAGAGTATGTTGTGGCCTATTGTTTAGAGTGTGTCGTGCCCTATTGTGAAGGGTATGTTGTGGCCTATTGTTTAGAGTGTGTCGTGCCCTAAGCCTGACCCTAACCCAGCGTTTGCATACTACTGTATGTTTGTAAACTTAAACTTTATTTAAAAAAATGATTCTATGATTTATTCTCTTAAATCTTGCACCGTTTAGCAGGAATTTTGTGTGTGTCCAGGATCCCTGGTTAGATTCACCATGTTTTTCAGAACGAGCACAGTATTGGCCATGTGACACAGAGAGAGAGAAAGAGTTTTGGGAAAAGCCAGAGGAACTCTCATGGGATGGATCCATCGCTGAGAGAGACATCAGGCGGCTCTCAGGCTGCTGCTGGTGCCAGAACCCAAACCCGCCCAAAACCACATCTGTCCCTGAGCCTGGCCACCAACACACACGCACACAGTGCAGCACAGTGCTGCAGCACAGCCTTCTTTCCAGAGAGTGACAGTAAGGCAGAGAGGCACCCTGCTGAGCAAGAGAAGAGAAAAGGCCTTTAGCAGGGAGAACCTCCTGCAGCATGTATCTGACTACAACCAGAATTCACTGACTCCTCTTCCAGAGCAGCGTCAGCATTCCTAAATACACACAAACACTCTCCTACTCATGTCTCCAGAGAAATGACTGTCGCAGTCCCATCTCCCTCAGAGAGTCACATAAAGTACTGAGAGAATAAAAAAAAACATCTTTTGACAGTGAACGAGGAAAAAAAGAAAAAAAAACGAAGCAAAATAAAAAAGAATTGGTAACCGGATGCAAGAAAGACGCTTCAGCATCTATTAATATTCCAAGCGCAAGTTATAATCAGCCTTTCATGCTATAATTCTTCTACTTTTTCCAAACATGATCTTTCTATCTTTCTGCTTTTCTTTGCTGCCTATGCATGTGATTACAATCTGATGTGATGATTGATCTGCTTTTCCTTTTCTTTCTCTTTCTAGCTGAGAGAGACGGATGCTAACCTGGGCAAAAGCTCACGTATCCTGACAGGCATGCTGAGAAGGTAAGAGGAAGGTAGGGACCCTGTTTCCGCTGCTCCTCTGTGGATGCCTGGACTGTTGCTCATGTGTGAACCACTGCATGAACACACAGCGCACTGTGTTTGAATGTGTGGCATTTAGGCTCAAATAAAACAACAGCCGGGTGCTTTTCAAACGTGACCATGATCTGTTACCCGCGAACGTCAGACTTGTTTCTGAAAGGGCTCTTATCATGGAGAATCATGATGGCTCATGGAATCGCATCAGGTAGCTGGAGATAAGAATGAAATACATTGTAGTATCCCTTTTAACATCCTTTTAAGGAGTACCCAATCAGCACATTTCCAGGTTAAAGAGTTTTTCAGGACATTTTCAGATAATCAGGACAGCGTATGTGTCCCCTTCTTCTTTTTCCCTTTCACGTATTTACTCAGAGAAACTGCTATATGCTACCTTTTCCATATCTCCCTCTCTCTACCCCCTCCCCTCGCTCCCCACTTGCACACGCACACACACAAGCAAGCACGCTCACACAGAATTTACTTTAACGTCTGTCACATCTCCATTTTATAAAGTGCCTTTGCGCCTCTCCCTGAACCGTGACGACAAGGTTTTGTTTCTTTTTTTCTTTTTTGATTAAGAGTAATATGTAAATGACACCAGCTAAATTTAAAATCCCAGAGCCAGGAAGGAAGTGCCAATTGAAATAGATGCTTCAGTGGCTGTAGACAATCAGGACAGGGTGTGGAGAGAGAGAGAGAGAGAGAGAGAGAGAGAAAGAGAGAGAGAGAGAGAGAGAAAGAGGGAGGTTGTCGGGGACGTAGACTGTAACCAATATTTCTGCATATGTCTCCATTTTGTCAAGTCTCATTAGAGGGGCCGCGGCTGCCTGGTGTCACAGGAGCTGTCCAGAAATCATTCATCATCCCCACCACCCCCCACCACATACCCCACCGCCCCCACCTCCCCAACCCGACTCCCACCCCTCCCTCCCCTGCTTCCCTCCATTGCCGCCCCGCCGCTAAGTAAATAACACGCACTTATTTCAATATTATCATATTAATGTTAAAGTTCAGCTGTCACCTAATGGGAAGACTTAATCAGACGTAGCATTTAAGAAATGTAGTGGGTGCAGTGCGCCTGCCGGCTCGGGGGCCCTGCTCAAATCAGGATTTATGAGCTTTTTCACTGCACGCCGCCGTGCCCGTGCCTTTCTGCCTTTCAGCCTTTCTGCATGACGGCCCTGCACTCCTGCTTTCCTATCCCGGCCTGGCTGAGACCCCTTCTTTCTCTTCCCGCAACCCCTCCCCTTTAAAGGCAGCAAATAAGGCCCATCTCCAACATTAAAACCGCATGGCATCTCAAAGTCATTTGGAAACAGAGAAGAATAAGAAATAAAACACAAACACTTTTTTTCTCTCTTCCTGTTCCTGCTGTGCTTCCTGTCTTCTGCTATATCCATTTCCACCTGCTATGTTCTTTTCATTGCACACGTCCTAAACGACCGCACCGTTCTCGTAATTTGCCTCGAAAAGAATGTTGTATATATTGGTGTCTTTTAAAGATTCTATTTTGTTGTGGATTTTATTTGAAAGTGAATATTCTACTCTAGCACAGCTACACACTTAAAGAACACTCTCTAAACTTAAAGAAGAACACTGTTGCTATTCCATTGAAAATAATGGAGGATCCCGTGTGCCGTCATCCGACTTAACACACACAATGAATGCAGCATAAAGTGAAATCTATACATACCAGTATTCACGCTATTTTCCATGACAACTTTGGGGGGGCATCTTTGTTTACTTTGTGTTAGAACTTCCGATGCACCCGCGAATACGTTTATACTAATTACAAGCAAAATGACAACAAACATATAAAATAACTAGCATGATATGTTCAGTTAGAGGGAGTCAGTAATTGGAAGAAGAGGAAAACTTGGCTTGAACAACAGAGTTACGAACACAGCACATAAAGATCAGAGTGTTGTGGATCCGCCTTCCAAAGAAGAGGACCTGCGTCTCTGGCTGAAGCTCTAAATTTAAAACATCCACCCAAACCTCCGTATGTCTGCTCTCACCATTCTGTGGAGGAGAACCAGCACCAGAGCATCCTTATCCAGAGAAATGTCTCGCTTATGAAGCTCAGAGGAAGCAGACGCGTCTGGTGTTTGCTAAGTAACTGTTTTTGATCAGTGTCCACCGCGCTAGGCTATCTGGACTGTAACTAACACACACGCAGAGTGGCTCGGGCAGCTGGCTTGACATGGGTTTGACCGGCTTTCAGAAATATAAACTCACCGTCTGTGTGTAGGAGTACACAACCTTCCCACTGTGCAGGTACTGATACGCTTCAGTACTTGTATAGTTTTTCTTTGCTGAACCGTCCACACCTTCCAAGAGTACAAAATAATTAAACATGTCTCCATAAGTAACCTCAGACCACCTTCTCATATAAAACACCCACTGTGTTATTAACCTCGGAGGAGACAGTGTTGTCCTATTCGAAATTCTTATTGCCTCTCTGGTCTCCGCCCATGTAACTGTATTCATTTTGGTTAGCTGACTGGAAGTTCTAACACAAAGGCAGAAGAAACACACGCTTGAAAGTGGGTGTGGCGAGATACGGTGAATAAAGTGAAGAATCAGAAGCATCAGAGTGCTTTGGATGCAGAAATAAAATAAGAGGATGAGAGAGGAGATGACTGTTCATTGTTAGTTTGGTCTGAATGTACTTTGTATCTTTGCTTCATATTGCTTTCACAGTACTGAGTCTACTCTTTTAAAAGTTACTAATGACCTTTTATTTAATGCTGATTCTGGTGATGGTTCTGTCCTGGTTTTACTGGACTTGAGTGCAGCATTTGATACTGTGGATCATGATTTACCCATTGAGCGTCTGGAACACTTGTGTTGGACTCAAGGGTTCGGCTGGGGTTCCACCAGGGTCTGTTTTAGGCCCTGTTCTCGGTCAAATCATTTGAGAGCATAACATTTCATTTCATTGTTATGCAGATGGTTTGCAGTTAGATTTACCTTCAAATTTAGGAAATCGTTCCTCCATGGAAAGACTTCAGGAGTGTATCATTGACATTAAGAATTGGATGACCAATAGTTTTCTTCAACTGAATGTCGCCAAAACAGAGGTCATATTATTTGGTTCCACTACGTTAACTAAAATAAAAAAAATAGTTCTTTAATCCCTTTTTTTAAAAACACACATTTAAAACCTTGGAGTAATTTTTGAATCAGAATTAAAATTTGATAAACAAATAAATGCAGTGGTCAAGGCCAGTTTCTTCCAGCTTAGAACAATTACAACAATTGCCAAATTAAAGTAACTTTTTAATATTTTAGATTTGGAAAAAGTCATCCATGCTTTCATCACTTCTAGACTTGATTATTGTAATGCACTGTATTTTGGAATCCACAAAGCATCTCTTAAATGCTTACAGTTAAAATAGCGCGGCCAGATTATTAACTGGAACCAAGAAAAGGGAGCACATTACTCCAGTCCTTACAGAATCCAGTATAAAGTAGCATTGATGGTCTTTAAAGCTTTAAATGGATGTGCACCCGTCTATATTGAGAATATGCTCTGTATGCATACACACTTTGAGATCGTTAAGGTCACTTTTGATGGTTCCACGATCTCCTCTCAAGCAGAAAGGGGGTCGTGCTTTTGCTGACGCTGCACCAAAACTTTGGAATAGCCTTCCTCATGACATCAGACACACCCAATATATGAAGTCAAAACTGTAAACTAATTTTTTTTAAGTTAGCACGTTAGCAGGAGCTGTTAAACTGTAGAACTGTGTATGGAGGATCGTGTTACTGTGTCTATGTTATGTATGCTATATGTTTAAGTAGTGAACAGAGGGGATGAATCTTTGACTTTGTAAAGCACTTTGGTTTT
Source organism: Megaleporinus macrocephalus (assembly GCA_021613375.1). NCBI lineage: Eukaryota > Metazoa > Chordata > Actinopteri > Characiformes > Anostomidae > Megaleporinus > Megaleporinus macrocephalus. The sequence continues at coordinate 12,707,918 of CM038715.1, read as the reverse complement.
AAATGTGCTCTATAAATAAAATATACTTACTTACTTACTTTCATATTTCAAATAAACCTGCACAGCAGTTCATGTGGAAACGGACCGAAACTCATTCCTCAGGTCTTGGTCTGCTTATTTGATGTTCACCAAAGTCCGATTGGTATCCTTCTCACAAGTTCTGGTGAACTCAGCAATCGCGCCCGGGTTTACTTTTACTGAACCAAACCTGCCACGTGTGAACACACCGTTGCAAAAGAAGCCAATGGCCAAGTGAGCTCATAGCCTGTATTGGCCATAAGCTAGATGCAGTATGTAGAGGCTGCATATTGAAGCGGAAATATTCCTTTAACACTGATGATGTAATGTTGTATTGAGCCTTCAGCACCACTAAGCCCCCCTAAACACACACACACACACACACACACACACACACACACACACACACACACACACACACACACTTACTTACATTCACTCCCACTCGGGTTTGTGTTTGTCATGGTGAGTTGTGAGAGGCACTGCTGTGTGGTGAGGACAGCGCATTAACATGCTGTGATAAATATTGTTGTAAGATGGAGCCAGAGAGGGCCGCTCCGCTCCACATGTTTACGGCAGTGAAGAGCCCTGTGTGGGTGAGCGGCACCCCGACCCGCACGCTACTCTTTTTATAGCACACTAAAGGGCCATTAGCAAACGGCGTGCAAGCATGAATTCCTTCAAGGGGTTAAAGGTAGCCAAGAGGTCGTGACCCGTTATGCGTGCAGCGGCTCGCGCCTGCTGTCTTTCCCCGTCTCATAGGATCAGAATCCTCAGTTTAGAACACCGTCCTATCAAACGTACAGTGTGTATCCCAAAAGGCTTCGAGGTTTAATACAGGCACAACCCAAATACTCCGCAGCTAATAGGGTGGCCCCCAATCAAAGTCAGTCATGCCAGCAGGGGGAAAAAGCAGAGCTCCTTTTCTGCTCTTCTTCCTTAACACCCCCCCACCCCCTTCCCCTTCTCTGTCTCTTACTTCCGACCACACTGCCGGCTGTACTGGGCTATGGAAGACACCCCCCTGCTCACTGTAAATTATTCATTTGAGCATGAGAACTCCTGAGGGTTTTAATTATATTGTCATGGTCATAGTCATCTCATTAACTTTTAATGCTAATGCCTGCTTAAAGAAATCATAATATCATTAAAGAATAATCATATCAATTAAAACATTTGCCTTGATGGTTGATTGTTTAATGCCCACGTGCTTGATTCAATCAAGGCCTCAAAAGCAGTCAGAGAGTCTAGAGAAGGCAGTGCTGCTTATATGACTGTACAGACAAGAGACAGGGGTCTAATACACTGTGGACCCAGATTAAGTTTTGGACTAAATTACACTGTCTTGGACTACATCACTCCACCAATGGGGATTCTCAGTTGAAACTGTGGTAGTATGGCACACACACAGCTTAATTGGCTTTAAGAAAACGGCCTTATGGGTTTGAAGAAGTTTGACAAAGGTAACTTCTGTAGGCACATGTAGATCACTCCTCTGACTAGAATTTAACCTTCCTGTTCACATGTTTACAGTTTAACAGAAAGCCAGAAAGACACCACTTCTGTGAGCAATGCCATAGAAGTACCATGTATAGTTCCCTGGTGAACTATGTTTGAAACAGAGTACGGAAAATCTTTTAAAGATTCCAGTTTATTGACTCATTTGACCTACAAGCTGGTAGATTGAGACCCCTTATGTGAACATTGTGGTATGAAACCTGGCCACATCCAGCCCATGCTTTCTGGGACAGGGATTGTGATGCCCAACATAGCCATAACATGATTATAACCATTTCATTGCTGCTCATAAAAACCAGTGAGCCTACACGTGTTTTCTGGGGTTTTATGTGTAAAGTTGATGAAATGGTAGTGGTAAAAATAATGGTAAATCTGGGGCATAAAAAAGCTTTCTTTGATTAAATTAAAAAAAGCATTTTAGGTCACAGCCTCATCTTAAAATGTCATGAAACAATGTCTCAAACATCTGGCAAGTTGCGTAACAATTTCTTGTAACAGCTTTATGAGATTATCGTGTAGAGGAATTAAAGGGAATCTATTACGCCTCTCTGGTTTCCCCCTGTCCTTTTAGTGTGTTATGGAGCTTTGGAGTCAAAGTACACATCAGAGGAAGAAACTCACTTCCATATAAACCACATTTCTAATCTACCTGAAACACCTTGTTGGAATACCAGCCCTTTTCCTTTGTTACAAGGTGACATCATCTAGGAACACAATCCTTGTTATGCCTAATTTACACTAAACAACTGTTTGAGTGATCTGGTCTTTGTGCCGTTCACACTACATGACTGGTTGTGCTATATCACGAGTCTTTCATTTGTTGTGGCTTTCACACTACATGACTGAGTGAGCGCAGCGAGGAGGCGGGGCTTAATAACACCAAAACTCAACTGTGAATTTAGACAGAGGGTGAATACAGACATACAGTCTGTACAGAGAGAAGTATTTTGTTTTGAGAAAATAAAGCATGTAAATCTATTCTAGTAGGCTCCAAACATAAATGTATGTGCTTTGCTTTGAAATGAGCTTAATGGATTCCTTTTAAAATGTTTTGATGTATTTTGCCATCCCTGTGAACACTTCTGACCTGATATGAATAGAGCATTTAACTTCAAACCTCTCTGAAAGATTTTATTTACATCTCACTGATTTGATTATAAGGACATTTTCACTATTTCCTTTTAACCCTAACCATATATTATCTTTTTATATGAATGTGATATATATATATATATATATATATATATATATATATATATATATATATATATATATATATATATATATATATATATATATATATATCCTGCTGTATACAATTTAGTTGCTTTATTTGATTACCTGATAAACTCCTAATCTAGGCTTGTCATTCAGTTATTCTTAAGACTTGTTTTCCTGTATCTATTATAAATTGTTGCTGACTGCGGTGAACTAATATGTAAGTTATGTAACTATGAGAGTCATAAACTGAAGTATGGCCACATGCTTTTCCCTACAGTTTATGAACCTTAAACTAGTACCAGGATGACTTTGTATATTTGTATAACCACACCCACCCTTAATCTGATTAATCAGCGTTCTCTAGTATGTCTGTAGAGGTCCCCCTGTCATCACACAGAGATCCTACCTGCCTTTTTTCCTCGGATGGTTTCTTCCATGATATTTTGTGTGCTATCTATAAAATGGCAGCAGTGTTGAGTGTGTGTCCAGGCTGATGGTTGAGGGAAAGAGAGGGAGTGCGGTGGCAGCAACAGTGGGCTCCATGCCCAGCTCCCAGCCTCCACTCTGACCGGCAGGGGATCCAGCCCGGCCAGGCCAGGCCAGCCTGATACCGCATGCAGGTGGTCGAGTCCGTCGCCAGCCAGATCAAAAAGTCAAACCCCTGGGTGGACCTCCCTTTGAAATGGGAATGGGGCAGAGATATCAGACAGAAAACATAAGCAAGCCCCGCACCGCAAAAGAGCTCCATATTCATGCTCTGGCTTACAGCAGCCAGGCCACAGTCTTCAGAGAAAGCTCACAGTTGAACTGGACACTGATTAAGAGATCAGCCCCTGTGCGTGTCTGAGTATGTCTTGGTGTGTTTCAGTGTATATCTGTGTGTTAAGTCTCAGTGTGTATGTGTGTTGCTGTGCTCAGAGCGTTGTCATTTCATCAACCACAACTGGACACGTCTTTTACAGACTTCTGTTTAAAAGTTTTTAATATTTTAATTATCATGTCTGTGTAAATGTATTAAATACAATAATAACTTATTTATGATGCCCTTAAATATTATAAAGTAGATTCTAAAAAAGTATATTTAGCCATTTTATTCAATATTTGAAATGTTTTAGATAAGAAGTATACGGTGTTTGTACTGTATTTTTGTCTCTCAATATCATCTATTCCTTAAATCATCTTTATGGCATGTTTTCATATATATATATATATATATATATATATATATATATATATATATATATATATATATACTGAACAAGAGCAAACAACCACTTTTCCACCTGACCCCTCTGTGTACATTATATTGCTGACAGTACATTAACTAAATTAACTTACTATATTATAGATATTAGTGAATAGAATGAGAGAGGAAAAAAATAAGGAATTTTTTTTGACATATACTAACATTCTACAACATATTCAGAAGTGAACATAACTTACATGTTAAATTGATTTTATATATTTATTAGTTGCCAGGAGGCTAGTAAGACAATATTGTTGCATGTTACACTGCATGTTAAAACTGCATGTTACAGTACTAAAAAGTAATACTTTATTTTGTTTGAGTAAAATTAGTGTCTTACATTAAATGAAATGTTGTATCAGTGGGTCCGATAGTATTTTGTAAGTACTGTTGGCCAAAACCTGTAATAAACATACTCTACACTGTAAAAGTGTTGAGTTGGCACAACCTAAATAGAACATTTCTTGTGGTAACCAGCCACTGAAGTAGTTGTACTTATTATTTTTTTAAAATGATTCATTCACACTGTTTTTGTAGTTGGAATAAAACTAGTTCAATCACTTGTTACCCCATAAAGTTATTTTTTTGGTTATTACATTGACATACTTTGTTATAAGAACCCTGGTTTGTTAAAACAGAGGAGCTAAAGTATCTCTGTAGTTTATGTAGTGGTTGGAATATATAGTTATATTTACCACCCCTGAGTATCTCTTTGTTTTCAACTGATGGCATAGGTAAACAGTAGTTGATTAGTCAGTTAATTGGTTAATCGTTATGGCCCTGGTATAAGAATATGTCTTAAAGTATTGTGAAATTAAGTGATTAACACTCACCTCATTGATTCCAAACTTTTACAGGGTGTTGAGTAACATATGCTCATGTTCTTGTTGATGTTTGTTTGACATATTAATAGAACACATCACCGTGACTTCTTAGCAGATACTTAGCAATACTTCTGTCCGTTCCCGCGTCAGTGCTCTGGCCGTGTGGGGTGAGTGATGGTATTGATGAGAGGGATGCTGCTGTCAGTAGTGAGTGCGATTGTCACTCCGCTCTGTTCCGATTTCCCTCACCTTTTGTTATGTGTGAGTAATGCGCGCCGGGCTGTGATAACAGAGCTGGTTGGGGGGTTTAGAGGAGAAGGGCCTGTTTGAAAACTCGAGTGTGGCTGTGTTCTCGTGTTTGCCAGTCCCATTAAACAGACATTTGCAAACAATGTAAGGAGGAAGGAGATCAAAGAGCGCACCCCAGAAAAGCGTGGGCTGTGGGGGAGCTCTGATGTCCTGAAGTCTCCAAATTTAGACTTCCACACTATTGGCTCGCTCTCCTTCTCCCAGCCTGGAATATTAACTATCTGATATGTAGGTCATATAATTAATGGGATTCAGGAGCAGCAGTGGGCTTTGCGTGGGGATGCAAATAGAGGGAGTCTTGGGGGCCCTCTTGAAGTCTTGTTGTGAAGTCGAACAAAAAGATTTGATATTATTTTTAATTGGAGCTGAAAGATATAACAAATTATAGTTCAGTGTGTGTGTTTTTCCCCCTCCACTCTTCCTCTTTTTATTCTTTTATTTATTTGGTTTCTCCCTCTTTCTGGGAAGCGAAGGGAAAAGCCTCGTTAACATGCCGGTGCCCAGGGAGCGAGGAGTCTGGCTGGGTGGAGAAGTGACGGGGGCAAGGCTTTACGTCTCCCACGCGCCGGCGCACGCGTGCACACACACACACACACACACACACACACACACACACACACACACACAAACACACAGCACTGCTTTCCTGTCTAGAATCTTTTTGGAGCTGAAATCTGTTCTGTGTGGCGCTGTGGTGACCTTTACGATGGAATTTGCTGCCAATCGGAACTTGAGCTTCTGAGAGTGACGTACTTGACAAACATTAAACCACCAGTAACTCTACAGATACTTCACAGTAAATTAAATATATCATGTGTAATGTGTTCTAAGGACTATTTGGGCTGTTTCTATTGGATAGTTATAGTTAATAAAGAATGATCTACAGTGTATTGGTGATTGGGATGATATGAAGTAGTAAATACAGCTGTGATTAATGTTTTGACGTGAGGCTCTCTGGAAATTAATTTTACTGTAAATTCATTATCTGTGCTGTACAGGTTTCTCAGTTTCTATGGAAACATTTACAGCCTTATCAAGTATTATTTTACACTTTACTTTTTACATGAAATCTATTACATGTGCGTTTTAGAATTATTATCTGCAACAATTGATTTATATTTTTCAAAACTATTTTTTTCAAAACTTTTTCAGCTAATGAACTGTATCTATGTTTTACTGTGCATTACCATTGCAAAGGTATTGATTGTCTAAGTGAAGCTGTGGGATATTGCTATATTCTGTATATCCATATATAGCTTACAGATACATTTATAAAGTGCCTGAAACATAATAACTGATGTCACATTATCAGCATAGGGTTTAAAGTTGGTCTGCTCTTTTTCAATACACTCCTTGTCCAAAGTAAAATACTTAACCTCAAAATTTAGACTTTCAGTAGAGAGGAGTACAAATGCTCTTACAAACATGATTAAGTGAACTCAGAAAGCAGTTTAGTAGCTAAATATTATTAAACTGAGTGCTTATTTAGCCTCTGGTGCTACAGGTAAACTACTTTCTTTATTTCCAGGATTTCCATTGTGAATAATAGCAAAGGTAAGTTGAAGGAAGTCAGGAGGAATGACTGTGTTTATGACTTATTCACTCTCTTGGCAGTCTGTAGGAAAGTATTAACAGGCTAAAAGTATGGCTCCAGCACAGGCCTTGAACTCTTTTTAGGCCTTGAGCTCTGTTTTTCTCCCTTTACCATCGTAAATCATCTGAGGTCAGATTTCGGTGGGGGCTGGAGCCGTTGTTTAGCTGTTTGTTTACATGAATGTGGGATGACGTCAGGGACTTGTCGTCTTCAGCCTAACTGAACTCATACGAGCGAGGGGTCCAGCAAGCCAGAGAACAGAGTTTGGATTCGTTTCCATCAGCGACTGTCTCCAGGGCTCCACGCCACTCCCGGTGGATGTCCCTTTCCCAGCATTCCTCTGATCTCGTGTACGAGCGGCTGTGGGTAGCTCCATGTTCTACATTTGTACTCTCCCCCATCTCTACATTTATTCAGCATGGCTGATAGCCTTTTGACTTCGTTTTCCTCCGAGGCTCCATGTCGCATGTTCCTTTGCTCTTCCTGACCTTTTTATGAGCTTTATAATACACAGGCTTGGCGAAGGATTCAGAGCAGCGCAAGTCACGGCTCAGCGACTTTTTATGTGGCCTCCGTCCTGATGGCTTTGTTACAGAAGCGCTCACCAATGACAGATTGGTGCGTTGCTGGGTTCCTCCACATGTAATTCAGCGCAGGCCCACCAAGAGGCCTACAGAAGAACAACAGTCCAGTATGACTGCAGCTTCCTTTTGAAAAATTCTTCAAATACGTTGAACATAAGAGTTGGACAGTTGTGGGTATGAGTGTCTTCTTAAATGTGTGTATATCTGATTAGATGTACAGGAACCCGCAAAGGCGGTGACCACCCTGCATCTACTTAGTTTGCAGTCAAATGGATCCACTTGTCAAGATAAAGAAGTAAAAGGACACTTTCCAAAACTGGATTTAAAAAAAAGTGTAAAGATGTAGAGAAAATGGGACACCTAGCCGTGCAACACTGGCTAGACCACCCAAACGGTTCCCATTAGATTTTAGCTTTCAAAAAGAGAGGAAAAAAACATCAAGCTTCTCTCTTGCTTCAGGTCTAAAAACAATCCTTCTATCCACTGTGAGAGTGAGAGTAGTGTTTAGGATTGCTTTGGCTGTGAAGCAGAAAACTCAACCAAAGTCTAGGACCGAATTTTGGAGTGTAGGTCTTGTTTGTTACATGACCCCTTGTATATAGAATGTTTATATAAAATGATGATGATTATTATAATTATTGTTATTATAAATAGTTGTGACCCATCACATTAACACACAAAATTATTACTGTTGCATATAAGCAAATTAGCTTATTAAAAATAAATAAATAAATAACAACATGAGTGTAACTGTTGTGCTGGGGGGCTGACGAGCAGTATGTGCATGTGTCACAAGTGTAAGCCAAATGCAAGCTTCCTTATAGATCTGCACATTGTTAACAGCAGCAAAGTGTTGAGGGCTTAGAGTGCCATTTGGGACTAGGCTAATGTTTAGAAGGAGACTGCTATTTTGGGTTGTGTATCAGATGCAAAATTGGTGGAGCCTTTAGATACTCAGTCAGCCTCCATTGTGAAAAGTGGTGTAAAAAAAAGAAAAAGGTAAATACACTACAATTAAACCAGCCATAGGCCAGTCCAGCATATAGCATTGATTTTAAAGAGGAGGTGTGGACAAACTAAACCTTGATATGATCATTTGGACTAAATGAAGATGGTTTCTGAAACACTCTCACAGTACCCTATGAACAGGTGCATCTCCAGTTTCCTGTGTGCTCCGAGCCGGCCCAGGTTTTTTAGACTCCTTAGTGTTTGGTGCTCTTTTGGAATGCGGCGCGTCAGGTTTATTTTAGACAGCAGAAATGCGAAGCGCCTAGTGTGTCACAACATTTCATTCGGAGCGTCTGGAGCTGAGGCACACCACCAATCAACTGCCTCCAAGGCAGCCAGTGCACTCCTGACCTCTGACCTTTGCCAGACCCCACTGTTATTGCTTATAAGGGCCTTCTATATATACAAGATCATGAGTGAAATGATTCATATTTAGCTTTCAGTTAGCCACTGGACCACACAGGTGTTAGGAGCAGCTCTTCCTGTGTGCTGTTCGAATGCTAGTCAGTTGGATGTTAGATAATAAGACTGGATGGCCTCATAGAGTGTGTGTATATTATAGTGTCTATACGTGTATATGAAATCTGTACACTTTCTTAGGGGTGTGTGTGTGTGTGTGGCAGGCTGCTGGGCTGTTGACAGGCCTCTGGATGAGCCCCTGTGGCACACACGCCTCAGCCTCATTACCTGCTGCTGAGAGCCACACAGATAATGGTGACACCTACACTGTGTGTGTCTTTCCCACTCCTATTAGTGTGTGCTGAGCGCCTGCTTTGGAGAAAGGCTCACACATACACACACACACCCATGCAAGCGTGCGCACAAACAAGCCTGTGCTTCAGAGGAAGCCAGCTCCTGACAGGGGAAAAGTGCTGCGCTTGTAGATTAGGAATGCAGTGGTCTAAAGGAAAAAGGCAAAACTCTACACTGCCATATCTCTCCCTTACTCCATTACTCTTAGTAATATTTATACTACCGCCTCCATTTCACTTCTGCTTTAAAGCAAATGGTATGAATAAAATGGCTGCAGGGGTCTCGGAGCTGGCCTGTCCGGTGCCTATAATGATGCATTGTTTGAAAGATTTGAGCATTTTCAGTGCAAAACATCAGAAAAGCAGCATATCAAAGTCAAAGTCAAAGTCTTTTTGTCACATAAATAGTCATACACAGCACAACTAGCAGTGAAATTTTTGAAAAATAGTTAAAGTTTGTATGGATGATGTTCTCCTTATTTCTTTCTAAGGGTCCCTTATTTACCATCTGTTGTAGACACTGCCGTTGGTGATTAAAACTAGGCATCCTATCAGAGTAAAGTGGTAAAGAAAGAGGTGGGACTTGTGTTATACATACACCCAACCTCAATTCCCTTCCTCAGTGGTTCCTTATGAGTTCTCTGGGTTGTGATTTCAGGGTTTTTATTCCAAGAGGCCTCCAGACTAGTCCTAGTCTGTGTAGTACATGAGGAAGGAAGTATTCAGTATCTTTGTATTCGAACAGTTTGAGCTACAGCTGATCAACAGTGAAAATGTCGGCCTAACCCTAACCCTAGACAAGCAATTTGTAGTCACCGCATATGCTAAATATAGGGACACCCAAATACTTCTCCACTACATGTTTGAGACTACCTGAAAACTTGACTTCCTGCTTTATGAGCAGAAGAAGAAGAGTGAGAAAATTCCTTGCTGGCTCACAAACGCCACCCACAGCCATTGGGTCTGTCTCAAACCTAGTCAGCTGCCTACATAGGCAGCATTTTACATCATAGTATGCACTCCCGACATGTAGGCTGTCCCAGTTCTTAGATATCTTAAACATGCTGTCTACTGAGGAACCTTATTTAGACCTGATTTTAAGGAAGCATCAGAGCTTTTTTAGCCGCTAAAGCAATTCCATGATGCAACGCAGGCAAATCTACGAGCAGTGAAGTGGTTTTAAAATGTGAGTTATTTTGATTCTTTCTGGAGTTTTAATGTGTTTCTGGTCATATAATCACACAAAACAGTATTTTATTATCAACTTTGTAACGAGTTGTTGACCATTTTGCAGTTTTATACTCGAGCCATTAGCATTTATGCCAGTGGATTTTTAAGCCCCAGGCTATTGTTTTGGATGCAGGCCGGTAACTTAGCAAGCAGCTAAACTACGGTGGCGTGCTGCAGTGGGCGGGAACAAGCCGTGACGCAGTCTCTCTCTAACTAGAGCGTCTCAGTAATGAGTTTTATGAGGAGAGATGAGGAGAGAACACTGCCTAGTTAAACAGCTGCCTACATAGACAGCCTATTTAGACACTCACTAGGTTTTGAGACACACCCATAATTTTTAAAATGACAAGCAAATTCACAGATAGCAGTTTTGAAGTATAACTGTTGTTGAAGATGCTGTTTCATTAGCATGTATATGTTGTAATACTCCACATACATACTGCAGTAGTTTATGTAATATTTAGTATTTTTTGTGAACTGTTATTGTTGGCTCTTTTGAAGTGTTTGGTTTTCAGAGTAGTTTTTTGGTGTTGAGGAAGAATCTCCTTTTTTGTGACTCGCTTTTATCACAAAATTTCAACTCTGATCTTTTTCTTGGAATTAAAGATATTGTTACCCCCTGACCAGTTTGTTGTCATGGCCAGCTAATGCATCTAGGCCCTTTTCATATAGGGAAAAGATCAAGTGTCCTGTTTGGTCTTTGTCTTGTTGTGTCTCTCTCTCTTTTTTTCCAGTGTTTTAACTCAGCAGGGTCACTCGGCATGTGACATTGAGGTGGCGGTGCAGTCGTCCTCGCCTGCTCCGTCCCGGTGAAGGTGCTTCTCGACAGGACGTTAGCGGCGCTGCTTTGAGATCACTGGCTGCCTCCTTCTTGAAGTGGCTGCTGTGTCACTCCAAGGGCAGCATGGCGTTTGATCTGGAGTCGGGCAGCTGTCGCCACACAGAGCCCTGTGATTCACCGGCAGAAGGAAAAAGAGAGGGAGAGAAAGAGAAACATACACCTTCAACAAAAAAAAAAAAAAGAAAAGAGAAAAAAAAACTTCCCCCTAACTTTTGATTGACAGCGGGGAAGGATCTCGTCATGACGAGTGTGGATGTGGCCTTCTATAGTGTCTCCTGCTCTTACAGCTCTGGAGCAAAGCAAAGCCTGAGCAAAAGCATGACCTAAATCAATTCCTGGAGATGGTTGTAGCTCTCTCTCTCTCTCTCACACACACAGATATAGATGGAAATAGAGAAATGCGGTGATGACATGCGCTGTAGTGAGGAAGCGGATCAGATGAAGTCAATAGTGAGTTGTGCCTTTGTCAGAATTGAAAGTCAAACTGGCAACAAATAATTCTGGCAAGCTGGAAAGAGACTCCACAGAGCGTGTGCTTAAAGGGGCCGTGTACGCAGACAGGACACTTCTCTCTTTTAGCTGAATGGGTTTGCTTGATTTACAGGTGAATTTGTTTCCCTTGCAGACTTTTTTTTTATATAAATATGTAAATCACCAAAAAAGTAGAAATCAGTTAAAAGCTCTGTGTGTGTGTTTATGTCTCTGTGTGTTGTGTGATAACTCATTCAGAGCAGGACTATTCAAACTAGGGGTGAGCTCGAGCGTCCGTCAAGATGGGAAATAATGAGGCGACGGCATGGAGCATCTCTCCCCTCGCCTGGCCTCTCTCTCTCTCTCTCTTACTGTCTCTCCCTCTCCTTCCACCCTATTAACAAGCCATTTAAATAGGAACTGTAGAAATTGTGAAGCAATTAGAACCTATCGCACTGTTCTTCTCCATCTGACAGTAATTTCAGCGTGCTATTGTACGCCGCTCGGCCTGGCCTGTGTGCCACTGTGCGGCTGCTTGAGGAATGCAAAGCCGTCACAGGCCTGCATCTGGAGAGACGGGAAAAGGAGAGAGAGAGAGAGGGAGAGAGAGAGGCTATTCTTTTCCTATTAATGCTACCAAGGCCTGCCAGTCTTCCATCCCTCCGCTCCCTCCCACCGCTGTGTTGTTTTGTTTTGTGTGACGCTGCATCGTCCTGCATTCACTCGCTCCGTCCTAGGCTCTGGCTGCACTTTGGAAGATGTAGTGAGTCGCTCCATTGTTCAGAGTCGTGGTCCAATTGAAGCCTAATATCTTGCAGTATCTTGCAGGCGTTCACAGCGTGTGGGGCTTAAACATCATGAATGCAGACTGAATAAGTGGGAAGCCCGAGTGTGTACATGCAGCTCAGCGTACGTGTACTGTTTGTGACTGTATGTGCTGTGGAGAGTATTAATAGGGAGTACAGCTTCCACTCTTTACGCTAGATGTTCGATTGGATTCTGCTCTAGTGGGGTCAGGTCCTGGTATTTGATTAGTTCAGGATGAGCAAGGATTGCACCTGCTTTCAGTTTGCGCTCCATATGATTGTTTCAGCTGGAGTACCGTTACACCTGTGTGGGAAAAGTTGGTAGAAAAGATCTTTAACTCTTTAACTGAACTCGCGTCTAAGCTTGTTGACAGCACCGCTATTTGAATGCTCCTGTTAAGACCTCACAAGCAAAGCTGAAAGAAACAGATCAGGTCACTTAATTAGCTAGACTAACTGAATGGTCATTTCAGGAACAGTACTGCATGAGGGTCCATCGTTTATTTGATTTTTTGTCAAAAGAATAACTTTTTTGGTTATTTTTTATTGTTTTATAAACATAGTTTCTATATAAATTAAATCAGTTACTAATATAATTAACCATTTTTCAGGTTTTTGTGTGTCCACTCTTTGTCTGTACTACAGCTTCCTGGAGGCATTCGTCCAGTTTTTCAAAGAAATCTGCAGAAATATTTTTCCACAGATTCAGTTAAATCTTCAAGTTAAGTTGATTGTTTGTTTCTGCTTTCCATGATCCAAGTCCACTGTTGAGGACAGTCAGTTGGTCTGTTAACAGCAGCGGTTTCTTTATTGGATTTAAGTTGTATCGGTTTTTGATGCCTTATTGTGAAGTCAGTGGAAGCTTGATTTTCTCCTCTCTTGCAAAGGTGAAAGCTATATATACTGTTTATCTGATGCAAGGCCGTAGAATTAGCATGACCTGAAGTGGTCCAGTAATTATTGAATCGTCCCCACCAACAATTTGATCCTCTCCTAAAAACAAAACCCTGATCTGTCAAAGTCTCACTAACCTAGATGTGCAGAAAGAGTTGAATCATGTTCTCTACTCGAGTCCTATCCCCACATTTTGTCTGGGATTGTTACTTTGGTTTTGTGGACAACATCACCTGGTTGTGCAGTGCTCTATGTATTAACCCTGATGTATGAGACCTGTTTCATTTGCACTATGGCTGAAGTCTTTAGATGTAAACTCACTGCTTTTTGGTTTGAAAGTGGCGACACTGTCCGGATTCAAATATGTCTTGTGCGTTCATTGACACACTGAGAGAGATTTTTCTTCTATTACTTTGTTGGATTTGTGGAGATTATGGCGTTTTCCATCTACTTTTATTAGTGCTGATGTACGAGACCTGTTTTATTTGCACTATGGCTGAAGTAAACTGAACTTCTTCTAAACTTTTTTGTCAGTCATTAGTTTAACATTAGTTTAACATTATATTAATCATGAATTAAATTATGAATTGTTATTCAGAATAGTTTAAAAGCACGTAGAATAGCATATGTAGTACATCAGTCCTTAATCGTTTTATCACAGAGCAAAGAGAAAACAACAACAAGAAAAGGCAGGCAATGGGGGGTGTCCCCACCAGTGTCTAGAGCAAATCCTCGTTTTGACGGTAACCGTTTTGGTGGTCTACCAACTCTTGCACAGTCCTGTTATGTAATATCAATTATAGAAGTCTTTTTTTTTATGGATGGCTGTTTTAACTGGAAAATCAATACATGAATGGTGGTCCCTGACTTTTGAACAATGCTGTAGATTGCAGGTGCATAATGTGTCCGCATCGGGGCCCATTTTACTTTCAATGTTTTTACTTAGGGCCCTGAGTGTGGAGAATTCCCAATGCAAAGGTATTTGATCATTAAGCTTTCTTGGCTTACTCTTTTTGAGGTCTCATGGATATGTTTGCCTGAATTTTGTGTGTAAGATGAAAACTTTTTGTTCATCGTTTTACATTGTTGCTGTTCTCCTTAAGAGTCTCTCTATAGCACTAGTGTAAAATAGTGTGTCTTTGTGCATGCGTGTATCTTTGTATGTGTGTGTGTGCTGACATGTTGAGTCTCTTGTACTGTCAGTGGAATGAAAGACCCCCTTTATCACAACAGAAGGACAATGAAAGCTGAAGAAGAAGCTGGAAAACTGGAGAGTAAGGCAGCGTGGCACAGAGGGGCCAGGGCTATTCTCATTTAGGGCTGGGAGTGCTGTGGACGTGGTTTTGGAGTAGCTCTATTAAATGACTTCTTGGATGAAGCAGATAACCTTGGGAATTGTGAACAAACAGTGCCAGTGTTTTGGACTGTGGAGTAGCCAGGGCATTCACAAAGCTACTGCCACTCACCCATTCTCTCCCATGCTGTGCTGCAAGGTTTCCACACTGAACCTCCAGAGAGAGAAGGGCCGAACGTTCCAGCAGGTTTTAGTCGTCCTTCAGATAGATGAACCCCCACAATTCTTCAAACATGTCTTCTGTTTTAGGGAAGTATTGCCAAAGAACGAGAGTTGAAAACTGACTAAGTTGGATGGAGTTGAAGGGTGCACTAATTAAGAACTTTACAGTGTCTGCCATTTTTAATGATGGAAAGTGAACATCTTGCAAGCCTTTTTTTATCTGGTCACTGCACCCGTATGTAAAGAAGTAAATACACTAGCACATTAATCCGATTTTAAAGAATTAAACAAGAACTATGACTTTGTGAGAGATTGTGAAAAGCCACTGCAGAGACTTGCACAAGTACATGTTGATTAGTTAATAATGTTTAAAGATTAAGGCCACAATCTTCTAAGATTGTGTTACAATGATCAACCAATCCATTCTATGACATTCAGTTAAGTATATGTATTGTCTTGCTTAAACATGCTATACTGTCTGTATTCTATAGTCTGAGAAACAGGGCTGCCCAGCCTGTGGCCTGTAAAGCAATGTTTTTTTGGGAGGATGTTTGATTTGACCCACCAGTAAGATACCCTAATCCCATCAATTAACTTTAACTATTAACTTATTTTCATGGAGTGCAAATCAAACAAAGTTGTACTCAAATAACACTCATCTTTCAAATAATTCTACATTATATGCAAATAATCAGTTCATATCAAATGAATTGTTTCGGACTGTACCATTACCTCAGTAATCAGAATTTCCCAAAGAACCATTGATCAGTAACTGAGATTTGCTCTGCTGCTTAGAACAGATTAGAAATGGCCTTTTAATGAAATGTAAACGTATCATATTTTGACAGAGCGTCCATCAGTATACTTTTAAACAGTTTGCAGTTTTTTAAATCCTGTCTGATTCAGATTCCACCTTAAAAGTCTCCAGACAGGTTTTTTTTTTTCCCCAAAAAGGAGCAAATAGCTCAACTGTGTATCGGCTAAAGCTCTGTCACAATGTAGCACCTCTTTCTTCTAACAGTAAATCACTCTGAACAGTCTTTGACCCTACTTGGCACAGTCAGCGCTGTTTCTGAAGGTGATAAATGTGCAGTCAGAATGACAGACTCACAGTCTGTTTTTAGCTTCCTGTACATGTGCATTGCATGTTCACACTCATGTGTGCTTACCGTAGGAACGCAACTACAAACCGGAGTTAACTTCTAATTAATGATAATAATGTAATGTAATTTAGTTTTGGACATTTTTATTGGCCCTGGCATCCTGAAACACACAGTACTGGAGTCTTTAAATAGTAAAAGCATACTTTCTTATGCACATTTCAGTCCTGACTCTGTGGGTGCAGTTCCCACTTTAATATTTCACTTATGTTTAAGGTTATTTTTCTGTTACTCTTTGATAATTTGAGACAGCCAGGTCTCCTACGTTTCTGAGTGAAAGTACAGTGTAACATGTAATACATAAAAGCGAACATTAGAAATATGAGTGATACGATTGAGTCATTATCCTTGTTATTGTTATCATTCTGAACCCCAGTGTCCAAGTTTCTGTCTTCTGTTATTGAAAGTGCTGTGATATGAGCTGGTCCTGCATCAGTCTGTTTCATTTGTCCTTCCAAATAGTTGCATATAGTTTAAGCACGGTAAGAATGCTGTTAGGTAGATCAGTCTCAAAGTGTTTAACTTATTGTTTTTGCTGGTATTTAAGTTGGAGCAGATACAGTGCACCAGTAGAAACACATTTAAGAAATAACCTCAGAGTACAATGATTGTTTTTTTTCCTCTTGTTGTACTCTGCTGCCCAAAATCCCTGTTAAACAAGCCTGCTTGTATTTTGTTTTTAATTAAACACGCTGTCCAGTGTTCTTTAGGTCATGACAGTAAGCACTATACACTTATATAAGCTTATTGTGATGTTACTTATCACAATAATAGTGAAATATCATCACCCCTAGGACCTAGTAATACACTTACAGCTCTCTAACTGAGGCTCACTGATTAAGTGGTGTATTGTGACTGTCTGGAGCAGATGAGTCAAGGCAAGGGTGACTGTGCAGAACTGTTGAACTCTATTTTCTCCTTTTCTCTGTAGCAGAACCTCACAGATGCTCCTTATCCCTCCTTTTTACTTCACAAATCCCCCCCTCCCAGTGTTTCTCTCCCCCTCTTTCTCTCTCTCTCTCTCCAAACACAAGCTTTCATGCATCCCTCTTTGTCTCATTGTCTTTTATGCTCCCCCTGTCCTCCTCCCCTTTTCCCTCATTTGTCCAATTAATGTTTAATGTTTTTTTTTGTCTTTAAATTAACAAGTGACTTGATAGAATGCTCAATGTCACCAGGTGACAGGCTCCGCCGGTGTGTGCGAGTGTGTTTGTGCAAGCACACGCTGAAGGCCCTGAGGCAAATGAAGACTTTCTATCTCACCTCATATGCTCATTAAGGCTGCTGTTGTGCTTTTGTTCCAGAATTATCCAATGGCAACTAGAAGAAAGGCTTTCCTGTCTTTGACTGACAGTGGAGGACTCTCGCAAGTTAGCTTTGTGTGGTGAACTGTTTTTTTTTGTTTTTTTTTTGTCCCCCTCTCTTCGAAAGAAACAAAAGCAAAGTTGCATTGTCTAACTGAGGCCCAGATTGGAGCACGTCCTTAAACTCTTCAGTGGACAGGCTGTAACTGAATGTGCGTCCCATTGAGCTTAGGCTGTAGCCGTTGTGAACTACAGAAAGCCTTTGCCTTTTGTAGATCAAGATATGATATTGTATGGTCAGCACAATACAGCGCCGACTGCTTTGAGGACACAAGGGTCTTGATAAACACAACAGATACAGATCCATTTCCTTCTGCAAGAGAACTAAATTGAGGCCAGGGATTTTAAAAGCAGGTTATATGAGGAAGTCCTGTCGTGGACAGAGGGTCTTCTTTTAGATGTTTTTGGCTCTTTATGCAGTTATTAATAAATTGATGTGATGCAACATTTGGTTGACCTTTCTCTTGCTGTAAGCGCTGTAAGTTCGTAGGTGTGAGACAGACAGAGGAATTGTGTTGTGACGGTGTCAGGTGTGGGTCAAGGTTCTCAGGGCTTTCTCTTTCTGTGCCGAGGTGGCTGTGCTCTAAATGCCTCTCTCATTGGATGTTTTGTTGCTCCACAAATTGCCTGAGTATGACCGCAGAGAAAAATGTCCTCAGTTTGAGAAAAGACTATTGGATTATGGAGATGCGCTCCACCAAACACTTAATTCTTTATGCTTTGGTCTCTTGTTCAGGCAGCTGGCAGTGGAAGCTTAGTTTTGTTAGTTTTCAGCCACTAGGGGAAATCAAACTCGTCGTAGCCCTCTCGTTTTCACTCCCTTCTTCAACTTCTTTCCGTGTTCCTTTCAGTCACATATGGTTTTAATTTTGATATCAGTAGCTCGCTGGATGCTGTTTGCATTGATAAAGAGCAGACATGACATGCTCACAGACTTGCAACATTGGAGGGGGGGGTAATGAAACAATGTATAGTTTTAGACTCTAAGAAACCCTGTAGAATCAAATCAAAGCATCATTTGGTGTTCTAAGGAAGCAAAAGAAATTAGTGCTAACATAGCAGCTTTATAATTCAGGGCCTGTCAATCCAAAGATTACCAAATCTGCAGGGCTATTTTTGTCCACTCTTCCCAAGTTTGGTCTTAGAAGTTGGTTGCATTGCCTGTTACTCACAATCCAAGTAATTCTAAATATATTTGGTGATGTCCGTACTCTGTGGTGATCAGTCCATTGTTCTGAGAACACCATCAGCTTTTGGTTTCATCTGCAAATGTTTCATGATGGTTGGTGCTCTATTGGTGCACAATTGCTGTTTTTGAGTTCCAGGTTTTCACTTCCGTTGCTTTGATTTTCTCGACTCAATGCAGGTAGATTGGTATTCATATGGTTAGAGAACATTCCTGAATTTCATAAAGAAATACATATAAAAAGTTTACATTTGAGGACATTCAACGCATTCAACCTGCAACACCTTAAAAAAACCCCACCTCAAATTCATTTCATAAATATTGAAAAAAATGTGGGATTTCAGTCATTATCGTTGTAGTTTCATCACCCAGACTTGGTTTGAACCCCAGCAGCTGGGTTGCTGTCCAGCCCAGAGCAGGTCTTCCTTGTGGAATGTGCTGTGGTATGCGCTGATCCTGAGTCAGTGGTAATTAGAGGCCCAGTGCGCTGGCGCAGGCTAATGACAGGTCTGTGGCCTGTTTGGCTTTTGTTTGTTTGGAGTGCAGTACTCCACAGTTGGGGTGTGTGCCCAGCTGGCACTGCCTGCTGGCCCTCGGCCGCCTGTCTGGGTCCGGGTGCTACAGCGGGCGGTGGGCCAGCTGGATCTCGGGCTCATCCGTCGCTGCTGCTCTTCTCTCCGCTGCCCCGCCTGGACCCTGGAACACGTTCCGCTGGCCGCTGGAGACGCCTGCGTTTGTTAGCACCTCCAGGGTCAACAGCACCCTGTCGCTACCTGTCTCATAGCAGCTCACTCACACGGCAGCACTAAGCTCTGAAACCCAAGAGCCATCTCCACCCTTTGCCAATTTTCTAAATTCTTTTCATGGCTTTATGAACTAAGCAGTCTGTTTCTGTGCCTTTAAGACTGATGTATGTGAGTAACCATATATATATATATATATATATATATATATATATATATATATATATATATAATATCACATGTAAATTGACAGGACATTCCCATGAAGCCTTAAGAGTTTTTAGGTCTTTACCTCTGGTTTTACTGTGATGTCCAAGTTAATACATTGATTTACTTACTAGATTCTGTAATTACAGGATGACCTGGACTGTGTTCTTGTTTTCGGTGAATGTAAAGTACCCCCTCCTCCCCACTCTTGTTAGGAAAGCTCTCACGAGGCCGTGGAAAACAAAACGACACTAAGCTGGCCCTGGCACTCGCTCCTTTCCTGGAGTGGTATTTTGATGATTCATCTTTCTAACAAACACTGGCAATGTGAGAGCGCATAAATAGGAGTAAAGGAGCTTTTATTCCCTGGCTGAACCAATTTAGTTTAACTGAGTTATCACTCACAATGGGCTGTGAAAGAGCTGTTTTGGAGCTCATGTGGCATGTTCTTATTGACTTTGGGAGCTGAGGTCATACGGGCCCTCTGCTCCAGTCCCTCTTACCTCCTAAACTTAGAATAATTACCTGCATTTGGCTTCAGACCTGCGCACACTCACACACATACACACACACACACGCCCTCACACACACAAACACCCTCTCACACACACACACACACGCCCTCACGCACCTCTTCCTTCTCTCACACATTCTCCAAGGGACAGGCTTCATTCACAATAACGCTGTAATTAAATATCCTTAGACGTTCAGATGCCACCACAACTGTCTCACATCTAAAAACTGTATGAATGACCTTAGGGGTGTGTGTGCCTATGTGGGTGTGTGCTTGTTTTTCAACAGGTTCGGGACGCGAAAACCAAAAGGTGAAAACATGTATATTAAATTTCTGCTTACAACAATACTGTGTACTGTCAGAGATCTTAATTTATTTCTTTTCCAGTCAAAAAGTTGTTTATTTTTAAACAGATGTTTCTGAGAATACCACATATACAGCAATCTGCTGGCATAAGAAAAAGAAATATCAGAGGAATAGAAGTGTCACCATCATATAATCAGCACTTAAAGCTGTCAT
Source organism: Megaleporinus macrocephalus (assembly GCA_021613375.1). Taxonomy (NCBI): domain Eukaryota; kingdom Metazoa; phylum Chordata; class Actinopteri; order Characiformes; family Anostomidae; genus Megaleporinus; species Megaleporinus macrocephalus. Next base: position 12,687,393 of record CM038715.1, on the reverse strand, counting down.
TTTTAAGAGAGATGAGAAAATCAGGGTCCACTTTAAACCTTTAGAACAGTTCTCCGAACAGTGGACAGATCCAGAACCAGTCTGCCTCTCAGACTGTGTTTGGAAGTGCTTGGATCGTGAGAAATCAGCCTCTAAGACCAGAGGTGTCAAGTGACAAAGTACAAATACTTCATTACCTTACTTAAGTAGAGACTTTGGTTATTTATACTTTATTTATACCTGAGTAATTATTTTTCAGATGACTTTTTACTTCTACTCCTTACATTTACACTCCATTATCAGTACTTTCTACTCCTTACATTTACACTCCATTATCAGTACTTTCTACTCCTTACATTTACACTCCATTATCAGTACTTTCTACTCCTTACATTTACACTCCATTATCAGTACTTTCTACTCCTTACATTTACACTCCATTATCAGTACTTTCTACTCCTTACATTTACACTCCATTATCTGTACTTTCTAGTCCTTACATTTACACTCCATTATCAGTACTTTCTACTCCTTACATTTACACTCCATTATCAGTACTTTCTACTCCTTACATTTACACTCCATTATCTGTACTTTCTACTCCTTACATTTACACTCCATTATCAGTACTTTCTACTCCTTACATTTACACTCCATTATCTGTACTTTCTACTCCTTACATTTACACTCCATTATCTGTACTTTCTACTCCTTACATTTACACTCCATTATCAGTACTTTCTACTCCTTACATTTACACTCCATTATCAGTACTTTCTACTCCTTACATTTACACTCCATTATCAGTACTTTCTACTCCTTACATTTACACTCCATTATCTGTACTTTCTACTCCTTACATTTACACTCCATTATCAGTACTTTCTACTCCTTACATTTACACTCCATTATCTGTACTTTCTACTCCTTACATTTACACTCCATTATCTGTACTTTCTACTCCTTACATTTACACTCCATTATCTGTATTTTCTACTCCTTACATTTACACTCCATTATCAGTACTTTCTACTCCTTACATTTACACTCCATTATCTGTACTTTCTACTCCTTACATTTACACTCCATTATCAGTACTTTCTACTCCTTACATTTACACTCCATTATCTGTACTTTCTACTCCTTACATTTACACTCCATAATCTGTACTTTCTACTCCTTACATTTACACTCCATTATCTGTACTTTCTACTCCTTACATTTACACTCCATTATCTGTACTTTCTACTCCTTACATTTACACTCCATTATCAGTACTTTCTACTCCTTACATTTACACTCCATTATCAGTACTTTCTACTCCTTACATTTACACTCCATTATCAGTACTTTCTACTCCTTACATTTACACTCCATTATCAGTACTTTCTACTCCTTACATTTACACTCCATTATCAGTACTTTCTACTCCTTACATTTACACTCCATTATCAGTACTTTCTACTCCTTACATTTACACTCCATTATCAGTACTTTCTACTCCTTACATTTACACTCCATTATCAGTACTTTCTACTCCTTACATTTACACTCCATTATCAGTACTTTCTACTCCTTACATTTACACTCCATTATCAGTACTTTCTACTCCTTACATTTACACTCCATTATCAGTACTTTCTACTCCTTACATTTACACTCCATTATCTGTACTTTCTAGTCCTTACATTTACACTCCATTATCAGTACTTTCTACTCCTTACATTTACACTCCATTATCAGTACTTTCTACTCCTTACATTTACACTCCATTATCTGTACTTTCTAGTCCTTACATTTACACTCCATTATCAGTACTTTCTACTCCTTACATTTACACTCCATTATCTGTACTTTCTACTCCTTACATTTACACTCCATTATCTGTACTTTCTACTCCTTACATTTACACTCCATTATCAGTACTTTCTACTCCTTACATTTACACTCCATTATCTGTACTTTCTAGTCCTTACATTTACACTCCATTATCAGTACTTTCTACTCCTTACATTTACACTCCATTATCTGTACTTTCTACTCCTTACATTTACACTCCATTATCAGTACTTTCTACTCCTTACATTTACACTCCATTATCAGTACTTTCTACTCCTTACATTTACACTCCATTATCTGTACTTTCTAGTCCTTACATTTACACTCCATTATCAGTACTTTCTACTCCTTACATTTACACTCCATTATCAGTACTTTCTACTCCTTACATTTACACTCCATTATCTGTACTTTCTACTCCTTACATTTACACTCCATTATCTGTACTTTCTACTCCTTACATTTACACTCCATTATCTGTACTTTCTACTCCTTACATTTACACTCCATTATCTGTACTTTCTACTCCTTACATTTACACTCCATAATCTGTACTTTCTACTCCTTACATTTACACTCCATTATCTGTACTTTCTACTCCTTACATTTACACTCCATTATCTGTACTTTCTACTCCTTACATTTACACTCCATTATCAGTACTTTCTACTCCTTACATTTACACTCCATTATCAGTACTTTCTACTCCTTACATTTACACTCCATTATCAGTACTTTCTACTCCTTACATTTACACTCCATTATCAGTACTTTCTACTCCTTACATTTACACTCCATTATCAGTACTTTCTACTCCTTACATTTACACTCCATTATCTGTACTTTCTACTCCTCACGTTTACACACCATTGTCAGTACTTTCTACTCCTTACATTTACACTCCATTATCTGTACTTTCTACTCCTTACATTTACACTCCATTATCTGTACTTTCTACTCCTTACATTTACACTCCATTATCTGTACTTTCTACTCCTTACATTTACACTCCATTATCTGTACTTTCTACTCCTTACACTTACACTCCATTATCTGTACTTTCTACTCCTTACATTTACACACCATTATCTGTACTTTCTACTCCTTACATTTACACTCCATTATCTGTACTTTCTACTCCTTACATTTACACTCCATTATCTGTACTTTCTACTCCTTACATTTACACTCCATTATCTGTACTTTCTACTCCTTACATTTACACTCCATTATCTGTACTTTCTACTCCTTACATTTACACTCCATTATCAGTACTTTCTACTCCTTACATTTACACTCCATTATCAGTACTTTCTACTCCTTACATTTACACTCCATTATCAGTACTTTATACTCCTTACATTTACACTCCATTATCTGTACTTTCTACTCCTTACATTTACACTCCATTATCAGTACTTTCTACTTCTTACATTTACACTCCATTATCTGTACTTTCTACTCCTTACACTTACACTCCATTATCTGTACTTTCTACTCCTTACATTTACACTCCATTATCTGTACTTTCTACTCCTTACATTTACACTCCATTATCTGTACTTTCTACTCCTTACATTTACACTCCATTATCTGTACTTTCTACTCCTTACATTTACACTCCATTATCTGTACTTTCTACTCCTTACATTTACACTCCATTATCTGTACTTTCTACTCCTTACATTTACACTCCATTATCTGTACTTTCTACTCCTTACATTTACACTCCATTATCTGTACTTTCTACTCCTTACATTTACACTCCATTATCTGTACTTTCTACTCCTTACATTTACACTCCATTATCAGTACTTTCTACTTCTTACATTTTAAACATAGCCTCGTTACTCCTATTGCATTTCAGCTTTTTTTCATGTATATACATTTACATTCCAGAAAAGATTATTGATAACATGCCATTTGAACCATTTGCACCATTACAATACTTATAGACAACTAGTCATCATGTCTTCTGCTCCATGAAACACATGTTAATGCTCAGTAGTAACAGATATGCTTCTTTAAAATATTTACATTGTAATAAACTACATTCATTTTCAATGGGCATATATGCGGCTGAAAAAGGAAGCCTAGCACATCCCAAATTTATAAATATCAACATTTTAATATAACATTATAATCATTATGGCTTTTAGAAGAATGGGACTTTTGGGGAGGTGGGCTAGTGCACTATAGACCCCTGTGGTGTGGCCTAAGCTTTTTTCCTTAATGGCATTTTTTCCCCTTTCATTACTTTTACTTTTATATATTGAGTAGTTCTGAAAGCAGTACTTTTACACCTTTACTGGAGTAAAAAGCTTGAGTTGATACTTCAACTTCTACAGAAGTATTTTTAAACCCTAGTATCTATACTTCTACCTGAGTAATGAATGTGAATACTTTTGACACCTTTGTCTAAGACTGAACATGGAAGCTGTAATAGAGGCAAAGTGTACATGCACTAAATACTGTTTTCAGCTTTTTTTTTAAATGCTTAAAAACAAACCTGTAACTCATGGCCACTTCTGACTGGAAATCAAATGCATGACCAGTGGTCTCTGACTTCGGAACAGTTCTGTATATGTGTGTGTTTGCACTTATATTCTAACAAGGTCCAAGAGCAAGTGTGTGTGTGGGTGTACACTTCTTTTTTCTGTTCCCACTACAGGGACAACGATGTAGAAAACACAGAATTCATCTTTCTCGAAGACTAAAAGAGCTAAAAGGTTTATTTTTGGCCGCTCAGTTTAGGATCGGTTACTATGGTGACTGTTTAAGTGTAGGTCGCGCTGTATTTAGCTACTGCGATGCACAAAGCAATAGTATTCTCATAACGAGAGTAAAACAGTTATGTGTGTGTCTGTGTGAGAAATCCTACATGGTTCTGTGTGTGTGAAGAAAACTCTGTGAACAGTAATCCAAATCCCCGTGTTCGGATCCAGCAGTCTCTGGTGACCGGGTCAGTTCGTTTTGTGTATTTCTTTGTTTGTTTGGTTACAGCGGTGCTTCCTGTCTGTTCGCCAGGCCTCAGGAAGAGCCAGCAGCAATGGCGCCAGGGCTAACGTTGTCGTGATGTTAGGAGATGTTGTGAGAAGGTTGGCGTGTTGGCCTGGCAGGCCCGTGTCACTTTCCCAGCCTGTTTGCCGACTGGGTTCAAATCCCAAACCTCAGCTGACCTGAGTACATACCTGCGGATCGCATGCATGTGAGTGCGCGGGGGCCGGAGCCAGCCGCGGCGCTGCTCTATCGCTGCTTATCCTCTGTGAAGATGTATGTCTGCTGGACGGGCAGATACAGAGAGGCCTCTGTGCCTCTGTGTTGGAGCTGCCCGGCTAGCGCGGCCTTTATTTAATAAGACATGGATGCATAGCGTCTTGTCTAAAAACTACCCTGCGGTTGAACTTTTCAGGACAGGCTTCGCATAAACCATCTTAAACACTGCTTTCCTTTCACAAATCTTTAATTATAGCTTTTTGGTAGAGCAGGAGGCACAGGGTAAATGCAAGGCGTCCCGAGAACAAACAGTATAATGTCAATATCTCAAAGCTGAGAAATGCTGGCCCTCCGCTCTGCATATCTGAAGTGGAATGTATGGATTTCTCTATAAACAAAGATTAGCGAAGGCTTGCGAGACTATTTATGTAGCATCTTGTAAAATTAACTTGATTTTGGCCATGTGCACGCACCATGGGGCCTCCAAGACCCCCCCCCCGTGCCCCCTCAACCCCCACTTGCACATCTCAGTCAGCAGACTACTGCTGACATGCTTTTTATTCTCGAAGCGTCATCTCTCCTTCAGCTTGGCTGAACTCTTTCTGCAGGAAGAGACCCTGACCCTGGACTTTGTGTTTGGAAAAAGAGAAAAAGGCTGCCTTGCGTTGTCTCCTAAACTTAATCAGTCGCTCCGTGGAGTGCTGTAATGCCCTTTTCACCTGTTCAGCACGCTGATAGATGCTCCTCTTTGACACCGATGGTGCACCTTGTCCACGGGGAACTGACCCCACTTACAAGCATAAATCTCTGCATCTCTCTCCCACTTAAGAGGTCCGTTTGTTCACACCGTGGAATGTGGCCCCTCTATTCTTCTGCGCCTGCACACTGAAGCAGCATCAAACTTCCTGTGCTTCAAGGTTTCTATTGAATCGAGGCGTCCGCTGCACGTCATTTTTTTCTTCTTCTTCCCTTTTTGAGTTGTTTTCCCCTTTTCAGCTTTGTTTGTTTTGTCTAGTCGAGGCTCCTTGTGGAGCATCTCCTGCCAGGGCCAGCATCTCTCCTGGTCTGAATAGGCTTCATCTAGCAGTGCCGGGGATGCAGGTCTGGACTGAGCTGGCCTGTGTGTTTTCGCGCTCTCTCTCAACAGGGCCTTTGTGCTGACCCTTCCTGCCAGACCAGTACAAAAGGGACAGTGAGGGCCAGGGCAGTGTCGAGCCCCCGCTATAGAGATAGACAGACCCCCACCCTTGCTCACCATATAATGCCCAAAGACATGTGCCATTGTTTTTGTTTGTTTCACTCGTTCTGCAACAAATGGTTCTGATTTATGAGCCTGTCTTGTTTTTCATTCAGAAGAATGACTCATTTTTTCTCTCACAAGCTCCTTCTTTGTGTCCTCGTCCTTCTCTTGGTTTTAATGATGTGTATGGTTTATTGCGTACTGGCCTTCTTAACTCTTCATATCACTAAGCTAGAAACTCTTTACCTGTTGGTGCTTGGCCTTTGTGACATAATGCATGCTCAAATCAGCTGAAGTGTTCTTTCCTTTCAGGAGAACCGGTCTTTTCCCACCGTGCTGGTATCACCAACACCAAAGTCTTTAAACTGGGGTCAACCAACATCATTTCCCCGCTCTGCTGATGGTAGGAACCCAGGAGAGGCTTTTGCTGGCCCACAGAGTCATTAGTGTTTACGCAAGGCCGCAGGCCGAGCTAACGAGTGAACGTTCTGCTGTTTCAGTTGACTGCTGTTGCTTATTGGAGTTGAAGGGCCAGAGGTGCAGTTGGAGACTGGGAAGGATTTTATACTAGTATTTAAAGCTGTAAGAAATGTATGCTCTCCTGCTGTCACGCTCCTAAATCAAATACATGCCTCATGATTGTTTTGTCTGCTCTAACGACTGCAAATCACCCAGCAGTAATTGATCCATGCCACAGAGAAGTGAAGGCTCTGTTCTTTTCAGGGAATGACTCAGACCTGTTCTTCCAGCTTTAAAACCTTGAAAAGGCTCTTTTAAGATCATGTTGATGTAGCCATTCAATGTACAGTGCTCAAAAGTGTCCAGACACCCCTTTTAATTGGGGATAGATGTTTCTTGAAAGTGCACCAATTGGTGACACAGATGTTCCATTACAAACACAACTTGTGTACTCTTCGTAGAAAAGCACTGCAAATACAATGAAATGCTTTGGAGAATTCGCACAAGAGTGAGCCCACAGTCTCCATGCTTGAGTAGAAGCATCAGCTAGAGGGGTATAAGTTGCCCTGGGACCGGGATGTGGAGCAGAGAAACAGTGTTCTCTGAAATGATTGCCCCTGATCCAATACTTGTAGCTTGAGTTATGATCTAGAGCATTAATACCAGTAATGTTCTAGTGGCTAAGTGCTATCATATCCTCATGGCAAGGTTCCAATATCTAGTGTAAAGCCTTTCCAAGAGAGTAAAGGCTGTTACTGTGGAAATAGATAGACCAGCTCCCTTTGTTAGATGAGCAGTGTATTTGATGATACAGTGTATTTGAAAATATCTAAAGCGCTTATGAACTTACTTGTTGTGGATATGCTGGTTAACTTATTCAGTTGCCGTGTTTAGTTCAGACTCATTGCTGCATTGTCCAGTGTCTTGGCTGTGCTTTTGCATCTCGATTGTCCAGTTGATATTGGGTGCTTAGGCAGCACTGGGTGCTCTTTTAGCTGGCCAAGTGAGCGAATGGGTATTGAGCTGTTACCCCCGCAAGCCCCAGCATCCAGGCCTGAGCACTTCCTCTTCATCCTGCTGAATAACATGTTCCCTCGCTTCTTCCTAATGGTAAACGCTAACATCCAGGACCGGATCAATGGCACTTCCCTTTGATGTGCCTAAACACGTTATAACGGCCGCGTTTTAATTGGCCGGGAGAGGCACAGATCAATACATGGTGTAATTGGCTGACACAAGATGGGTGTGAGACTTTATTATCATTAATATTTAGACATGATGTGGGAGGACCAGGGTAAGGTTAAATGTACATCGGCGGCAAGTGCCTTTGATCTGGCAGATAAGCAGATCGATCTGAGCGCAAAGAGGTCAGAGAGATGGGATGGAGAGCGCGCACCCCGATTTTTATTGGATTTCAGGGGAAGTTTCGACTTGGCAAATGATGGCCCTCTCCGCTTCTATCCTTTCCCATCATTACACACATCGCCACAAGGAAGAACATTATCATTGTTGTGCTCATCATCAGTGCTCTAGCGTGCCAGTTGTAGCTGGTATTCTTCTTCTTCTTCTTTCGGCTTATTCCCTTCTACAAGGGTCACCACAGCGAGTCAACTCACATACTAGATTTGGAAGTGTTTTACATCGGATGCCCTTCCTGACACAACCCTCGCCACTCACACTGGCTTGGGAGAACACACACTCACGCACTCACTTAGAGTGACCAATCAGCCTAACACATGTCTTTGGACTGTGGACCTGGAGGAAACCCACTCAAGCACAGGGAGAACATGCAAACCTCACACAGACCGGCCTGGACCGGGAATCCAACCCAGATTGTCTGGTTGTGAGGCAACAGTGCTAACCAGTACACCACCGTACCGCCCCCAGTTGTAGCTGGGATTGAGGGGTAAATACTGGGTGTGTCTTAAATCCTAGTGAGCTGCCTACATAGGCAGCATTTTACGTCATAGTATGCGCTCCCGATGTAGGCTGTCCCAATTCTTACATACCTTAAACATGTTGTCTACTGAGGAGCCTTATTTAGACCTGATTTTAAGGAAGCATCGGACGCTTCCTCAGCCGCTAAGACAATCCCATGATGCAACGCAGGCAAATCTACGAGCAGTGAAGTGGTTTTAAAATGTGAGTTATTTTGATTCTCTCTGGTGTTTTAATATGTTTCTTGTCATGTAATCACACAAAACAGTTTTTATTATCAACTTTTAAACGAATCATTGACCATTTTGCAGTTTTATACTCATTTATGCTAGCGGATTTTTAAGCCTCGGGCTATTGTTTTGGATGCCGGCTGGTAACTTAGCAACCAGTTAAACCACCGGTCGCGTGCTGCAGTGGGCGGGAACAAGCCGTGACGCAGTTGCTCTCTAACTAGATCTTCTCAGTAATCTGTGTTATGAGGAGAGATGTCAGACAGAACGCTGCTACTTGAACAGCTGCCTACCTAGACAGCCTACTTAGACACTCACTAGGGTTTGAGACACGCCCTTTGTTAAAGTTTTGCAGCATTTAAGTCATACTTCATACAATCCTTGTATACAAACAAATCAGCAAAAACCAACCATCATCTCAGTTGTGATGTCACAACCATAAGCACAATTCATTTGATAACTCATTCAGCCATGTAAAGATGAAACACGGCTAAAGTGTCAAAGCACAACAGTCCATACTGCCGAAGCAGGTCTGCGTGAATTCTTTGTTGTTGTGATGTCACAAAAGTAAAAGTCGACTTACACAGCCTACACCACTATAGCCCCACCCATTTACATTGAAACTTCAGCTTTTGAATGAGGCACAATGTAGAGCTGCCAATCACAACAGAGATCATTTACAGACATGCACACATACACACACACACACACACACACACACATCTAAATATATTGTATAACCAGCTTCTTTAATTCTAGGGGATAAGGAGAAGTTGGCAAATGTTCATGTACAAATGAGTTTTTGTCTCCTTTATTGCTCTTTGTTGTTCATCTAATGCTGTTGTTGGTGTGTACCTCCATCTTATGCATGGTGTGAGTGGTAGCTTGAAGTAGTGTAGCACCACACCGAACTTGGATAGAGTGTATCAGGTGCGTAACTCAATGACCCGGCAGGTTATTCTCTGACCTGAGCTGTGCTATGGCTTTGTGTGGCTCCTTTGTCTGTACCGTGTAAGGGGATCTGTGGGAGGAGAGAGCAGGGGCTTAGTGCTGGAGCTGGGGTGGCAGGGCCATGGGCACCAGCGTCATCGGATCCCCCACTCGTAGGCTGCAAAATGGCTTCCGGCCTCACTCTTTCTGTCTAGTAGTTCAGCCCTAGGGGCTGATGGTTGCTCGGGCGCACGGCCCTGTCCGTCTGTCTGCCCGCCCCGCCCCTGTGTGACATTCCCACAGGACTGATACCTTAATCATTGTACTTAGTGTGACAAAGATCACTAACAGGTGGAACAATGGCCACGCTCTCAGCTTTCCTGACTCTGACCCACTGCCTATCACGACCCTCATTGCAGCCTCCAGATTCAGGTCAGGCAGGACAGCAACCCACTGCACATAGGTAGTCTTCCAGCTCGGCCTGCACACAGCTTTGGCGTGAGAAGGCCAACCCATTTAGAGAGCATGCTTGAAACGTTCAGAAGCCGAACAGGCAATATTTCAGTCCATGAGCTCTGTTAGACACGTCCTTCTGTCTTCTGTCCTGCTGCGTGTATTCATGCACTTGTGAGAGACATGAAAATACATACATTCCTGCCCCCTATAGTGTTGAGTTATTTTTCAAATTCAAATCTGCAAAGTCATACTGTAAAGTCATAATGATAACTAGGCCTTTCAGCTGACACCAACAGGTGGTAAATGGGATTTTGGTTATTGCTTCTGTTTGTGCTGTGAAACTGCAGGTACTCAAACTTCAGCAGTTGCAGCAAGCAACAGCAGTCATTACTAGGGGCCTCATTAACTATAGGTACACAAGCATGCAAAACTTTGGGGACCCCTGTTGCCAGCTTTAAGCCTTGGCCCAAACATGTCACCCAAAGAAAGAATTTGAACTTTGTATGACCCTACATAAGCAACATCTGTGTCGTGTATTCCATTAAAAATAACATGTTTAAAAAAGAGTGACGTTTGTGCATTCAGTCTGAAAGCAGTTTAAGAGTCTTTTAGCTTATGTTTGGGAGATATTTTCCCATTCGTTCATGCAAAAGGCTGTTTATAATATTTATAAAGCTATTAGAAATCATTTACCACATTATATAGACATATGATTATATTTGTAATTTAATTATGAAGTTTGCATCACTTGGCCTTTCCAAATTATAATTGGAACAAGTCATAGCTCTAGCAAGCCATATTTAATGTCTGAGAGCTTGGTAAAGTTATCTTAGAGCTCAAATCTCTTGCATGGTGCCCCTAAATAACAACAAATCTGGCTAAATGGTTGAAAATCTAGTTTTGCCTTTGGTTCCAGTGGGGATCAGTTAATTCTTACTTTCTTAACTGTTTGCAATACAAAAACATTTGACCAGGGGTGCCCAAAATTCACTTCACGTTCACATATTTATTTACTTTATAGAGGCCATTTATGGATGGCTACATGCTTAAGACATTGGTTCACCATAGTTTTGCATGAATGTTTCTAAAGTGTCTTTACAGCTCAAAGAGTTACATACAGGCAAGTTAAGATGATTCCCAAGGAACACCAACATAACATTACGAGTAAAGGTTTACTGGTCATTTTGGGTAGTAAAAATAGGCTGTGTTCCTGTTGTAGACATTTTGACTCCTGGTTCTTGTCTCAACCACTGTGAGGAAATCAGACTCTCTACAATGAAGCATTTTTCATGCACGCTTTCTGCATGACTTTGTTTACAACTCGGTTTGCATCTCCCTTTTAAGCAGTTCACACATAAATAAGATTTCCAGGATTGTTGATTCTGTAATCTGAAATCTTTAAAAAAAGCTGTTGCATGAGGTGCTTCCAGCTGAGTGAGTTGTAATCAGGGTGTATTGGACAAATAGTTGTCACAAATACCGCGATTAGTGTGAATTCCAAGTGTTTGCTCACATACATGTGCTTTAAATCTGTTTTCTGTAGAGAGCAAGTACCATTGCAGTCATGACTCAACATGACTCAAGGTGGGAAACATCCTAATTACATCCTCTTGAACCTCCTGAATGTCTCAACATCGAAATTCTGGGGAGTCCCTGACAATAAACTTCATGAGAATTAATTCATTATCTACCTGCTACACCCATAATCCGCTAGTTTCTGATTATAATCTTGCCTAAGTAGAGGTGCAGCACTGTCCAGCTTCAGGTTGGCAGATTGGTTCACCCAGTTGGTTTTTCATAGTCTAGTAACTGTAATTATGCCCAGCATACCTCTGAAAGACTTCACAGTATGCCACAGCATACTATATATATATATATATATATATATATATATATATATATATATATATATATATATATATATATATATATATTTGACAGCTTCTAAAAGGTTTGGTTGAAAGAGTGAACTGACAGATGAGGAGATGTTTAAGATCCCTGTTAATTTATGGAAGACCTACAAAACCTGAAAAGAACATTTCTTGAAGAAGACATTAACATTAAAGCCATTGAAGCTACCATCTGCACTGCTATGGTAAATGAGCAGCCAGCCAACGCTGAATTCGCAATACAACATCACAGAGACCCCCCTGAATACCAAGGGGTATTTCACTTACACTCATAAGTGTGACCCACTACTCAATTCAGCCCCCAGGTATGGTCATACAAGGCCACGACACACTGGACCTGTATGCCTCCTACCTCACAGCTTCTAGATCTTTTCTAGTAGAGAAAAAAGAAAGGTAGCGAACGTGGGTATTACACTTTCAGGCTACACCCTCCATCTCCAGCGCAGGGGTTGTACATAAAAGCATAATGAATAGCACTAAATGGATTGCATGCCGGCTCCTGTTTTATCTCCCTTTATGGCGGCTTGACACAAGTCGGCCCTGTCTTTGAAACGGCCTCGGAGACTGTCAGACGTGACTCCCAGCTGACAGAGAGAGAGAGGCTGCCTAAAAAGCATGTCAGAGGATCGTTTGATCGTAGCCTGGAAACAAGCTGTCAATAGCAGCCAAGATTAACCTAGCCCGCTAAACATATATCCACACATGCTATTCAGGAAAGATAAATCAGCCTCCCCTCTCTTAAAGAGCATTATTTATCAGTATGAAACTTTAAAACATTTTCCTGTGCTCCGCTGCACCGTATTACAGAGCCTTCACCTCTGTCCTGAAGTCTCCAAAGCTGCAGGTACAGTGATGATGGAAACGGCATGGGTCTAAATGAAGGACAGTGCGGCCATTAGAGCTGAAAAACAGCAGGTCAGTACAGGTCTGTGTCCAGAATATCCCTCGACTACAACATGCATTTTATATCTCTCTTTAAAAATAGCAGTTTCATCAGCATGGCTTTCACATGCAGTCCTCCTGCTTAATAAACCTTAGAGTTCTTTAAAGGAATCACAGCTGAATTCGTCTAGCCAGCTCACAAATACATTACTTACAGCATCTATAAATTATAGCACCCTTTTACACCCCAACCCTTTAACTCTTTTAGCAAATTTTGATTATACTGACTATATAAGAAACGAACTTGTGTGTATATATATATATATATATATATATATATATATATATATATATATATATATATATATATATACACTACCACTCAAAAGTTTAGGATCACTTTGGAATTTCATTTTATGCAATTTTCATGCAATTAACAAACAATATCGTCCATTTCAAATGTAATCTAAATGTATCAGATGATTTTTTAAGAATAAAAAAGAGGCTTATTTTGCATATAGTCCTATTAAGTAAGGAAGGCTACTCCACTGAAAACTTTCACTGTGATCCCAAACTTTTGAGCAGTAGTGTGTGTGTGTATGTATGTATATATATATATATATATATATATATATATATATATATATATATATATATATATATATATATATATATATATATATATATATATATATGTGTGTTTGTGTAGATTTATATTATTTCTGTTTTTCTCTAGATATATTTAGAGTTTTTCATTTGTTGCATTTTGGAGTGTGACCACAACTGCTCACCTGATCACAACGGGCCTCATTCACACTCACGTAACTTAGAGTAGCTTTTTACAATGATTTTGACAATCGCTGGGGTTTTACTTGGGATTTGCACTCAGATAATAAAAGGAAAAACAGTTGACATCATAAATCAGACTTGGAAGATCTTAGAATCTTTCTTAAGAACAAATTTAGGAATAAAATATCTGTGAATTCAAGAAATGAGGCCCGCTGTTTTAAAGTAAACGTGTCTCAAAGCCTGAAAATCAGTGCAGAGCATTAGGAATTGCCACCACTGAAACACATAACACATAACTTCTGCAATTAAACATGTGCTTTACTGAAAAGAATCCGGATTAAATATGTGTACTACTGTTTAAAGCTGGTTAGTTGTTATGTACTGGCCAGGCTTTTTGAGTTAAGCTTAAAATTAGCCAAAGTTGCCCACCTGAAAAGTTTACTAAAGTTCTGATTCCGTTTTGTCACTAACAGTACAACGTTCAGTCGTTTGTCTTAATAAAATAAACATAATTAAGATATGAGGTTATTTAAAGTAAGAAGATTTTAGAGTGAGATAACACTAGGTCTGCATGTTTATGTATCTAAATATATACATGTATGCACATCTATATGTTACAAACCTTCATATTGGAATGTGTGTGTGTGGGGGGGTGCTATTCTACAAAAGTGTGTGTGTGTGTGTATGTATGTGTGTGTGTGTGTGTGTAGTAGTAGGAGAAGGGGAAGATGAAGAGCATCTCTGAGTGTGCTCACACAGCCACACACACACACAGCTCCATCTGTTCCTGTGTTTTAATTGTTGTGGAAGTGTGGAAGCGAAGACAGGAAGAGCGGGCCGATTGTACTCGTCCTCTCTCTGCGAGTTATTTCCGTAACATTAAAAGAGAACTGGCAGAAGCGGCCAGATTATTGCCATGTAAATAATCTTACTTGGCTGCGCTCCCTGCTAATGAATGTCATTTACTTTTAAAAACCAGGATTAATTAACGCCCAGCGACCCCCACCAATTCCCCCCACAGGGAATAAGTCTCAATTAGGAGGAGGACGGCTGTTAATATTTGTGTTTAAATGGCATATATGTGCACATACGTACATATGCTTCACTGACATGGAAAATAACCTCGCAATTAATTATTCTTCTAATTTAACGTCAGGCTCGTTTTTATTCGAACGCATGAGATTCTTAGCGCTTCTCGAAAAAAGATACTCCTGTCTTGAAAGCGGGAGAAAGGCGCAAAAAAAAAGAGAGAGAGCCTTTCGTTGCCTGCCCCTGCCTTTTCAAAATAAAGCCAGAAAAACAAACAAGGGCCTCAAATTAGATTTCCCAAAACACAACATTCCCTCTCATTAAGCGGGCTGCTGCGGCCAGGAGCTGAAATAGCTGGGCCAGCGCTGAGCGCTGAGTGCTGCCTTCTCTCGGTGTGCCATGTTCCCCTCAGCAGCCATCTTAACTACAGTCTTTAACTAAACGAGCAGTCGCCCGTTCAGGCCAAGAAATGCCGCTCTTTTTTTTTTTTTCTTTCCTTCAGTGTTCTCTCCTCTCGCACTCCAGTGCTTTTCCATGCGAAGTTCTCTCGTGTTGCTTTTGATGAAGGAGCAGCTTGCCCTCCTATCAAACTTTTATTCTTGCTTTCCTCGTTCCTGTGTGTGGGCAGTGATGAGCTGAGGCACTTAACCTGAATAAAAGAGCGGAGGAGGATGAGGGTGATTTTAGTAGACAGAATATGTGTGCGTGCGCGTGTGTGTGTGTGCTTGAGGGGCTTTGATTTGCTCCAGGTTTGAAACCCCACTTACCTTTTCACTATCACAGGAAGGATCTCCCCTAAACCCACCGGAGCTATGCCGTGTTTCTCTCATTTCGCTCTCTCTCTTTGTAACTCCTCGCGCGTCGACTTTGGCTGGCGAGTTGAAACAAAAACCCAATGTTTCGCGCCAGTGATTGCTGTCACTCAGTCACTGGGATTTGAAGTCATTTCGATGACCTCATGTTGTCTAGACTCGCGCTCATCTTGCTACAGTCAGCCATTGTTGGGAGAGCGGAGTCATGAAAAATGATAGAAGAAGACAGCGATAATTAAATAAAGCATTAAGCCTCAAGAGGCTGTTAGTTACAGTGGTTTTACCGCAGTTCTAGCTTGCAGTCATTGCATGTTCAGTGCATGCATAAAACAGCATCATATGCCATTCGCAAATACAGAATGATAAAATAAAATCTTCAGTAATAAGAAATAAATTGGGGTCAAAATGGAAAACAATGACAATAACATTTGAAAATTAATACAGAATTTAATATTGAGTCATTTACAGCTATGCAGTGGTTTGAGCACTGTTAGTGAACATATGTAAATAGCACCTCCATTATAGGGAATACAGTTATATATGGAAATGTTCTGGAATCTATAGGTATATTTCGGTTTATTTACTGATGTTAACATAAAAGACATGTGAATAAACACAATTGTTATCTAATTAATCAGTTTATTAAGGCTATGTTTAATCCGCCTGCCCAAATCTGATCACTGGCATATCAAGATAGTATCCAGATTGGCTGAACAGCCAATTTCTCCCATATGGAGGTGGTTTGAAATGTGATTCAAGTCAGATTTTTACACATACATTTCAGTCTGGATGCTCTGGCGGCTCAAATCAAATTTTTTAAAGAGTCTTTTGCACCACTTGCAACCTGACAAACAATCACAATGTCAAATCTAGAGTGACAGAAGGGCTGGGCTTCAGAAAGAGCGGCAAAAAGTTCTATACTGCAAAATGACAGAGCATTTATTTGGAGGACAAGATGTACTTCTGTCTCCGCAGTATCCAAATTTTAAAGCAGCATTATTCTAATAATTACATATTTAGTGACGGAAATGTTTTTACCACCACAACCCCTGCAGACAGACTTTCACAGTTTTGTTTATTTTTGTTTTTCAATATGTCCAATTCAGCAAATAAGCAGAAATTGTACAGAGGTGTTCTCTACAGACGATGGGTAAATCAAAATCAGCAAAACATAGAATCACTGGTTCAGTGTGCTTGGAGGAGAATGCTCATTGCCATTGACCAGCACTAAACTGAGTGATGGGAGGAGAAGGGGGCTGATTATGCTGTGTTTGACTGACAGATGGCTGTGGCATCGCTGTCTCCTGGCGATAGGGCCAACACTTTTAGTTTCTGACATAGCTCAGTCAATCAGATTTTAGAACCAAACGTAACCAGTTTTAAAAAGTTGATCATTTAGCAAGAATGATTTTCAGTTGAATTAAGGACTCATATTCACTGCTGTACAGTTGACTGACAGTAGCGCTGATAATTGATAAGCAAGAGGGAGCTCTGTCTGTCCACTCGATTCACTTTAGTTTTATAACAAGGTTCTGTTTTTCCTAGCCTGCTCGGGAGTTCAAGATGAACAAGGCCAACACTAACGCGTGGTGTGAGTATGTCAGCAACAAGCAATGATGGGCAGTATTTTTAGGTTGGCCTTGACACAATCACTCTTAAAAAAAAAATAAATTTCTTTTTTTTTTTACACCACACCTGTAACTTCATCCTCTCAACCTCGGCTCTTCAAGTTTATCAGGTTTTTTAAAGTAATGTTGGCACAGTGTTGGGTTTCACATTGCAATTAATGCTATCATGAAGACACACAGAGAAACAGGCACCAATCGACCAGCACACGCAATCAAATACCATTAAGAGACCTACGCAATGTAAAGAGGCCTTCGCAGAGCAGCTATTTGGGCTATTAAAAAGCTGTACAGTGATCACAGGAGTGTGTGTATCTGCCGGCAGTGGCTGGGTGTGTGTTGTAGCTGGCAGGCCGTGGGTGTCGGGGCATGGAGGTGCAGGGCCAGAGGTGTACAGTATTAAGTAAGCTGTGCTTGGGCAGTCAGGTGGCCCTGGCTACTGGCCAGAGAGGTAATTTTCTCCCCAGCACTAGGCTGCGGAACAAGGGCAGAGAGAGAGAGAGAAGGAGAGAGAAAGAGAGAGACAGGGTTAGCTTATAGTCTGCCTGCCTGTCTGTGCATTCTGCCTCTCGCCACATACCAGGGGCACCATTTCCCGCCCGGAGACAGACAAGGCCCGGAGAATCTGATTGGCCCGCTGCCAGAACGCACTCACAAAGGCTCCTTTGACTGCAGGTCAGTTGGTTAACCAAGCAATGGAGGGGGAAAGAAACTCTCCCAGCCACTCAGCACTCCCTTTTCTTCCTCTTCTTCTTCTTCTGTGCTCCTCACTAAAGGAAACATCCTTTTGTCTGGCGGAGAGCATGAAGTTTGTGTTTCATCTGCTGCTTTAGTGCATTAGCCGATTAAACATAGCACTGTAGGAGCGAGCACTGTAAGGATATGTTATCATTATCCAGATAAATACTGATACGGGGTGGTGTGCTGAGTATGTCGCATGTGTCGTCAGTATCTAGAGCACAGAATGACTGCATGTATAGTAAAACAACAGATTTGGACAATTACAGAGATGCTATGAACAACAGCAATCAGTGTGTTATAGCTGTGTAAACTGCATAGAAAGAAGAAGCTGATTGGATGACAGAGTAGGTGCAGACGGTCTAATGTGTATAGCATGCGAGGATAGCCACAGTTATCAGGATTTGCTTGTGAAGAAGTTGAGTTTTTTCTCTAAAACCTCTTTTTTAAAAGTTTTTGAGGTTCAAGCAAGGTGTTGTGTATATAGTGCCCAAGAGTTAAGAGTGGCTCAGACACCCCGTCCAACAGGCAAGAGTGTGTAATAGAGTGGACAGTAAATGGACACAGTGATTTAAACTCCAGAGGCACTGCTGTGTCTGACCCACTCATACCAGCCCAACACACTAACTCACCACCACGTCAGTGACACTGCAGTGCTGAGAATGATCACCACCCATATATAACCTACTCTGTGGTGGTCCTGTGGTGGTCCTAACCATTGAAAAATGGGGTGAAAGGCCATTAACAAAGTATGCAGAGAAACAGATGGACTACAGTCTATAACTATAGAATTATAAAATGTAGTAGATACATACATATTCTATATATAGAAGACCTCTGGACCTGATCTATGTGTGTTTGTGTGTGTTTTTTGTTATTTGTGCTGGAAGTGGGTGTGTACTTTTCTGCGATGGAGAGATAGTTTAAAGAAGAAGTGTGTGGTTGTGTTTGGCAGGGCATGGTTGACTGTATTGTGGTGCTGATGGTATCATGTAGTCTGTGGACCGATGCAGCTGATCTACTGTAAAACACAGCAGCTTAACACAGCTCATTGTCTGAGGAGCTCAAGAGCTACAGTACTGTAGGAGAGCTTTCCCTCATTCATTCATTTCCTCTTTCATTCTCTGCTTTTTTCCTCACTCTTTCTCATTCTCTTTTCTTTCCCCTCTTTTTTCTTTCTTTTTTTCATTCTTTATTTTTCTCTTTGTTTTTTCTTCTGTATCTCTCTCCCTCTGCCCCTTTGTTTCACTCTTTCCTTTTCTCCCTTTGGCTTCTCTCACTCTTTCTCTCTCTCCACTTTTCTCTCTTCCACCTTTTTCCTCTCTCTCTCTCTCTGTCTCCTTCCTTCTCTCCCTCTTCCACTCTTTCCCTCTCTCTGTATTAGTAAGTCTGCAGCATACCCGGTCTCTCTCTCTCCCCAGTGTAAAAGGCACTTTGCATATGAGTGATGTTTAAATGCTGCATTGTTAAGTTGTGCTGCTTTAGCCCCTGTGTGACCCAGGAGCTGCAGGCTGGTTTGATCACTGAGCAGGAGTTGTAATGTGCTCTAACAGCGTTACTTTAGCCAGCAGAAGAGGCCAGATTGGAGAGAATGGGCCCGCAGGCCTCATAGCTGTGAGCGAGTGATTAGAATGGGAAAGGGTCAGTGTGGCTTTGGGAACTGATGAGGCTGCACTTTAAGAAACAGTAGTGTATGGAGTAAAGATAGATCACCAGTATCTCTGTTTGTATGTGTGTGTGTTTGTGTTTTTGTTTTTGTGGCAGATTTTAACCTGTTACTGTGTTGTGCTGGTCTGTCTCACTATTTTATTTACTGTAGATAGAGAACTGTAGGATGATCAACTCATCTCCTTGTGTGTGTTTTGCACACGCATGTGTGGGTGAGTGGGAGATGCTCTAAGACTACGTTCACTATACAGGACTCTACATAAGATTAGAGAAAATTAGAGAAGGCCTAAAAAACATGTCGATAGCATTTATTACACGTATTACAATTACTATGTTTGTTGGATTTAAACTGGAGTACTACACTTAATACATATTAAAGTGTGGATTGGAAACAAAGGGATTACATTCTTGTAATTCCCAACAGAAAAGTCCAATCCTTTTTTTTAATTGAGGTAGATACATTCAAGTGAGCTATCCAGTCAGTTAGGCCTGTCATGTCAGAATAGCCACTTACTGCTCAATTAGGAACTGACATTGTAATCTGCTGCTCTATGATTTCCAGTGGGTCCCACTGTCACTCCGGGTAGGGCTGGAAGGTATATTGACTTTTTATTGCGTATGGTTTAAAAAAAATTTTTTTTTAGAATAATACCGTTTATACCCATACGCTTTGTTGTTTATTTAAAATACGCAACACTTTTCTTCTATAACACCGCACCAGTGTTTGCTTTTTCTGCACTCTCCCCACTCTCCCTCCATGTGCAAACCAGGCCCCATCACTATTTGCTCACTACATGCAACATGGAGGGAGACATAGCACCACACATAGTCTACACTGCCGAAGAAGACCGGGGTCCATGTTATAGAAACATCCTGTCTGTACTCCTAAATTAAACATTTTCATTTGTATTGTTATCATTTAGGAATGTCATCTCCAGTTAGGAGCTACTCAATCGAGGATGATATTCAATTCAATTGTCAAAATAATGTTAAAGATGTAAGATACAACTCCCAAATATCCACCACCATGTTAGCCATGCTGTGTTATTCCTTCTAATGAACAGCCAAATGTTCAGCTCATTATTCACCACCATCCCTTAATATTTTATACAAGTTTATTAACATTAACACATGGAAGTATTAAGAGAAGCAGCTGAGATATGGTTTTTGGTCCATATCTCCCAGCCCCAGCCTTCTGGAAGTTCTAGATATGTCATCTTTACGTTTCTAGCTTTAATTCAGCTCTATGTACTCCTAGCACTTGCTACCTTTTGCCTCATATTCCCTCATTTTACTCAGTTTGTTCATTTGTGGCCTGAGCTGGTTGTCTTTAATGGTCACAGTTCGCTACAGCTAGTACTAACATCTGTCTGGAGTGATAGGATCAAGTTTGAACATCGAATCGTGTAGCCATTAACACCTGACTTTTCTAGAACTCTGCGGGTCTGAGCTCTGCTAGAGGCCAGTGATACCGGCGACCGTGTGACACCATGTGGACCAATCACAGGGGAGGTCTCAGAACAAGCAACGACAAGTAGAGGTCTCGGCAGAGCATAGCGAGTGGGTGTATTTTAAGCTGTCCAGTTATAATGGTGTAGGAGTTTTGCAATTGTCCAATCACGGTTGAGGTTAGGGTTAGGTGTAGGGTTAGGGTTACTGACAAAACAGCCAAGTGTTTAAAAAAAAACGCCCCCTTCTGTTCTGCAGCGACTCATTACTCAACAGCAGCGTGATTAGGAGTCCAGTGAGCTGCGTACACCTACACTGCAGTGTGGACTCAAACCACGGTTTGTTTCGAAATGTGGTTTTTTTTTTCTGAAGTACACTGCCAGCTTAAAGCAGAGCCCCCCTCTCTGGCTGAATGTGTGCTGTGTGCTGTGGAGGAACGGCTGTGTGGAGAGAGGAAAGTGCCCTTGTTAAGCTAAAGCATCCCCGACAGCAGGGCACAGAGAAAACGACAGGAAAAAAGAGAGCGAAGTGGAACGACAACAACAGCACAAACGAGGCTGAAGTGTGTGTGTTTGTTTCAGAGAGGAGATGCCGAAGAGAGCGATCGTCTGTGTCACAGTCCTCCAACTCCACTCTCTCTATCCGCTATCTCTCTCTCTCTCTCTCCCTTTCTTCGCCCCCATCTCTCCTAGAGAAACATAAAACGCATTGAGATTCTACTACCCTTACCCCTTCCCTTCCTTCACTGTCTGAATTCGCACTCCAGCTCCTTGCTGCAGCAGTAAGCGGGGGGAAGAAACCCTACTGCTTGACTTTGGTATAAATTATTGATTGTCTTTCCCTTATGAATTTTCCATAGTGTCCCTCAGTCTGGGTATGATATTGTGCATGTATGGTGCTACAGAGAGCTCCTCTATCACAGAGAGGACTTGCTTAAGCTCAAGGAATACGAGACCACAAACATCGACTGTGGACTCATCTCTCATCTCCTGTTAGCGGCCTTACGGAGCCGGAGCGTTTGAATATGGCTCTCATGCATGAATTACTTTGTTCTCTGCGGAGAGAGAGAGAGAGAGAGAGAGAGAGAGAGAGATTTCACTAACACTCTTTTCCGCTTATTATGTATTTTTTCACAAATATGGATTGACTTCCTCTTTGACACCAGTTGGCAGTGAAGTCCCCGAGCAGCCAGGGTGACCTGTGACCCCTGTGACCTGATCGAGGTACCACAAAGGAGGAGTGCACTCTGACAGCTCGTTGCGTCTGACGCCCACCTCTATCCCCGTCTCTCACACTCTCTGTCTCTGTCTCTCACTCTCTGTACCACTCCATCATTTTCTACTCACTCTTTTCCCTTCTCCTTTCTTTTCTCTGTATATATCTTTCACTCTCTGTGTACCACTCATTTTTTTACTCTCTTTCTATTCCCTTCTTTCGCTCTCTCTCTCTCTCGCTCTCTCTCTATCGCTTTGTATCTTTCTTTCTCTCTCCTGTTTTTCTCTAGCTGTAGCCAACCTGCTCCATCTTACCATCTTTTGAGACACTCTACTCTCTTATCTCTCTCTCTCTGTATCTTTCTTTTATTCTTTCGCTGTCTCTCACTCTCATACACACACTCTCCCTCTATTTCTGCATCTCTCGTTTTTATCTCTTTTCTGTTGATCTTTCTGCCTCTCTCTCTATCTCTCTATTTGTGTCTCAGTCTTTCTCTCTCTGGGTTTCACATTTTGCCTCTCTCTCTCTCTCTCTCTCTCTCTCTCTCTCTCTCTCTCTCTCTCTCTCTCTCTCTCTCTCTCTCTCTCTCTCTTTCTGTCTCTTACTGTTTGGGACAAAAGACAACTGAACCACAATCTTCAGTTATTTCACAGAGCTATTCATTGTGTTTATTAGACCCCCCTCAACCAGGTTTTAGCTCTCTCTCTCTCTCTCTCTCTCTCTCTCTCTCTCTCTCTCTCCCTCCCTCTCTCGTACTCTCTCTCACTCTCTTTTGTGGAATAGATTTTCTGGAGTTTTCTCCAGCCTGACCCTGAGAGGCTTCAGGGCCTGATTAGTCAGATTCTGCGCTCAGTCTATTGATCCGAGCCTCCAGGGCAATAACCAAATGGAGCCGGAGCAACAAGTCAATAACACGGTTATTGCAACAAACCGCCTGCGTTTCAATCACTGCTGCAGCGGAGTGCAGTGAGTAATCATGAGTGAATTAGTGTCACTCAGCACCCTCTGACACCTGCACCCACCCTTCCATTTAGCTGTCCATCCCAGAGCCTGCATCCAACCATTCCTGCTTTGACCCTGTATAAAGTGCTGGGAGCACTTCTGCTTTAAGGGTCTAATCATTCAGAACTGTTTTAATCAAATCGGAGTGATGTGTTTGTTTTTAACTGTGAATTGTAACATTATGGTCAACTTTCAATTGTCACATTATTATTATTACCCACGAAACAATTGTCCATTGGCTGGATTGGTCGGTTGTACAGGCATTTTTTATTTTTTTATTAGCCTTGTCCTGAAGCTCACGCTGTGTGGGCTAAATGAACACATGAATCACATTATTGCATGTAAGTTGAATTTATTATTAATGGACCAATCTGGCATTTAATTTTTTTTTTAATCAGTGGCTTATTTAAATGAGGTCAATCAAATTAAGTGCTCCATCAAAACTCATAGGAATCTGGCAGGACAGTTAAAAGAGGCCTTTTCTCTTTTCTCTGTGTTGTGTAGCTTTTTGGGCATGTACACAATCTGTAAAGTTATGAAGCTCAACGTATATGCCAGAGGGAGAATCTCTCTTCCATGAAAAACACTTTTCTCAGCTGCCTGAAACGCCTTGTCGGAATTCCAGCCCATGATTACATCATCTCGTAACACAAGCTTTATTACTTGTCTAGCTTGTCACATGCTAATCTCTGAAATGTCAGTGTAGCGCATGAAAGTGGTTTAGATCTAGCAGCTTGTTCTACCTGACCTTCAGGATGGATGGCACTCAAACCTGTTGCAGGATGCCACTCTGGTAATTGACCAGTGGGGTTGGGGGGCTTAAAGGCACAGGTGCTCTAACAGAGTGTTTCAGACTGAGGGCGAATACAGCTGTATGGTATGTAAATCTTTTCTAGTAGGGCCACAAAAATAAAATTCTAAACATTAAAAATAGAGATTATAGGTCCCCTTTAAGGATTTCAGGCTTTTATTTTGCTTGTTTTTATTTATGTATTTATTTTAGTTGAGCCACTAATTATCAGTGTGTTACTGGTAGGAGTCCGAGAGACCATTATCAGTGTGTTCCTGGTGGGAGTCCGAGAGGCCTCAGTACCTGCTGATATTTTCAGTCAGCTGATTAGTGTAGTGTAGAACGTAGGACTACGATTAGAACGTAGAACTGATATATTGATATATTGATATATTGGTCATGCCTTAATCCCTACATCTCTCTCTCTTTCTCTCGCTCTCCCTCCCTCCCCTAACTCATTCTGGAGCCATGTTCCTGCAATGTAGGATTCAGCAGTGGAATTGGTGTGAAGAGAAGGCTTGAAGGGTCTGCAATTTTAATGGAGTGGCATGGATTATTTAGAATGACTAAAACCTCCCTTGTAGTGTCAAGTCGAGGGATGTAGAATGACATTATCCTTTCTTTAGTTCTGCTGTGGGACCGTGCGGAGAAAAGAAAGTTTCTCCTGGATTTGCGGCTGAGAGACTGATGTTGAAATAAAAGGAGTGGACAGGTAGAATGGGCTCGGCCGAGCAGAGAGGGAGAGAGAGACAGGTCCACAGATGAGATACTATGACCAGAGGGCTTTTTTAGTTCTTCATTTATCACTTTCATATTTTACGTGTGGTAAACAGGCTGCGGTGTTCAGTTTATTGTCCGTCATCCTGCCACCGAGTTCAAGTTCTCCACATGATTGACAGCTTCTAGCTGCCCTCAGAACGTATCGCTGGATAATTAGGACTCAATAACAGGTAAACAAGTGAGAGGATAAGAGAGAAGCACGCTGCCATCCTCTGAGCGTGATGGCAGAAGTCAAGGTCTCTATTTCCTCCTTTAAGTATGTTTTCTCTCTCTCGCTCTCTCTATTATGGTGTCCTCTATTCAAACCACTGAAATTGCCTGGGGAAAGATCTCCCGCCATCGCTCTTCTCTCTCCCTTTCTGTCCGTCTCTTTTTTCTTCTCTTTTTCTGTTTGTCTCTTTTTTCCTTTTTTCTTCTTTCTTGCCCTTCTTTTTGTCTTTTTCTCTCTTTTCTCTTGCTCTGGCTTTATTCTTTTATTCTTTTGCTGTCTTTCTTATTTCTCCTCCCATTTTTATCATCTCTTCTTCTCCTTTTCTCCCTATCATTTTCTTTTTTCTTTTTCTTTCTTCTTTCTCTTTTTCTGTCTGGCTGTTTTATTTCCATCTTTCTCTTTTTCTCTTAGATTGTCTTTCTTTACCTCTTTAGTCTCTTCTACTCTTGCTCTCTTTCTCCCTTTATCTCTTTTTGCTTTATCATTTCCTCTAATTAATCTTTCTCTTATCCTTTCTTGTATCTCTTGCTCTCTTTTCTATTATTCTTCCTTTTCCCCTTTCTCTCTTTTCCTATATTTTTCTCTTCATCTGCACTGCTCTCTTTTTCTTCCTTTTTTATCTCTCTCTCTTCCTCTTCTCATCTGCTTTTTTATAATTTTCCAGCCTTTATCTCTCTCTCTCTCTCTCTCTCTCTCTCTCTCTCTCTCTCTCTCGTTGTTGCTTTTTATGTTTTCTTCCTACCTTTTTTATCTTTTCCTATATCTCTCTTCTTGTCCTAATTTCCCCGTTTTTTCTCTTTTTCTTTCTCACCCTTTCTTTCTCTGCCTCTTTATTCTCTTTTCTATTAGTTTTCCGTTTAACTCTCACTTTATTATTTTCTGGTTCTCTCTCTCTCTCTCTCTCTCTCTCTCTCTCTCTCTCTCTCTCTCTCTCTCTCTCTCTCTCTGTTATCTCAGTGTTTTAAGAGTGAGCTCATTAAGCAGGTTTTTGTTGTTGCTCAGGTGCCAGTCTGTGTGTGATCAGTTGTAGAGGGCAGTCGGTGAGTTTCAGATCGACTCTCCTCTTTGTGACTCCGCCGCTTCACCGGGGCAAGGACGAGCAGGGCATTGTGCCCATTAAGTGCTTTTTTTTTCTTTTTGTTTGAGGGCTTGTTGCTTGTGGAGACAACTCGGAAATGTTTTCTCTCACACAGAGAACACTCACTGACACCTGATTCGTGCGGCCCATTCTTCTCATATTTGTCCACATTATGAGCGCTGCTCTATGTTCGGGCTCCAGGTTCGTACCCTGATTATGTGACTTTACAATGTACAAATCTCCGGATTCTGTACATCGCCACCGCAGCTCTTTCAAGTAGCTTCTCATTGAAAGCATTAGTCACAGTCATTAGTCTGCAGTTTCAGAGCAAGGCTGTGACACGCAGTCGCCTGGAGAGTCTTTTCTGTGTCCTGCTGGAGTCTGTATCTTTTTTTCTCCTTTTTTAATAGTTCTAAATCGTATGATGGTAAAGACTTTAGCTTAACTTGAGATGAAGTTATTGCCCTTGTTTCACACAAGCATGAAGACCCTTCGGTCAAAACAGCGAGGGACTCAGATGGAATTCTGTCTGTTATTGATATGAACTGCAGCCTGTGTGTGTGTGTGTGTGTGTGCGTGTGTGTGTGTGCGTGTGTGCGACCTGCTTGCCTGCTCCAGCCGGGTACATGAACAGGCCATAACAGTAGAAACAGGACACAGCAGCAGCCCTCTGAGGGAATTTGACTCAAACATTTACAGACCTTTCCTAACAGGGAAATAAACACAGTGATTTAATAAAAAGAAACACAGACATAAACAAATAGCTGATTCTTACCTCTCTGCTCTGGAGTCCTGGGCTTCAGCTGCTTTTCCGATGTTGAAGACTTTGCAGAGACATTGCTTTGGCCAAGAGCTAAACCAAATATGATGGCTTAAAGCGGTTATTTAAATTATGTATATGTTTGCTGTTTATTAGGAGCTTAGAAATTTGCATCGGTTTTGTTCAGTTTTGTTTATACTTACTGACTTTAGTGAGACAGATTTTTTTTCTTCAAAAATGCATATTTGGAAGCTCTTTGTTTGAAGGCTAGCTACACAGGGACTATAGAACTCTTTGTATAATGCATTTATAAAGCAGTTCGTCAGTATTTATGAACAGCTTATACCAAAAAATAAAAGATGACACTTGTTTAAAGTAATTGACAGTGATTTATTTAAATAGACAGACATTTGTTACATTTATAATACTGTAATGATGCTTCATTCTCATATAATGGTGCTTACAAGGCAAGGGCCTAAATAAAAACACAGTCACCTCTCCGTATATCTACTTGTGTAATAACTGGTACCGAAGTGCCGTTTCATTACAGCGTTGCAAATTATACAAATATCCATCAGTTTACTTTAAGACCCTTCGTGTTAATATAATGCATTTAACTTGAAACCTCATATGTAATCATTTTAGTTTCTGACCTACACTGTTTGATATAGTTTGGCTTTATAAATGTCGCTCAAAGCTTGCACTGATCAATCATAACATTAAAATCTGTATTTGTTGTTGTATCTACACTCATTGTTCAATTTTATCAGCTCCACTTACCATATAGGAGCACTTTGTAGTTCTACAGTTACAGGCTGTAGTCCATCTGTTGAGCTGCATACATTGTTAGCCCCTTTCACCCTGTTCCTCAAAGGTCAGGACCCCACAGAACCACCACAGAGCAGGTGTTATTTGGGGCAGAAAATGCTCAGCACTGCAATGACACTGTGATGGTGGTGTGTTAGTTTGTGTTGTGCTGGTTAGACACTTGTTGGTCCACCTTCTAGATGTAAACCCAAAGACACTCTCAACATGGCACCAACATGTCAGGAACACTGCGGTGCTGAGAATGGTCTTCCACCCAAATGACGTCTGCTCTGTAGTGGCCCTGCAGGGGGGTCTTGACTGTTCAAAAACAGGGTGAACGTATGCAGAGAAATAGATGAACTACAGTCTGTAATTGTAAAACTACTAAGTGTATATCTATGGTAAGTGTAGCTGCTGGAGTGGACAGTGTAGAGGGGAGGAGGTGGTTCTAATGTTATGGCTGATTGGTGTATTGGTGTATGCATGCATAATTAAGTCTTCTGCATATTTTAAGCCATGTTTCGAAAATAACAGCATTTTCCTCAATCATGTTTATTAATTTAAGTATTTATTAGATTTTCCACCAAAATACTCCCAGAGGGTTTGAAGAGGGAAAATGAAATTTCCAAGACCCCCTCCCTCTCTCTCTCTCTCTCTCTCTCTCTCTCTCTCTCTCTCTCTCTCTCTCTCTCTCTCTCTCTCTCTCTCTCTCTCTCTCTCTCTCTCTCTCTTTCTTTCTGTCTCTCCCTCGCCCCCTCTCCCTCTATATAACCAGATTGTATGACTGAAACACAACACTGAGACATCATAAACTACTGCCCCAGGTCTGGCCTACCAGTCGCAAAGCATCCGTACTGAACTTCACTTTTTTTCCCCTCTCACACTCCTCCGTCTGAAAGCCAGCAGCTCGCACACACAGCTGATTTATGAGTCCTAATGAGATTTCAATACTGAACAAACAATAAAAATTTATGTGTATCATAGTTTTCGAGGCCTATGGTTCCAAGGCTAGTGTTACACCCTTTTCAACAAGGCTGGAAATACAATCCCCAGCTGCTCCGCCCATGGAATGTGGCCGTTTTTCTTTTTTTTTCTTCTTTTTTTTTTTGCGTGTGTGTTTCGGAAATCTTAGCAGAGCACCCAAATTGTGAGAAGGTAATTTATCTGACTTGTATAAACGGTGTTGTATTCTCAGTAAACCTGGAGCGATCCACACAGCTCCCTTTACACATCCTCACGCACGCGCACACACAAGTAAGCAAACTTGTTCTAGATCAGGTTTGGTCACGTCAGTGTATCATCGTACGCAGATGTTCTCAGAAACACAGCTAAGTAGTTGTGATGCATGATATTGCTGCATTACTCTTGGGAATTAGAGTTTGGTGGGTTCAACATGACCAAGAGTCAACTATTTGAGGAGATTAGGTCATTTGACTGAGATGTAAACTGACCAACCTCAACGTGTTGGTTTGTGTACGATGTAGGACGGGTGCCACCTTAGTGCTATGAAAGATTCAGACCCATGTGGGGGGGGGAAAGTGGCGTGTCTGTGGACAAACAGTTTAAGATAACTTGGTTACTACATACTAACTCTCTTTTATAAACACTCTTCTATACAAAAGTTGTTACAGACTGAAGTTTTTCAATTCAGTGAACACATCTCCAAAGGCACAAGGTTGTGATGGTATACAGGGAAAGCAGCTGCTTCTTGCTGGTTGCAAATTAGCCAACAATGAGATTGTTTCCTAACAAACTAAAAAAGAATCTTTGCATGAAAGTGGACGCAAACAGCAGATAGGATAGTCAGTCAGAAATCAGGAGTGGAAAATACTTTGAGTAGTTGCAGTTTGCTAATAGCAGCGTGGATGATTTATACTTTACTCAAGTTTTATTGAAATTAAGTACTTAAACTTTTACTCTTGTATACAGTTATTTATTTATTTATTTGCTTTATTTGTACTTTTCTTCTATTTTCAGTTAGACCTTGCTCACGACGAAGGCCAGGAGATTTCTTTTTGATGTGCACATTTGAGGATGTTGTTAAAAGTAAAAATAAGAAAACGTATCCCCAACAAAGAGCATGTTCCGTAACCTTTTAGTGTACTCTTTGTGTTTATTTGGTCTGTTTTCTATTTTGTATGTTAAACCCAGCAAATAACTAGAAATTATGCAAGATCTGTGTTAACATATTTCTCTCAGAAAATCAGGAGAGATTTGCTCATTTATATGAAGTTCATAGAATTCATCACTACATCACACTCCACCAGTCAAAGAAAACTTTACTCTAACTTTAAGTGTGTTTGTTAGATACTTGCTTACAACCTTAATTAAGTAAAATAGTCATATTGTTACTTAAGTGTAATTTCTTTGTACTTTGTAGAGCCCTGTCAGATTGTGAGTGACAATATCCATCTTAGCCTACGATAAGCACCAGGTGATCCATGTATCTCTGTGGGCAGAGCATCTAAGCCTGAGACTAGTTCAGTATTGGTGGAGCACGGGTGAATTTGGCCAGTCAGGTCACCGAATGGAAAGGAAATCTTTGCAAACAAAGCCAAAGTCTACAGCCTCAAGCACCCCCTCCCCACCTCCGCCCTGTGTACTCCCGCATGGTTCATTGACAAGTTTGGTAAAGAAAGAAGAAATTGTACAGCACTGTCTGTGCAAAGCTCTTATTTCTGTCCTAGCTTCAAATCCTCCTGTTATTTCCCAGAGAGCGGCTACGCGGTGGTTGTGTGAAAGCAGATCCGGGCTGGACGTGGAGTGGCTCAGCGAGTGGTTTGTTTTGTTCTGAGGTTTTCAGCACTGAGTGCAGGTAAAGCAGGATTAGCACACCTATGCTGACTGCTGCCGCTGCACATTTCAGCCATAACATGGACTCCAGACATAATATTTACCGCACTCTGATTGGCTTCAGAGAAACACAGACCTACCCACTCTGAGAGAGAGAGAGAGAGAGAGAGAGAGAGAGAGAGAGAGAATGTTAGCTCTTCAGGTGCATATAGACTTTCTCCCTGCTTTTAACATCAGAGACACAGAGAGCAAGAGAAAGAGAGAGAGTGGTGGGAGGAAAGTAGCATAGAGAGGGGCAAGAAAAGAGCAAGGGAGGGGGAATACAGAAGGAGCGAAAGAGAGAAAAATCAAGAGACTGGCATAGGCAGAAAGATGGAAAGAACAAGTGAGGGAGACTGGCAAAAGTAGAAAGAAGAAGAGAGAGAAAGTGCTGGTGTGTTGGCAGGCAGCCAGCGAGGGGAGTGATCTGTGGATATTGAAAAATAAGAGAAAAATCAGAATGCCACCCCGGACATCACTCCGGGACAACACAACTACAGCTGCCAGAATGCGCTGCAGGCAAAAGTTCCAGAAAGTGTTGCAAACAAGGTGTTTCTCCCTCTATTTTCACACTCGCCTTCTTTTCGTTTTCAACAGCCCCTCTTCTGCCACCCCCCCCAACCCTCCCCCAGTCCTACAGCCCCCTTTTCTCCTTACCGCCTTCCTCCAGTAGGGGTCTAAATCCCAGTCTAGCCTGCTAGTCTGATTGTTAGCTGCGTAATAAAAAATGCATGAGTGTGTAGAGCAGTGATCTTGGTCCTGTTTGTGTGTGTGTGTGTGTACACATGTACAAGCATGAGGCTCGTAAAGAAAAGAGCTGCCCAATATATAGACTGCTGCACGTGTGGAGGACATCGGTTGCTTCTGTTTCCCCTCCTACATCTTTTCTTTTAATATAACAGCAGCACAAAGACCGTGTAGGGGTTCTCCAAAAATACATACATTTATAGATCACATAAGGTCAGATTCTGATTTTATATTTCTTAGCAACATGTTCATCAGTTTTTAATCCTTATTATTTCAGCATTATTTTAATTTAGTATTGAACCTTGAAACAGACATAAAAAGAAAAAGCAACAAAATTCTAAATTAAATCAGTGATCAATCATCAATAAATGAAATAGTGATAAACCTTTAATATCATAGTCTTTTTTTAAAAAGGCAAAAAAAGTATTCAGCAAAAAAGTTGGTCAGTCGGTGCAGGGAAAGGGGAACTCCACCATTTTTTTTTTCAAAATTGCTGAGTGGTTTGGTTCTACAGAAACTTGGCAAGTACGAATTGTTCACAGTGGTAGTGATAGGAACCAGATGCCTGAGGAAGGTTTGATGCCTCATAAAACTCCCTAGAAATTTTATGGATTTCAGTCCATTTTAAAATGCATTGATTATTTTGGGGCAAGTAGTCCCCAAACAAAACTTGTTTTTAAAGTTATTTTAAGTTATTTTAAGATTATTTTACCATCATCAACATGAACATATTTAAAAAAACTCATACACCTATAGGTTCACTGGTTCACACTATGCTCTGAACCACTTGAAGGTCAGCTAGTATGCACCCAGGAAACCCTTAAAAATGTGTTTTATCATTATAATAATGTTTATTTGAAAAGAATAGCAGTATAAATTAGGGTACATGTTTACACATGCAGGTGCAAAGTCGAATCTAAACATTTTGATTAGTGATAGGTTGTGTGGTTGTGCCATCTATTAAGAATGCAAAACTTCAAGATTCATTCTGCAAATGCTATGAAACAAATATTAATGTACTGAACAGACTTTTGCAGATACAAATAACCACATCTTTTTATTAGGATTTTTGTATTATTTTTTATTATTTTGAAAACCATAGAACCACCTACCAATAATTTTTTTTCATAACTTCTTAGCTTGGCATAATATGACTTATTGTGATGCTTCATCACTTTCATGATAACCAAAATATATAGAGAGACTTTACCAATCCTATATCAGGTATCGGTCCTATATAATTAAAAATAGCACATCCTGTGTGATTAGATATTCGCTGTGTAGTTCGTCTTCTGGGGTGATAGTGTTGTAGCAGTTTATAGTCTACTGGAAAAAGAAACACATGGAAAAAACCAAACATCTGGCAAGAGTGTATTACTAAAATAATGTTATGTCATAATTAACCTACTTATTACTCCACAGTGTAAACAGTTACATTAGGCGGGTGCCTCTCTGGTTTTTATAATGCATGCAGTTTTCAGAGCTCTATGAGTACTTACATAGTACATTAATATACTCTGGCATAAATAAGAATTATGTCATATTGCTTATGCCTTGTTACTGCTGTAAAAGTAATAATGTAGTTGTGAGAATGATGAGCCAAAATCAAGGCCTGCATGCAGGTCATCCAGGTTTAAGGGGTTAATTTTTTTCTGTGTTGTAAAAGTGGAGCAGTAGCTCTTTGATTAGCATTAGATCCCTTTCACTCAGCCCCCAGAGTACTACAGCTATGATAAGAGTTATGTGGTGACGGCTAAGGCCAGCTCAGCTGCCCCATAATCACACTAATAAACCCTATTTAACTGGCCTGTTATACACTTCAGCCCTTTAAAATACAGCTATGGCAAATGCTATGGAGAGAGAGAGAGACAGAGAGAGAGACAGAGAGAGAGAGTGCGTGTGCATGCGTGGTAAAGTATGCTCTGAAGGGCATAAGCACTGTTTCTCTTTTGGGAATTACATGGTGTCAAGTGCTTTTAAGTAAATAACATGCAATTAAAGGGCACTTTTTTTTCAAAACGTTACCCCTGGCAGTCTTGGGTGTGTGTGTGTGTGTTTCGTGCGTGTGCACAACTGTGTGTGTGTGGGTTTGTCTGTATGTGTTTAGGTTTAATCGGGCCTAAAATTATAGTCCGAGCTCAAATACAGTCCAAAAGTTTTCTGTCTGAGTCCAACCCCACCGACACAAGCATCACTTCTGGGTCTGATTTAGACCCAAGCCCAGGATAGGAACCGTATAAGCAGCTATTAGATCATAAACAAATACTGAACACGTTGTTGGCATAACCCATTAAACACCTATGCTACATTTAAAGTTCACTGAATCAGTTCCCTGCACATACCATCACAGTGTAGGCCTCTCTGGCCTCTTCCAGTGACTCCAGCATGCCAGATTAAGAAGTAGGGATGAAGTTAGGGAGGAGCCGAGGAAATGCAGGGTAATATCTTGAGACTAAAACTTAAAAGTGGGGGACGGGCTGCTAAAGATGAAACTGGTATGACACGTTAGCCTACAGGCTAGCACACCTTCACCTTTACCTTGGTGCTCTGGTGGATCCATGACAGTCCAGACTACAGCACATACGCAGTCTTCGCAGCCTTGTGAAGTCATTTTCTCTTGGCTGTTTTGACTTGATAGAAAAAATAAATAACACAAAATAATTGCTGTGCTAGTGCGATTCATTAGAACAAGTGAGAACAAGTCCAAACTCATCTAATAAGCAGAGGGAGACTATATAAGGAGACTGGTCTCAGTTTACTTTAAAACAAACTTAAAAAGCAAAGGCATTAATATGGACCAAATAAAAAATAAACTGTATCACAGTTTATGCAACAGACAAATGTCTGACACTCATTCGTTAGAATCAGTAATTATAGTGCAAATAGCTTCATATACTCAGTTAGACACCCAAGACGAGGTGTTCACAGTGTCTTCACCCTGATTACCATCTTATTGCTCTAGAATATCACCAAAAAAAACAGAAGTGG
The DNA here is from genome assembly GCA_021613375.1 of Megaleporinus macrocephalus. Taxonomy (NCBI): domain Eukaryota; kingdom Metazoa; phylum Chordata; class Actinopteri; order Characiformes; family Anostomidae; genus Megaleporinus; species Megaleporinus macrocephalus. Next base: position 12,652,994 of record CM038715.1, on the reverse strand, counting down.
CACTAAAAGAACAATCAATCCATGCCTCTACCACTCAAACACTTAGTTTGTCCATATGATCTCATGTGTTAATGTCAGTGTATGAAAGCTCAGCGAACCAGAACTACAATGCAGCAATGCATCTTCTTCTTTCCAGACCATACGAACTGAACTACAAGCGCAAACCCACCTTACGAGGTTGAAAGCCAACTGTTCCTTCCTGTGTTGTTTTTCTGTGCGTAAGGCACTTGTGAGCTCAGTGCAAGTGTGTGTTTGCGAAGTGTCGGCGGCAAAGGCCCTATAAAGGCTGCTTTGACATGGCCGTGTGTGGAGGCAGTAGAGAGGAGCCTGATAAAACATTTATCTTTGTTTGTTTGTGATCACACGCTCAAACGCAGGAGCAGTTCCGGCCCCCCAACTTTTTGCTGCACACACAGAGCACAATGTCCATCAGTCAAACCATTAGTGAACACATTGATCGTGCCGACACTGCCCTCTCTCTCTCTTTCTCTCCTTTTTCCCCTCTTCCATCTTTCCCCTTTGCTCCAGAGCTGTAGAGTCCCTGGCTTGAGGAAAATACAGAGCGGGTCAGACAGCAATTGATTTTTGTTTTATTGGCCTAGACCAGAAAAAAAACTGTTCATGGCCCTTTTCAGAGCAGGAGGTATATATATATATATATATATATATATATATATAAATATATATGTGTGTGTGTGTGTGTGTGTGTGTGTGTTTCAGAGCGGTGAGTGTATAGTTTGTGCCCAGTAGGCTTTATTTGGGGGGGTGTGGAGGGTGTTATTGGTGAATGAATGGTGTTGGCTTGCGGGAGCCCCCCCCACCCTCCACTGTAGAGGTGTATCACTGTCCTCATTAAAGCTGCTAATAAGCAGAACTGAGAGAAAGAAAGAGGAAAGGAGAGAGAGAAACACTGGGGGGAGGAGGGGTGAGAGGTTTTAAATTTTAATAACACGAGTACGATTTTGTAAATCTTTCCTGACAGAAAAGTCCTCATTATTTTCATCTGTCTCCAAGGAAGCTCTCCTCCACCTCCTCCCCTGATAAACGGACTTTTCCTTCTCTCTCTCTCTCTCTTTCTCTCTCTCTCTCTCTCTCTCTCTCTTTCTCTCTCTCTCTCTCTCCCTCCTTTCTTTCTCTCTCTCTCTCTCTCTCTCTCTCTCTCTCTCTCTCTCTCTGTCTCTCTTTGAGGTTAGGGCAATGTTCTTAACCCATTGACTCAGTATAATTTTGGCTGCTGCTTTTGGAAGGAGTTATTTTGGCGAGAGCGGCACTGACACACTTGTCTGCCATTGCGGTTCACTGTGCCTGGCTACATGTAGGACGTGTAACGTACCTCCTTATGCTCAGTGAAAGTATGTGTGTGCATGTGTATGTTCGTGTGTGTGCATGCGTGTGTGTGCAGTGTGTAAGGCTCCCCCTGAGCTGTGAGCTGTGACAGCACAAGCAGTCCCCCCCCAAACCCACCCCAACCCTCTGTCATGTGTCAGACAGAGAGGATGGATGCGGTTTGATGGCTTCTGCTTCTGCTCTGTTCTTTTCTGGCCATGGCTCAGCAAAGGATACAGCCTCCATCAGACTCCAGACACCACCAGGCCCTTCCAGCTTCTCCAGCTTCACCAGCTCAACTCTGCCTCTCTCATCTTCTGCATGGGGCTTAAAGCTCGGAGCTCAAGCTGTTTGGTTTGATTATGAGTCTTTAGGAAACAAATCACTTAATTCAGATGTTAGGGTATCAAAATTCTATATTTTTACAGTCCTAGTTGAAGTACTTAATTACTTAAATGTCGTTCAGTAGGTGTTTTGTTTTATATTCTAACTATTATGAGTGGTATGCCTTGAGATATGTGAGCTGACACCCATGTTGGGATCGTAAGAGAAGGTATCAGAAAAAAATAGCATTCAAAAATAGGTAATCGGTACTAATATTGAAAATTTTACTGCTGCTGTTCAGTTTATTAAGAAATATTAAATTTCATTACAACCAATTTTGGTTATGATTCTGTTGAAAATCTATTTTGTGTGTGATTTCCAATTTCACCAAGATTTAATTGGAATTTTAAAAAAGCTAAACTATGTAGAAAAATACAGTACATAAGCGTGACCGTTTCACAACTGTTTAGTTTGAATAGTAAAATTAATGTGGAATATAATATAATTATTGTAATGAAATATAGTTGTTCTTAATTCAAGTAAATTCTTTGATTGCTGGCTTTTACACCATTTTTTCCCCTCTCCTCATTCTCTTTCTCCCCACTGTCGTTATTCAAACTGCACACGCAGTGCTGCTCACATGTGGACAGTCGGGTCCCCTCTTTAGTGGCGGAATCGAAAGCCGCTGACACAGGGTCATAATGGCTAGGATGACTGTGTATGTATGTATTTAAAACCGAACTGCTCTTCCACTCTCCTTAAATAACTGAGCTCTCCACCAGAGTTGAGAGTAAGTGTGCTGAATGCTACACAGGCTGGGATGTTAAACAGTTAAAGAGAGGGGAAACGTGGCTGGAGTGAGTGATGAGTGGCCCCTGAGCGCCTGGGGCCTCTCCTCCCCCTTTTCAGTGCCCTGTCACACAAACCCACCAAAACCAGATTCGTCTACATTACTGCTGGCAGCCCCTACAGCTCCACCACCCAGCCTCTACTACTGCTCACATGGCCACGCGTGTGTGCTGGGGGGGAGCGAGGGGTGGGGGTACACACACACACACACACGCCTAGCATTTGCACTGTGATGCTGTACAACCCATGCTGTCATCTCAGTCATTTTATAATTCATCATTTTGGGCACATTCCACATTTCTTTGTTTTATAGCTAACTTAAAGTTTCCTACCAATTATTTGCTTCTTTCAAATGTGTTTTCAATTTTTCTCTGTAACCATTAGATAATACTAATAAAAACATTAATTTCAAGCTTCCGGATTCAGCCCTGCTGGGAGAGTAGAGTGCTCAACTTCGCTATTACATGTTTGTGATTAATATAGGATATTTTATTTTATTTATTCATTGTAAAGGCCCTAGCTGGACTAAGTTCAGTGGTTGAGATAAACTCATTTAGATTGGTCTGATATGAAATGGTCCATTGTAGAGTAACTGCCCAACCAATTTCTTTACAGAGGTGGTGATGGGTACCAGAGGTTCCACACACACAGGTGTCTTGTTTACTTGTTTACTACCAAAAACAACTGGTAAACCTAAAAAACACACCTTATATTGACCTACATGTATCTATCCACTATGAATGTTTTTAAAAATGCATTTATTTATCATTTTTGCATGCCCATTACAACCGTATGGTTTGGCTCTAGTATGAAATAAGGTGTTGCCCTTTTTTGGGGGGCTCATGTAGAATTTGATGATTTCTGGTCTGGTTTGCTGGTTTACAGCATGAAACACTGCAGTGATCACACAAAAAACCATGTGGAAATATACAAAAGCAGGAAAATAAAATGTACCTCTGTGTAAATAAGCTAGATCGTCATGCATATTAGTTAGCTATGCTAATGTTACTCCCTTGGAGCTTGTTATTAGCTAACGCTACCTGTACTATCTACTTAATTTCTACATCTCTACTTGCTTTCTGATCTCTACATCAACACAAAGAAAAGTAAAGTTCTTAGCTCACTGTGAAACAGTTTTAGATGATCTGCTTCAACCAACAGAAAGTGGAGAACCTCACACAGCAGTGCTGCTACGTACAGGTGGCTGTTGGGGTTGTGATGCTAATAAAGTTGGATCTGCTCCTCAGTCTCTTTAGTGTTAAAGAGTGAAAGTGCTCAATGTCGTCCAAGGTTCGAGAAACAGTGTGGAGTGAAATGTTCAGTGCAAACTAACAAAAAGTTAAAGCTGTCCAGGATCTGGTTAAAGAGGTGGGAAGCTGAAGCTGGTTTCCTGTTCGCCTGTTCCGCATTTACATTCTAGCCCCTGTACAAGCTGTAGCATTTAAGGTGGAACAGAACATTTAATTAATAGGAGTAGAAAGCTTTGAAAGGTTAAGAAAAGTGCCAAGTCTCCTTAACAGCCTGGAACAGTAAAGATCTCCACATACTCTGCATTGTAGGGCATAAATATTCGTGAGTCAAGACTGTTGCATAACATTCTAGGATGTTTGGAACCGGGCCGTTTTACTGACCTCTAATGCAGGATTTGTATTTGAAGAAGGAAACAACAGTGTTTGAGGTTCACGGTATGTCAGTTCCATGTACCGAACTCTCCTTATTCAATTATGCCAACATAAATACAGTTATTTTCATCCTGTGGCACCTTCAAAATGATACGTTTCAGGCCACAGTATTACCCCAGAACGGGTAAAAAGCAATGTTTTAGGTATCAGGCAGCATATGCATAACTATTTTGTGTAATGCTTCAGTTTTAAAAGCTTTAAACAATCCTGGCTTTTCAATCCAGCATCGGACACCAGTGGCCTTCTCAACATAACATTCATCCTGGTCCTTCTGCTGGACGCCTGTGTGCGTGTGCGCTCGCAAATGTGTGCGTGTGTGTCTCTGTAAATAATGCATGTTTGTTAAAGAGACATGGGGGAGAACTGGTCTTGCTAAACAAGTTCTGATTAATGTCCTTTGCTGTGTACTTGTTTGGAGTCATGTAGCCCTGGCAACCAATCAGAGCAAGCCATTACTCTGGACTATAACCTGTATATAGTTGTATGTAGCTGTATGTATATAGCTGTAATGGATACATATAGTTGTAGCTCACTTATTTCTTGGTAATCTACAAGGGTAGCAGCAGTGACCTGGACAATAGCTTTGTTTGCAGCTGGCTTGAGATCCATTAAGGGTACATAGTTAAAGTAATTTGTATTACTTATGTATATGTATTTGTTATTCTCCAGAGAGAGCAGCCCAGCATAGGTAACTAAATTATTTTGAAATTAAGTCTATATATGTGTCAGTTGGGGATAGAAAGTAGGGCCCAAACTGATGCACTTTGATAGAATCGTCAGATTCTAAAGAGCTCATACCATGCAAAACCAAAACTCCCTTTAAATAAAGGAGTTTGAAGTAATAAGTGAACATTGTTTTAAAATCCTTAGTCCATATTTAGATACTAGGCTGCAAAAACATCTTGTTTTGAATGAGTTATTTTCATGATGTCACAAGAACAAGCTCATTTACATACCTATTAAGTCTACAGCAGTTTAGCTCTGCCCATTCATGCTGATGTTATAAAGAGTGTTTCAGCAATACAGGACAGCCAATCAGAACAGAGCTCAATTATCTTACATCATTTGTCTTACAGGCACAGTAACAAAATCTGCTTGTTTAATTTATATCCTGTCTACATTTACCGAGCACTTTCTTTAGTACACCTCCTTCTATCTACACTCATTTTCTATTTTATATAGAAACACTTTGTAGTTCATCTGATGGACTGTAGTCCATCTGTTTCTCTGCTACTCTGCATATCCTTTTATCCTGTTCTTCAATAGTCAGGACTCCCAAAGGACCACCAGAGAGCAGGTATTATTTGGATGGTGGATCAATCTCAGCACTGCAGTGACACTGATGTAGTGGCATGTTAGTGTGTGTTGCGCTGGTAAGAGTGGATCAGACACAGAGTTTTTAAACACTGTCCACTCTATTAGACACTCCTACTTTGTTGGTCTACCTGTTTTTTTTTGTTGGTCAGGCTTTTTTTTGTTATATAAAACACAAATGTTGTACGTGAACCTCAATAGGAAAAACACAAGAAAGATGTGAGATATGGATATTGGTGACTACTAGAATTCTGGCTGGTGGCGGGTTAACATTGCTGTGAAGTATTTGCTATTTTCTATGATAGCAATACAGACTTAACTTCACCACAAACATGCACAAAGTAAAGTAAAGCAACCTTTAAACCTTTAAAACAAATCAACTCTGCCTCCTGATCTACAGTATTCCTATTATTTAAGGCATATTATTTAAGAAATTCTGTTGTTTTAATTTTTTAATGTTGAGAAGCCTTAAAGGTATTGGACAGTTCACAGTGTGCTGCCAGTTGTTGGAACTTGTAACTCATTAAAATCAGCGCTGGTGCACATGACAGTTTTCATATTGATCCGACCCCAGTAGAGCAGGCCTTTTCACTGGTCTTTGGGCAAAGGTATTGTGGGTGCTACGACTAAATGCAGTTGTAGAGGTGCAGCAGTGAGTGTGTGCGTGGGGCTGGACGCGGTGCTGCTCGGCTGCAGCGGTGATGAATGGGGAGGGTATGGGTTATTCATCTCCTGTTTGGTGCAGTGGACACTGGTCCTGCTCTCTCCACATGTCAGCACATGGGATAATTCTGTCATTTATCAGGAGTGACGGGGGCACGAGCCGCCACCAGAGACCCACCCAGGGGTCCCGCCCGTTTGTCTTCCCCTCTCTCAGTCCCACGCCACTTTTTACCACAGCATTTTTTTTCTGTCTTAGTTGTATCTGTCTTTTTTTAAAGTTGTAGTGGTTGACGGCAGCAAATCTGAATTAAGGCTTCATGGAGAATTTAATTTTGAGACGTTTTAACTGTTTTTTGTCTATTGTTTAAATGCTTATGTAAGGAGTGCTGAACACTTGGACTGTTCAGTGATATTGGAAACAAATCAGGATTGGCCCATAACCAATGTACTTTGGCTGATAACCATATTTATTATACTTCAGAAGAGCAGAATGTTTAGGCCGTGCTGGGCTACTGTGCCTATTCTGCTATTTAATTCCAACATAAATAAATGTTATATTTCTCTGTAATGCTAAACCAGATGGATCTAATCACAGTTTCAACATGTTATAAGTGTTTGTGTATTAATATCAGTACATTAAAAATAATAAGCAAATAAAAACATGGATAAATCAATTTAAAATCAATTACAGTATGTGGGTTCAGTTTAAGTTTGGGATAAAATTTAGGTGTTCATCATAAACTAATCAGAGGATAGCTAAAAGTGTGTGTGTGCATGTGTGTGTATGTGTTTTACTGAAAGAGAGTTGCTTGATAAAAGATAAATAGCCACAACTCAGTTTATGGAGATCAGATGGTTTATCATAATCATAGAATTAATTGGGCTGGTCACATTGCACATCAGCTGTGAAGATGTTTAAATGAAGAACGGTTCTGTTTGCATTAACACGTTCTCTCTGTGTCTCTTTATGTGTTCGCAGGATCATTCAGAACCGGATCCTGGTCTTCATCCTGGGCGCCATCATCCTCCTCACCATCGTCCTGGCCATCTATTTCAATCTGCGAGGGCACTGATCTCCACTGACTGGTCCTGTGTGTGTGTGCGTGCGTGTGTGATTAATAGCGACAAAAGCGGGCTGGAGTAATTAGGACAAATTGTTCACATGAATCATTCCTGGTGGGCAGTGACAGGTGATCTCCTCTGCTCTCTCTCTCTCTCTCTCTTCCAGAGCAGAGCTAAACCCGGGTCTGCTCTCTACCCCATTTGTGTTTCTACTGCTAGGACTCTAATCTTCCAGTCTTTTTTTGCATGGCGTCTCCCTATAGACTGGCCATTTGCAGGCGTCCGAGTAAGAAGACCCAGGTGAATGAAACAACACCGAGTCTTTCTTTATTATGATCTGCTGTTTTATTATGTATATTTTTTGGATCTTTAATTCATAATTTATGTTGGAATTCCATCTCTGTATGTGTGTGTATGTGCACATGCATGTGTGTGTGTATATATATATATATATATATATATATATATATATATATATATATATATATATATATATATATATATATATATATATATATATATATATCCCAGCGTTAGCCTCTACACTCTCCTGGGTGTGTGACGTGTGGAGAAAGGGCCTTGGTCAGGCCCCCAGTGCAGTAGCACTTAGCACACGGTGCAGAATCACACACTACACACGGCCCAAAGGTCAATGCCTTTAGCAGCAGACACACACACGCCTCTCTAGTCGCACTTCATCCAGGATTAGTAGCTTCTCACGCTGTTCGTCTAAGGTCAATAAAGGCCTCGCGTGTGTTCAGGCAAACCAGCAGGACCACTTTTAAACCTATGGCTACTCATAGCTTTACTAATGATGTTTGGCATAATCGTTTGTTATAGCACACACACAGAGTACTAATGAGAATTGTTATCTGTGTTAATTTTATGTTGGTGGCTACTGTATTGATGTGTTTCCTCTTTCAGTGAATATGAATTTGATTTTATCTATACTGAAGACTGTATTATTTCTCTCTGATATAAAAGAAAAACAAACCTCACCATATTTAACTGGCAGTTTTGATTTTTATTCGTCCTGTTTATTCTTGGGACCAACTCTTAAAGGGGAGTGATGCTGATTTATTTCCTAGATTTCTGCAAAGTTCAGTCATTGCAATGTAAACCAAGTCATTCACAGTGGTTTGATACTAAATGGTTAATTGTAGCAAAACTTGCGTACTCAGATTTCTTTTCAGTGGTGGTGATAGGAACCAGGCATTGCTGTGTCTGTACCACATTTCTTGCCGTTTTTTACTCTTCAAAACAGCAATGTACCTACATGGGTAAATGTTATGTAATGTAATGAGATGTTAATAATGACAGGACAGAAAAAAGCTTTCCTCTGGCTTGCTATGACATTGCATGTATTTCGTATGCAGCGTTCACATGGTTGCAGTAGATGGAGGACAGCAAATGGGATTTTCTATAGTTTTCAGTAGAGCAGCAACAAATAATCCTGGCCAGGTTCCGCAGACCACTGATAATCTCTGATAGTTCTCCTCTGATAATCATCCATTTTCACCAGTAACTTCATCACCATGTAAATGTTTCTGTTTCCTCAACACAAACGTGAATGCAGCATTACATTGATGCCTTTTTAAATCTTAAAACATCATAAAACAATGTATCAGCTATCAGCCAACACCTTTCTAACCCTTTCATGTAATAAACCCTGTGAAATAGCTTTAGCTGTCTTATTCCCATCACCACCACTCTGAATTAGTATGATTTGGTACGTTTTTGTTTTTTAAACAGAGCATTCCATATCACTCTGAATGGCTTTGTTTAGATCTCTCCACTTAATTGGCTGGAAAATCAATAGAATTCTCCTTTTAATGAGTATATGTTAATAATGCTTGCTCTAACTTTATTTGAAGGCTACTGAAATATAAGCATTAAATACTGTATTAGTAGAGCAGCGCCAGTGCCAGTATTCGCTAGTTGACATAATATTTCTTATGTCTTACGATGTAAATTACATTGTATTGACATGACGGCCCTTAAGCTAACGTTTTCTTTAATTACAATATTATGAAGCATCACTTACAAGCAGTTAAACATATAACTCCGAGGCCTAATCATTTGCATATATCAATTATACATACTTCTGCTGATCTGTTAAGGAGAGCTATGTGGCTGCAGACATGAACTACAAGCTCTGTTTTGAGTTTTTTGAGTTTTGAGTTTGCAGCTGCATTTATCAGAATTACTGTTAAAACCCAAAGTAATATTTATCTGTAGCTTCATCAAACGTCTGTCATCTTCTGAATACTACAGGACGGCTTTATAACTGTTCTTCAGTACGTCTACATGGGTAGCCTTTAAATGAAGTGCTGTCTAATATTTGGTCACCTGCAAATGGATTTGTGTGCTAGATGATGGTGCAGATCACAGCAAGTGTTATTTAACTGATTGTCACGTGTGTGTGAAAAAACGAGGGGCGCACATGTTTTACACTGTGTTCTCTATATGTTGAAGATGTGGTGCAGGATCAGAAATCAGAGGTGCTGCAAGTTTATGTAGGTCACATATACTGTGTGTTCACATTTATCAAGCTCACACACACGGTGCACACCTATTCACACTGTATTCATTATTCCTGCATGACACATATTCTGTCTGTCTCTCTCTCTCTCTCTCTCTCTCTCTCTCACACGCACACACACACACGCACAGTCTCTCCTCCTCTGGCTGAGGCACTGATGGACAGACAGACAGACAGAGGGCATTTGGTATTCTGTTTCAGGCCGGGTGGATTGTCTTATTTTGGAAGCAGCGTGGTGGGGGGCTTTCTCTGCCTCCGCTTCACAGTACTGGCTTCAAAGCGCCAAATTAATGGCCAACAAAATAGTGCGTCTCTGTCCGTCCCATGTGGGGCCAACCCGTCGAGAGTTATCATTAAGTTGAGGAATAAATGAACGAAAAGAGAGAGAGTGTGGGAGAGAGAGAGACAGAGGAGGAAGAAGGAGGACGAGGAGGGGCCAAATCCCTCCAGTTTGACGAAGCTCATCAGATAATGACCTGGGTGATTGGGTTTTTCCGTGAAGACGAGCGCTATGCGTCTGCACCTTGTGCGTTTGTGATTGCGGTGCCATTAGTTTGTCCCCTCATTTTTAGAATTATCATTAGCTTATTTTCATACACAGGTGCATGTGTTACAGCATGCTCAGCTTCCATACCTGCATGTGCGAACGCTGCTGTGAATGTATTTCGCTTGCTATGTATGTGTGCTGACTCTGTCTGGGTGTGTGTCTTGCTAACTGTGTGTGTGTGTGTGCACACATTTCGCTGACTGTGTGTGTGTGTGTGTGTCTTTGTGTGTGTCTCTCGCTCTCTCTCTGTCTGTCTCTTGCTTTCTCTCTCTCTCTCAGTTTTGCTTTCTCTCTCTCTCTCTCTCTCTCTCTCTCTCTCTCTCTCTCTCTCTCTCTCTCTCTCTCTCTCTCTCTCTCTCTCTCTCTCTCTCTCTCACTCGCGCGGCCTGTCAGATCCTTTCAGTAGTGTGTGGCTGGTGGAAGGCAGCGTGGCTGCGGCTCTATTTGAAGTTGTAATGGTGTCAAAAAGTCAGAACTGACTGACAGCCGTCAGTCCCACTGGGGCTCATTAAATCATAACAACTTGACAAGGAAATAATTGAGCGCTGGCGACAAGTTGGGCCCCGTTTAGATGTTTTTATTTTCTTTCGTTATTAGTTCTGGCTATTATGTTCATTAAGAAATTGCATTAAACAACTGTTGGGGGGGCTAATGATTTGTTTATATCCCCTTTTTTATTATTTAAACATTAGCCGTGTCATGTGATACCTTGGCAGGCTGGCGGTATCATCTGCCGCATCTATTTTTCTCCCCCCTTCGCCTTTTTCTCTCTCTTTCTATTTTTCTCTCTTTCTCTCTCACTCTTTCGCACCCTTTCTTTTTCATCCCTCTCTCTCTTTCTCCCCTCGCTCCCTCACTCCCTCCCTTTCTCCCTCCCTCACTCTCCTGCTTGCGCTCTCTCTCTCTCTTTCTCTCTCTCTGTGTCTCTTTAAGCAGCAGGGCCTTTGGAATATGAAATAGATTATTCATTAGCCCTCCTCTCTATGCCTGATTTGGTTGCATGTAGTGTCTTCTATGGAAGGAGGATGAAAACATGTCACAAATAGGTTATATCTTATTCCAAGGGGCAACAATAGCTGCAGGTACAGAGCGACTTTAATATTTCATTGAGCTTGATGGTAGCCACCGTGGTGGCTTCAGCTAGAAGGCCCCCTCAGCCAGCCGAGAGAGGGACACTGATTAGCTCGGGAGCATAGCAGCACAGGCTGTAAGAGTGATGGACACCTGCAGGGGAGCTGTGATCACGGTGGGCACACACCCTCTTTATATCCACAGCTCTCTGTAGCAAGCTTTATCGTGGCTAGTTTAGTTTTTATTGGACATAAACGAGACCATGTGGACAAATGACAGTACTTTACTGTATGTTTATATATTAATGACACACAGAGCATCAGAAAAGATTCTCTTTATATATCATTTATCAGTTAAAGGTTTAAAGCACCTCCTGACCTGCACCATATCAGTGCTGTAAAACATGTGTTGTACTGATTGTTAAAAGAAAGTGTGTGTGTGTGTGTGTGTGTGTGTGTGTGTGTTTCAGTTGGTTCCTGCCCTCAGAAGACAATAGCAAATGGATCAACACTCAAATGGCATGAATGTCAATGGGTGGTCTGTGTTTTATCTATAGAGTGCTCTCACTTCCCTATACAAAAAAAGGCTATACTTTATTTTTGCTCATGTTACTAAAACAAATGATTATAAAGATCATATTTCATCACTACCAAAACAATCATAGCACTAAAGAAACTAATTTAAGTTCATTTTTTAAGCAGAACTCAACAACACGAGTCAGTACATGACTACCAAACACAGCATGGAGCATCCATAAAATCATACAGTTCTACATTTAAAACTAAAGTAAAAGTTTACTCGTTTGTGGAATATGTTTCAGTAGTGACAGTAGTTATCAGATCAATGGTATCTAACTGCTCACCATGTGGCCATGAGGGTGGGGAAATGCAGGGGTGTGGCCAATGTAAGGCCCCACCTATGGATTAAAACTATTAATAAGGACATGAAAACTGGGAACAGCTGATTTTTTCTTAATTATTTTAAAATTAAACTCATGATAAATTTAATTCCATCCATTTTAATTTGAAATAACTCAGTGATAAAGATTCAGATAAAGATTTTATTTAATGTACGTATTATTGTTAAATAAAAGTTAAATTTAAGGTTTGAGTGTTTGGAACAGCAAACTCCCACAGTAAGGTACCCTGTGAACCATTATTTTGTATATCGAAAATGTTATTAGTTTTATTGTTTTGTTTTGTTTTTTTTAAATGGGACCCCCAGTACGGACTAGCTTGGTAGAATGCTCCACACATACATTAAAACAGTGAAATAAACTCTATTCTTTCTGTAAAGTAACAAACATAGCAAATTGAATAAATTAGTTGTGCAGTGTTGTTTAAAGGTTCTCCATCTATATATGGTTTTACTTCTATATATGTGATAAATATAGAATCAGATATAGTTTTTGAAATGTTAAAACATATACAGTTACACAAGCCTGCTCTCTTCCTGTAATGAAACCTGCCATGTCAGTGTTTCTCAGATTTTAAGAATATGATGACGCATTTTAGCAGAATACAGAACAAATATCCTCCTCTTCCTCACCCCAGACTTGACAGTGTCCTAACTCTTTGTTGAATACTCAATAAGCTTGACCTTATATGGCTGTTTTCTCCTGGCTTGTCCTGACTATTGTAAAGCAGTTTGAGCCGTGGATCTGACACTGTGTTTGCTGTGATCATGTGCCTAGTGTAACGTTGTGCGCACGTGCGTTTGTGTGTGCGTGCACTGGCATCTGGCCACAGGCTTCCTACTGATCAGATCTATCTTTCTCTATTAGCGTGCCTACTGTTCTGATTCTTTCTTTGCTTTCGTTTGTCAGTGACTTTTATGGATTGTGATCTGTGTAGATGTGCTGAGTGCTTGTCTGGTTGTAACACAGTCATTAAAATCAGTATTGCATTTCAACACCAGCGCGTGTTTTTTCGCCGCTCATTAGGCCTGCCGTTTAGCTGGATTGTGTCATGTCAAGCGCGCATCTCAGTGTTGTGCCTTTTGAACTCGTATTGCAGGTTTGGTGCTTCTAAAAGCAGCGGATTGGGAGGAAGGAGCACAAACACAGTGCCGTTTACGCTTTTTAACCCGCAGCTACAACCGCAGTCAAACACCAGCCGTGCGCTTTTCACTCACTCCCTTTGTCTCCTGTACCCCACTGTGCCGCTGGAGTGTGCGAGTGTGAGTGTGGATGTGTGTGTATGTGAGTGTGTGTGTGTGTAGGCACTCCACTGCTGCGCTGTGAACAAAGAGACAAGACTGACCCATATCTCACACTCTAAACACACTGTTCATTTGCAGGCACTCTTTGCCCCTCTACCTCACTGACCTGCTCTACCCCACTAATATAGTCCTGCATCACTCTTCTCTTTCTAAAATGCTTACTTCATAGGAGAAGATAAAAACTTCATCAACTTTAGTATACAGTACCGTGACAAAGACAGAAACCAAGTTTTTCAAGTTTTTCAGGAGATATCTCAGTGGGTTAGATTTAAGGTAATACAAAGGGGGGCATCAAAGGTGTGGGTGGACACTAGGCACATGTCCCTACCACTATCTGAATTAATTTATTCAAATTTGGAGTGAAGTCATATGAAGGAGTTATACTATTAAAGCAGCGGCCCCTGTTTTCCGTTAACGTTTGTGTGCATAACTGTCCAGGAGCAGTTACTGAGAAGAAGAAATGGATAAAAATTAAGAACATTTGCAGTCTAGCTGCTACTGTTCTCAGTAGACTGACCACCCCAAAGTCCAGACCTCATCATTGAATGTGTTTGGGATTATTTTGATCGTGAGAAGCAGAAAATGCAACCAACTTCTGGGACCAATTATCAGAGGGGTGGGAGAATATCACTACAGAAGTCTCCTGAAGATGAAAGCAAGCTGTAAGAAGGTCACCGGCTGAGCCACCTAAAGAATTACAATTTTGATAATATACTCACTTTAGTTTTGCTACATATATATGCAGATTTTTGCTGCGGCTTAAAAATCAGAATCACTTGTACTTAAAGCCACCTTCAACATGGTTTCAAATGAGATATGCCACATAATAATTCAATATATATATATATATATATATATATATATATATATATATGGTCTAAGGAATGTTTTCATGGTTTTCTCTATTCTTCTAGCAAGATGATACGACACAACACGGCAAATGTTCAACATTGGTTGGATCAAGACGTTCTAGTGCTACCCCTAATTCCCCGGAATTAAACCCAGTTGAGCATCTGTGGGTCCAGAAAGCAGGGCAGAATGGAAAACAGTTATTTAAGGGATGACATTTTGTAGATAACATTGGACAACTTTTTGATTTTATAATCAAGTCTGATTTCTAAACACTCAGTAGAAAGTGTCCCCCAATTTATAGCCAGTTAGCTCGCTGCTGGACCGTGCTTCTGAAGCTGAGGTCACACAGGCTTCTGTCACAGGTCAGCATGGTCATATTTGCAGACACGTTAACTTTGGTACTATTGCATAAGTCACATACACTAAGTATATTACACTCAACTCAAACAGAACTGAAGAACACAGTAGAATTAAAAATGAAAAGTCTCTCAGTAGGAAAGTACAATGTAGGTTTTTCTCTTCTGTGTGTTTTTATAGTGAAACACCACAAAAGCTATAGATAATGAAAGACAGTCATGAAATGGCTTCAATGACTGTTTTGACTGGAAGTGAAATAAACGCAGGGTCGTCTCTGACTGTAGTACTGTACATGAATAAAGTCCATTTGAGCCATTCACTCAATATTCACACACTATCAGAAGCTCCTGTTAACAAACTAAAACATGAACAAACAAAAACAATACTTGTTACTATGTGTACCATAGACTGCAGTGCACAGTGTCCATGCGTGCACATTATTACAGGGGGCTTAGATGTTTTACATTGACCTACAGATTGTCCATCTGTGCAGTAAAGATCAAGACTTGAAATCAGATAAGTAGTTGGAGAAGTGAGGAAGAGGCAGATGGATTGATCGGCCCAGGTGATGAACACCTTGGCCTGACTGGTGAGATATATGGCATAATTTACTTTGCATATGGTGTCTTACCAGACAAGATTCTAAATTTCCAACTGGGAGGCATCAGTGGAAAATCGCTGCCTTCAAAAGGCGGCCTGCCATTCATGTTCCCCTTAGCAGGAGATCTGAGCGCACGGTGATAACCCACGACATCTCTCTGGAAAACGGGAGTCAATCAGCTTTGATGGAGCACATCCTCCATGACAGGCTACTGAAGAGCACGCTAATGAACTGGGGGGGGCTTCGCTTAGTACGTCCGTATGGAGATGGGGGCCTGTTGGAGAGAGGGAGTGCGCTGGATTGTGAATATGGCTCTTATGCATGATGGGCCTCCATAAACAACAGGCTGCGTAAAAGCCTCTACACCAAGCTTGTGTGTGTGTGTGTGTTTCATTGTCTCACGCCATGCCTGGAAAAGGGCACATCTCAAACCCCACCCCCCCACCACCCCTTGATTTCCCTCCATCTCTTGATTTCCCCCCACCTCTATCTTCCAGTCACCCTCTGCGATACCTCCTCCTTAGATGAGGGACTGGATTAAATATTCATAAGCATTCATCCAATGGCAACATTGGTCTGACGTTCTTTCTCCCAGGGCAGGAAATGGAGGTGGGGTGGGCGGGTGTTTGGGGGGCGGTGGGGCGGGGGGGGTGTCCCCGCAGGTTGGCATACAGGGTCAATTGAATGGATGGTTCAAAGGTTACAAAATCTGTATGATGTCCTGCTCCTCTCCTTTAGCATGGCTGCCTGTGAAGGGACAGAATGGCCAGAGAGGAGCGCGAGCCTGGAGTAACGTTTGTGTTACAGAATAAAAAACGAGCAGTTTGAGCTTCACCGGCTCTGTAGTTTTGTTGTGTTTCTGCAAAGCACATCATCCTTCCACACCTACACACACACACACACACACACACACACACCCCGTCTTGCTCATCTAGAGCTTCCACAGCTTTTGCTAGCGAGTTTATATTTTAAAGATGGCACTGACAGACTGCTCTGAGAGAGATGTATGATATTGGCAACAAAATTCACAACTTTTGTTCATTTCAAGGATTGTTGAAGGCCCAGGTGAATTGAGAGGAGGTATTGATTTTCCTTTTCCCATGCAGTGACTCTGGGATTACCGATTTTCTCATTTATTTTTAAAGACAGCTCGTGAGGGTTTTTTTTTCCCCTCCCCTTTTCTCTTTTCACTACCGACTCTTTTCTTCCCATTTTTTTTATCCCTAACAGCAATTGTACCCATTTTCCTCCCATATCAGAGACCCTCCTTGACCCTGAAAATTGTAATTCCGCTATAGATCACAGCTGCGGAATATTAGCTTTTTTCAAAAGCAGTTTAATAAAATATGTTCAAATGGCCGCGTCCCAAAGGACAGGGCAGAAATTCTTAGGATGAGAATGGAGGAATTGGGGTGTATAGGAAGAGAAAGAAGGAGGAGTTGCATTGAGAGAACGTGGATCACACCTGCTCCAAGCCTACGGGAAGAAAGAGGAGGGGAAAAAACGTTGCTGTGATGCACTAAAGTCAGAAGGAGGAAACAGAGAAAAGGAGATAAATAATAGTTGGAAAGACGATAGCACTCTTAATAGGACAAAGTACTAATTGGCTTGGTAATGATAGTGCTGTTGAATTCTCGACCATCACTGATCTAAAATCCCAAACGTACGCCTCAGCTAAAAGAGACAAAAACCCTTTAAACATGATAAATGAAATAACTTAAAGCAGCCTAATTAAGTCTCAAGACAAATGGGGGGTGGAAACTCTCTCAGTGATTCATTATATACCACTTTGTTTTTTAAGGAGTAGTCCAACATTTTTTTATAGTTTTATTCCAGTTTTGAGAATTTTGGTGTGTTGGGTTTTTGTTGTTATTTGTTTTTTTGTTTTGTTTTGGGACGTGTATGATTCTGAAATATGATACTGCTTTAAGCGTCACCCGGGGCATATACCACATCCAGTTTTAGGCTTAATATGGTTTTGTATGAGTGTAAAACACTGAAACAATGTTTGTTTTTATACAAGCCTAGTAGGTTCACATGTGGATATTGTTATTACTCTTAATACTGTGACTGTGTAACTAAGAATTGGTGCAAAGCAACTACATTGTTATTGGTTTTTGTTTTCTGCCAGAATTCGTCCATTCCAACTCCAGATTGTTTGGTCTGATTGTGTGATTTGGGCTTGTATATAGCTTTTTGATCGGATGTGCAGATTTTTCTGGATTTTTTTCCATATAGAATGAATAGGATGGAAAAACGAGTGCCCATCAAAGGTACTTCTGCTCAACTGACAAACACTATTTCACAAACACTGACTCAGGGTAGACCCCCCCACTATGACTGTAATGATGGTTTGACCTGCACTCGTCTGTTTGTCTTTTTTCAGGCCCACCCAAACGTTGTTTTATTCAACATACAAACCACCAAACCACATGTACTCAGGGCAGGTCCCCAAACTGTAATTCACAAACATTCTAACCTGCACTCCTCTGTGTTTTGTATTTTTAATCCCTCATTCCATCCATAGAGTCCTATTCATTTTTAAGCCAACCCAGACATTATGGTTTTCTTTACCTGACAGTCTCCAAACTGCATGTACTCACTCGGGTCCTCAGGCTGTGATCCACAGACATACCCACCCCCACTCCTCTATTTGTCATTTATTCATCCCCTCAAACTGCTCACGCTGCACAACCTAATCATCTGCTAGCTGCTAGCTCCACACCCCAGGTGGGACTCGAACCCACAATCTCTGGCCTAGGAGGCCAGTGCCTTAGCCATCAGACCACCGGGGTTTCGGGAGCGGGGCTCCCCACAGAACAGCGACGCGGGCGGTCCCCCTCCGTAATTTCACCTAACCTGAAAACGCGCGTGGAGGGAGAAACGTAGAGACACGAGAGTGAGAACATGAAATAATTGTTCTGTGGGGAGACCTAATCCCTAATCTGAGGACTCCGCGTGCATACACCTCTATTTATACCTTCAATGCGCTCGAGCGCGTCCATCCACCTCATACAGAGCTTCCAGGCCGGCACGGCTGTGACGTCATAGTGCCCGCGGCCACTAACGCAAGCAGCCGTGACCCCATGTGATCCCGCATGGTCTAATAAATAGCACGAGCCTACATAATCAATTTTGTTGCCTCAAAATATTTTATGTTAACATAATAATACAGATATTAACCAGCTGGCGTGTTAACTTGCTACGTTAAAAGCTTCAAGATACGAAAAGTATCTTCATCCTACAAGAAGCCTTGGACCCAGTTTTCTCTTGTCAAGTGTAATGATGTCAAATCTAGTTAATATATCTAATATTTCTCACTTTGTAAACTTTAAAAAATCTAGATATTTTGTGCTTTTGCTTGTTGTAAGCAAAAGTGTTTGAAACAAGCTGTATTATCTGCCCATAAAGTGAAGTAAACTTAATAAACAGATACAGAACATCTAAAGATAAATGAAATAATGTTATAATAAATCTCAAAATGAGAATTATTACTTATATTGACTGCATTTAAGATAATTCCACCTGACAAGATACTACTTTCTCATTGTGCTACGTTGTGTGTTTACATGCTGAGCAGCAGTGGAAAGCAGGTAAAATATTAAAACTCATATCCTGTAAAACTTATGAATACATAGTTTTTGTGATGTCACAAGAGTGTATTTACATATGCATTTACATCTTCTTATTCAGCCTATAACAAGCCACGATACAGGGCAGCCAATCAGAACACAGGTCATTTGTCAAAATTATTCTAAAAGGCACAGTAACAACAAAACTTTACTTAATGCAAGAGAGACTGGAGGTGAAATGAGTTATGACCCAAGTGGAGAATAAAGATAAAAATGTAGGATAAGAGGCCTTTCAATGAGTGTAGGATCATTAAGTAGACACAAGCAACTTGCATGGCTTTATAAAGGTCTCTGATCAGAACGTAAATGAACCGGTACGTCTAGTATATTGGAGAATTAATGTTATTATTATTTACATACTTCAATAAGGAGAGAACTGCCCTACCATAAACTTCAAACACTGCTGTCTCCTCCTTTAAATATAATCTCACATTTGCAGATCAGATTCATTAAACAGACCAATTCCCAAATCCTAGACTGTTACATAACAGTTGTGACTTATTAATATTTACAACCCCACATTTACATTTGACAACAACAACAAAAACAACAACAAATCAACAGCAGTGAAAATGTGCAGAAATCTACTCGTCCTGGCTGTGAACGGAGGCCGGCACTTTTTATACCCCTTCCAAGGAACTGAACTGTCAGTGGAGCGAGTTGATGTTCATCTTTAAACGAGGCTGAAATTGGCTCCCTGTTTACCAGCTTCTTCAACAAATCTTCCATTCCATCTTCCGTTCAACGTGGAACAGAAAATTTGAAATACAAGTTGACAAAAAATGAAGCCAAATTCAGCTCCCACCTCTTTAACAAGATCCTGAACAATCTTAATTCTGAGATTATTCTAGTTTATTCTGCACATTTCACTCCACACAGCTTGGATAAGAAGAGCATTATCAATCAGCGTTTAACACTGAAGAGACTGAGGAGTCAACTTTATTCATCCACATCTCACTGGTTGAAGGAGATCATCTTAAACTCAAAGTTTTATATTGAATAACAACATTTATTTACGTTGTGTTGATGATCAGGTATAGGTAACGTTGGCTACTAACAAGCTCCAAGTAAGTAATGTTAGCATTAATAAATAACTTATAATACTAATATATAAGTAGTCTGAGTACTATAAAGCTTATTTACACAAAGGTTCATTTTATTTTCCTACCTGTGTCGCATCTGCGAAATCATTGCAGCCTCTCCTGTAAACCAGCCAATCAAAGCCCAAAGCATAGGTTTGTAAATGGGCGTTTTTGAGGAAAGACATTGTACCATGCTTTTTGTTGAGCCCCTCAAATAAAATGTTATCAGTGATGCTGTTTTCAGTTTTAATTAATTACAACACTTTGTCTTAAAACCTTGTCTTCCAAACTCTGCTTTATCTACGTTCTAGTCACTGCTTTATTTTATATATAGGGCATCAGTGTTTAGTGTGCTCCTCTTCAAATATGTTCTGTTACTTTCCAAAAGGGGGGGATAAAGCATAAGATGTGGCCAGGGCCAAAGTTATATTGCGTTTCATTTTTTCCCAAAATTTCATTTTCAAATACCTGTATCCCAAACTGTTACAACATAATCCAACAAGACGTCTAGTGACTAATTTAAGGAAGACCATCCAAAGCCAGCCGTTTTCCAGCAAATGGTATAATGCTGTCGTATCATTGGTTAACTGGCTGATTTATGCTTGTTTAAATGAACACTTTTCAGTCACCATGGTAATATTTGTCACTCATGCATCATTTGGTGTGGATAGGTTTTCACACACTAACATAACAATGATGGCGTATGTAAAGTCATGAATGATTTATTGCTGCTTATTTCCATATGAGATTTTTTTTTTTGGGGGGGGGGGCTGCTTCTGGCCCCCCTGTGGCCAAGCTGCAGCGATGAAAGACAGGCAGGAAACAGCGCCTCTTATCCAGCGGGGCAAACAAGAGCACAGAGGAGGTGAAAGCACTTGGCACTTATGAAGATTTCCTCCCAACCCCAATTACCACAGATTCACACTCCGCACAGGCTCGGGGAAGAAGTCCAAATTAAAAAGGGAATAAACAGAAGGGTTAAAGGAGAATGTGTGAACAGTGCTGGCTCCCTCTGTGATTAGCTTTCTCTGCCGTTCCTGGGACTGTTGTCCTGAGCCATGCCAAAGCTCAACAAATCACACTGTCTTGTTTTAGGTTCTTATTTTTTTATTTATTATTTTAGTAAAATGTGTGCTTCTAAAGTCAGATAAGGAACAGAAATACTTGTGGAGGGTGTAAAGTGTGACGCCGGAATTGCTTCTGAATGTGCAGCAGTGAAATATTGTCTAACCGTGCGCTATTATTTCCAGCTTTTTGCAAGACCTGATAAAAAACAGAATGCATGCAATTATCTAACTTGTCTGGGACTATTTTTTTTTGCTCCACACTCATTTAAATACTGTAGGTAGTGATGTGTTTCTATTTCGTCCATCCAAAAAAAATGAGTGTGTACAAAATTATTAATTTACATCCCAAAGAAAAACGTCCTTTATTTTTAATATAAGTTTTGATTTTGAGCAGTTTTGGAGCATTTCTTTTGGTCCATTCATTATGAAATTTGTACACAGTATATAGGACAGCTGCTCAATTCATCCAGCAAAATAAGAAATACAATATTTTGACAATATATCATTACTTTCCAGCTGCGCAGGTGATCTTCTGCCTCCTCCTGACCAATAAAGTTAAGATTATCCTCTTAAAATGCCATATTTTCAAATGCATTGACCAATTTCTATTTGTTTGCTGAGTTTAACACATTAAAAAAACATATACATATTCATAGTTTTTGATTATATCATTAAGAAAGGCCCTTCACTTGCACATAAAAGCACACATAACTCTTATTTTTTATTCTTTAACTATAAAAATATTTTATTTATTTTAACTTATATTATTATACTTTGTATATTTTGTATATATATTTTATTATTTCTTTTATTTGTTATCTTTATCTATTGGTGAATGGAGAAACAGCAAAGTAAGAATTTCATTGTGCTGTACACATGACAATAAAACTCTTGAACACCATCTTGGTAGGCAAGCTGTAACTGATTGTTGCATCCTTATAACTGCAGCTACAACATTGTAGGTGGTTGAAGAGCAAGCAAAGTAGACCCGAACAGCTACAAAACATGCAGTTGGCTAGCTTATTCACCTTTCAAGTTCAGTCAATTCCAGTACTCGATTTACAGAAACTAATAAACACGGCTCGAGAGTTTCCAAAGCTCCTCTGTTATTAACTCTGGCATATACATGGGCAGAATCTGCTTATCTCAATAAAAGCATCCTTAATCTTAAACTTTGTGTTAGAAATGTTTTAATGAGCAGCTAACAAGCATCACAGACGCTGTGTCTCAAACCGCATACCTCACCCACTACACTAATGAGTGCACGTCTAGTGGTATATGTACTATTGTTGCCTACTAGTAAGACAGCTGGTATGTGGCTCCGGACAGGGCAGTAGTAACACAGTGGCACATCTCAACAATTTAGATTTCAACTTTCATTCATTATAAATCTAATACAACAATTAAAACAGCAATACGTTTAAATACTTTGGTTAAATATATGAAAAAATATGTTGTCCTACATTTTCTGGGTTGGTTATGTTTTATATCATAGCACCTCGGAACATGAATGATGTGGCAGTGCAATTCTGACATCATCAGATGAATATCCCTATAAAAATTAGTAATGACTTTTGCACAGGCCACATATTGTTTTTATCTTGTCTCCAGCATGTTAAATAAACAGGAAATAAACAGCACATGTGTATGGAAGTGTGCAGAAGTGTGTGCTCTGTAGAGGATATAAAATAACACACGTACATGTAATACAGTAATTCATGCAGTAAAGCACAACAGATGCTGTTTACATTGAAAACTTAATGATCAATGGACCAATAGAAATGCTTCAACATAACTTCCATTGACTTGTTGTAGTCCTCTCTTGCTATTTTAGAGATACAGTACATGTTTTTATTTGGACGGTGATAGTCTACTTATAGAAGTTCTAGAATTACACCGTAGTCTGCGTTGGTGAAGGTGTGGACATGCTTGAAAAGTAAAGTGTGCACTTCTGAAAATATTAGAAGCTGCTACATGTATATCTATAATGAAGTGTGCAGATCCTGGTCCTGGTTTCTCCTCAAAGCTTGCTCTGAAGTTTTTAAGTGATGCTTTTAGTTAAAACTTTTACATTTGAGGATCATGTACAGTCTGAGCAGACTGATAATTACAGAAAAGAGCAAAAAGCTCGATCAAGGGGCTATTGTTTCTGCCTCGTATGTCGATATATATAGCCCACCGCTCTCTCTCCACAATCCTTCACCTCAGCTTTATCCTGCCACCACTTATCTCCTCATTTCTGAACACAAACTTCCTCCAACTGAAGAACGTTTCAGAAAGGAAGAACTGAAGTGGCTGTTAGAAAGTAATCACTTAACTACGAGGTAATGATTGTACGGTTAGAGAGGAGGTAGTCTATAGTCATATTTTAAACACCACCATTAATAATTTGGTCCTAGTTATTTAACTGAGAAATACTAACCTTTACTGTTATTATTAAAAACGCTGCAGTCTGTAAAGTGGACTTCCACTGCTTTTCAAACAAATCTGCATAAATCTTTTAGTAAAATGTAAACAAATGTATACAGAGTGATTTGATGTGAAATGCTTTGTTCTAGAGAAACTTAGAGTCAGAGTAGTTCACAGTGAAGGTGATGGGAACCAAGTGTCCAAAGAGTTGAATTCCTCTAAAAGCTTTTAGCATAACATGAAATAGCGATACTGCCTGACCACCTAAGACATTTTTTGCAATAGTTTTAAGTGGTGTTGGCATAAAACATGCATTTAATTAATGCCAGAGATGTGCATGCAGAGCAAACTAAATCAGTGAAGTGCCTCTTTAAATGTGGCTCACACTGATATAATCCTAAATGTAGTTGAAGTTCTACATTACATGTGATCTTTTCATATGGCTGTTCTCTGTTGTGTAATATCTACACATACAATAATCATCATGATGTCAGTAAAGGTGGAAATGTTGGGGTTTGTGTCTAAAATCATCAGAGGTATTAATACTATATGAATATAATATACTGTATTTAATATAAGGTCCCCCAGAGCCCAGAACTTGCACGGTACTTTATTTTTTTTTTCTATAAAATATATTGATATGTGAACAATCCTTCATCATTACAGCTCAAAAGCATCAAGTATTAGTTACAGACATTTAATAAATTATCAGCACAGAAAGGCAAGAGTGCATATTAACTGTTCACTGTTCACTCAGCTGCGACATAGTTTTGATAGTAAACTTCCTTTATTTGTTGAAATAAAAAATCTATCTCTGTTTTCTCCTCCTGTTTTTTGTTCTCTCTCTCTCTTTCTCTCTCTCTTCCCTCTCTTTTTCTCTCTTATCCTTCTCTCTCTCTTACTCCCCCTCTCTCTCTCCTTTATTCTCCTTCTCTCCTCCTTCCCTCATCTTCATTCTCTGGGCATGTGTAGAGGTAAAGTACTAATGACTGGACATTTTGCGGTAGGCCTGTTGTGTAATAATGCTGTTTCTGAAACGAACCTGAAATACCTGATCCAGCTTCTTTTGAAGCTCTACATGAAAGAAACACTCCAGCATTTCAGCCCAATCTCTGTCTCCCGCATCTAAATAGTACAATCGATTATCAGGGACAAAAATAGCCCTGCGTTTCCCTCTACTCAGAAAAGTACAGAACATCTGTCGACGCAAAACACGCTTATAATAGAAGTCAGTCAGCAGTTGCTTCTGTTCTTGCCCATTGGCTTCTATGTATGTTTTCTATTCTTTTAGTACACATGATGGACAGATAAGTCAGAAAGATTGTATGTGAGACACAAACATGATCAATCATAATTAAACACAGGATTATTCCTTTTTAGCTGTGGATGTAAATGTACACCGGTGAGCATATACCTTACATAATGCAGATTCAGTTCTACAGATCCACTCAGATGATGTTCAAATGACAGTACGTTACTGTACAGAACTCAGAGATCATTCATTCATTTCATTATCTGTCAAAAGACACAAGTTTTTCAGCACCAGAGAAAAAAGCAGATACTCCATGAAGGATTTCGTTCCAAAGCACAATACAAGCCAGCTGTTCCTTTCCACTTTAACGTATTACAGCAGTTTGAAATGAAACTCTTTGATATTTGCCTTAATAACTAAATATAATATCATTTTATATGACCAATTTATTACAGCTTCCATTCTTTCCAGAAGTCACCTTCAGTTTTTCAAAGAAATCTACAGGAATGTTATAAATAGTATTTTCTGCTTCTCACAAACCAAGTAATCCAAACACACTCGGTTTAGTTCTGGACTCTGGAGTGGACTGTCAATCTTTCTGAAAATAGCAGCAGCTTCTTTGTTTCATTTAGATTTTTTTTTATTTCTTTTGCTTTTCTCAGTATCAGTTTTTTGACAGCAACACGTCCTTTCAGACTCATAGTGTCGAGTTGTCTTCTCACAGTCGAAGGATGGACAGAAACACCTGTGGGCTTTTTCTAATCTGAAGCAAGTGTGGATCTTAATTTCCATCTGTGAGATTAGTGGTTGTTAGTCCTATTTTTCCTATCTTTTAATAACTCCTCAAACTTTTTACTTTTGCTCAACCAGTTTAATATAAGTCAGTCATTTTCCTAGAAATGATGTTATATTTGTATTTAATTTGCAGCTGATAGCAGAGCTCTTTAGGAATATCTCAAAATAATACCCCAATAGAATAAGGCTACCTTTATAAAATGTTAGTGAATGCCTTAATTTAATTTAATTATTAATGGCTATTATATATAGTCATAAAAACTTTACAAAGTGTTAATAGGCAGTGATAAGACATTAATTAAAACAAAGGCAAAGGTGAGTTAAAGTCGTTTGTTCTTAATGATGAATACTAATATGTGTTGACAGGTTTAATGCTGACTGACGGAGAAGACAAAGATCTGTAACCATCAAATCTGAGCTTTAACAGTGGACATTAAGTGGGTTCACTGTTAGAAGGACAACAAGTCACTGTTGTCTGTTTTATTCACATGTAATTGCTTATTAATTATTTTAAAGTGTTATTAATGATTTTATGACCTAATAAATAACCAATAACAAATTTATTTTAAACACTGATGAACACTTTATAAAGGTAGTCTTATTCTAATATATAGTATATTGCCAAAATGAATAACTTAATGGCTTTTTAATGGATTTGAATTTATAGTGGGTCTCAGACTTTCACGCAGCTCTGTGCTCTGTGTGTCTGCTCACCTCTCATTAGTGCTTTACGTCTGAGCTTGCAGCCATCACCAGTTTTGATATCCCATTTTGGGCTTTGGTTTGTTAGTGCAGTAGCAGAGGCTGTGCAGGTATGTGCAGACACCAGCTGACGGAATCTGTCTGCCTCGTCTCAGCTCCTGAAAAGTGCTCGTGTAGCTGTACAGAGGGATTGTGGGTAGGGAGGTCAGGGGTTCAGCCGTCAAAGAGGTGCAGCAGTGATGGATGGCACTGCGAGCCACACGCAGCATCATCTACTGTAGCCTTAACCGGCTGCAAAGGCCTGCACACTACGCAAATAAATAAATAAGCACGCACATCAAAGGAGTCTTCGAAAAGAAAACAAAGCCGGCACACGTTCAGCTCACGCACGCGTGCACAAGAAAGCGTGCACTGAAGAGGCCTGAAAATGCATACATAGTTTACTCTCTGATGACACCAAGTTTGAGGAGAATCAGACAAAACAAAACCGAGTGGTGAGAAGCACGTGTGTGTGTGTGTGTGTGTGTGTGTGTGTGTGTGTGTGTGAGAGAGAGATTTTAGATTCACTTTGAAATGCGCTGATGAGATTTTGCCAAAACTGATTGCTGCCATGTTGTCCTCTTCTCTGCAAACTTGAAGAAGAGAGATGACATTTCTGAACGCCATTCCAGGAGCGTCATTTATTGATGAGGTCATGCCAGGACATGAGAAATCTGAGATGAGTTACTGTCGTCTCTGCGCGCAGGGAGCGGCTGGCGTATATGAAGATTCATGACTAATTCTTTGCAGTTAATCAATAACACATGCTGCACAACCATTACTGTAACTAGCACTCAGTACGCTTAATCCCATGTAAACACTAAATTTATGAATACAATATTCTATCGTTTTAATGTGGTTTTTATTTTATTTTTAGTTTGAATATTTTGAAGGGAATAACACACTTCATACATTAAGTTAATGAACTCATATATTCCTGCATTTCTGTATTGGTTACTAATAAAATGTGATCTGATTGTTAAGGGTGTTTTCACACCAGCACTAGTTAGTCCGGTTAAAACAGACTCTGGTTCGTTTGGTGCGGTTCGTTTTGGCAGGTGTGAAAACAGTAATCGCACTCGGGTGCGGACCAAAACAACCACACCGAGACCCTTGAGAGGAGGTGGTCTTGGTCCAGTTCCAGACGAACTCCGAAGCGGTTCGTTTGTGGTGAGTACATGATCTGACCTTGATCCGACCCAAGTATTATGCTGACCATACACTAGAAGACTTAAAAAACTCAAAAAAAAAAAAAAAAGACATTTAATAGACTAAAGTCTGACACCCTCTCACATCTAAAGACTAGTCACAGTCTTTTAGTCACAGACTAGTCACAGGCTATGACTGGGGTCTTTCAGAGTCACTATTTACAAGACTGCAACTCGATTTCTTTTGAGATTATTTTCCATTCATATGATTGAAGTCAGCAATATTCAGCTGAAATGTACTGTTCGCTGGTAGGCACTGGTAAACTGGTAAACACTGTAGCCCCGTTCGGCAGTGTTTTAGCATAGCGTACTCAGCAGGGATTTCGAGGGTTTTAGTGATTTCTGTTTTTCCTTTTCCACTCTGTGGTGGTATAAATGGTAAGACTCGTAAAAAAGGCACTTTTTTTCACTCCACAGCTCCACCAGTTTCTCCTCCTGTTGTACAGTCCAGGAGAACCAGTTTCTGAACCCTCACTGGACTCCCCTCCATGTCTAACTTTGTTAACCGCCAGACATTCCTGCATGCTCGCGCGCCTTGTTGGAGGAGCTGCACGCGGTGGCGCGTTTTTTTCCGTTTGGTGGTAAAAAGAGCTTTCCTATTGGTTGTCAACAATGTTCACATGACTATTTGCGTGAGCCAAGACTTCAGACTTATGATAATATTAAACACGTTTGATTTTATCGGAACGCTAGGACGAGAAAAAGACTGACTTAAACCAGCAGTCTTGACCACCTTACACTAAACGATCGAGATGACTCGAGCATGACTCAACTCCAGCAAGACTCCAATGATTTTGTTCCGACACTGGAAATTTGACTGCAACATTAAAATCGCTTGAAAATCGATTTGGTGTAAGGTCAGCATTAGGTGTACTCCACAAGTTTGAGCTGAACATCTGCAGCCGAGTGTGCTTTGCATTATGGTATGCGGCAGATGGCGTAAACAGAGAATTGGAGAACTGTAGCAGCTAACAGGGCGAGCACAATGAAGCGAGGTCTCTCTTGGACTAGCAGTGAGGGACAATGTCTACTTGATGTTTGGAGTGAGCTGGGTGGTCTGCAGGTCTACTTTACTTTATTATCTATCCTAGCTATGAACAGATGCTGTCTCTGCCGTTGATCCGTGCTACGCTCTACAAGAAATGTGCAATAGTTTGGGAAAACCGGATCTTCTCCCTGTGTTTACTTTCTTGCTCGCACGCCAGATAGTTCTGACCAATCAGAGGAGACAACGTGCTCACGTGGTTTGTTGGGGCGCATTTTGGTGCGTTTCGGTTTTTGCCTGTGTGAAAACAAACTTAACCGAGGAGGAAACACTCCAAGTAAGTGAACTCAGTAACTGATCCAGACTAGTGAAACGAACTACAGGTGTGAAAACGCCCGTTGCAATTATAGACTAAACTAAACTAAACTAACACGCAAACAGCTGCACGTTTCATGTCTTTCATTGAACACATTGAGTAACAGCCACTGTGCAGCCTAGAAAAAGTAAGTGGGCTCCTGTCTTAATGCCTTCTCCAAGAGCTTATTGGCAGAAGGTGTTTAAGTGAAGAAGAGAGAGAGAGATATGAGGTTGGAAGTGTGGGTTTAACAGGTGCTTTGCTTCTCAAACACAGGCAGCACGCAAAGCCTGGTTACAGAGTAGCCTGTTCTTTTCAAGAAAGGTTAGTGTGAACTTGACACAAACAGTTTTCAGAAGAGCTCAGAAGACGCGTCGCAGAGACGAAGGAAGCTGGAAAAGGTTGCAAAAGCCTATGTGTGCATCAGTTCACGGTTTGACAGATAGTCTGCAAATGGAGAGACCTCAGGACTGTCGTTGCTACCGCTAGGAGATCCTGTTAAGATCACTCCAGCAGCACAGTGGCCCATCCTAAAAACAGTGAGAATGAACAAAGTTAACAACAGAAAACCTACAGACTCTACAAACTGTAAAAATCCTTCTCCGTGTCTCCACACTGAACAAGAACAGGATTCATGGAACCCTAACCTTGAAGGAAGCTTCTCAAGAAGCCCAAAACCACATGAATGCTCCACAGTGCTTTTGGGAGAAACAGTTCAGTGTTTGGAGGGAAAAGACGAGATGCAGTGATAAGACCTGAAGAGGACTGTGTAAGCAAGGCATCCCAGGAATACTGATGAAGTGAAATGCGTTTACAGGGAGGAATGGTCCGAAATTCCTCCTCAACATTGTGGGAATCTTTGCTGCTACAGGAAATGTTTGGTGGAGGTGATGCTACAACAGGTTATTAAAGTCAAGGGTTTATTTACTTTGTCCAGGCTGCACTGTGGAGGTTAACTCAGAGTTCTCAATAGAAGGCATATAAGAATAGATAATGATCAGATCACATTTATTAGTAATCAATACAGAAATCTAGGTAATTCCAAATAATTCACTTACTTTTTTTATGCTACTGTAACTATTTCCCAGACTTGAATTATACTAACAAGAACCGAAACAATCAAAAGAATAAACATTTATAAATCAATATAAGATTTTTTTTCAAGTAAAGAATCGTAGCTCTGTTGACCCCATTTAACACTGATTACTTTAAAATCTACTCCTACTTTGTACACTCAGTGTCCATCTTATCAGCTCCACTCACCATATAATAACACTTTGTAGTTCTACACTTACAGACTGTAGTCCATCTGTTTCACTGCTCTTCAATAGTCAGGACCCTCACAGGACCACCACAGAGCAGGTATTATTTGGGAGGTGGATCATTCTTAACACTGCAGGGGGTGGTCTCAAAAAAAAGTTTTAAAAAAAAGTTTGAATGTTGTCAGTGTTATAATTTTTTTTAAGTTTTAATTCTGCTTTGGCCATGTTTATAAACTTTGTGCTTGTTGGTAGGTGTTGCTGAGCATTATTAGAGTAAATCCATGCCATCGAGTCACATTCCACAGTCCTACCTCACCCACTAAACAAGTTCTCTGTAAGGCTGTGTAGATCAGGCCTGTGTCTCTATGCGTAGGTCAGAGCTAGACAAATGGACTGGAATCTGGAAGGACATTGTCCTCATTCGTTAAGTGAAAGTAATGGCTGGGGATGGGGTGGCAAGGTGGGGTCAAGAGGGCACAATGACTGCTGAGCTAACAGAGACCCACGATCACTAGCACTACGCTGAATGATGGAGGAGAGAGAGACCAGTTGTGCTGTCTATACTGGTAATGTGGTAGTAAATGCAGAGTTAATAATAATTCTGTTGATAATAACATTCTGAAGAAATAACCCGATAAGTTATGTTTTCTGTCTGTGTCTGAGTTCTGGAGATGTATCGATTGAGTTTAACTTGTACAGGTTGTGAGTGAATGTTGCTCCACACTGTAGATGTGAGTGAAGGTTTCACGTGTTGAGTGTGTGTGTGTGTGTGTTCAGATGGGGTGAGGGGGGTAAATGTGCTTGGCTGTAGGCAGTGTGTGTGTAGTGTGAGGCTCAGGCTGTGGGGCTGGACTGCAGTGGCCTTGAGCAGTGCTGACCTGCAGGAGGGGATGAAATATTGAGTGTGCTCGGGGCTGCGGATGGAGGCTCCACTGCTTCTCTCAGCCCCCCAAAAAAACGGCTTCTGCTTGAACCATCCCCCGCCCCCATGCCCACCCACCCACCCCCCCAAAAAATATACAGCACAACAAAACAGACAGACAGTCTGTAGAAGTGATGGTAGTTATAGAGTCAAAAACAACCATAATAATAATAATAATAATAATAATAATAATAATAATAATAATAATAATAATAATAATAATAATAATAATAATAATAATAATAATAGTAATAAAGAATGATAACTAATAGTGATAATAAAATATCTTATTATTTCTCTCACTCTTTCTGCTTCTTTGTAGCACCCCCTTTCCCTCCTTCTTTCTGTCGGTCTCTTTTTGAAGATTTCCTTTTCTATTTCTGACCCTTCGCTCTCTCTATTTTCTTTTTTTTTTATTTCTTTGCTCTCATTTGCACTTTTAATCTCCCTCATCATTTTCTTTCTTTCTTTCTTTCTTTCTTTCTTTCTTTCTTTCTTTCTTTCTTTCTTTCTTGTTCAGTCTCATGTATATATCTCTTTCACTCTTGTTTCAATCTCTGTTTTTGTTTCTGTCTCTCTTTTTCACTCTTTCTTTCTTTCGTTCTTTATGTCTGTCTTTTCTCTCTCTATTGCTATTCTCTCCTCTTTCTTTCTTTCTTTCTTTGTAAATCTCACTTATATATATCTCTCTCACTCTTGTTTGCATCTCTGTTCTTGTTTCTATCTCTTTCTTTCTTTCTTTTTTTCTTTCTGTCCCCTTTTCTTTCTCTATTGCTTATCTCA
Source organism: Megaleporinus macrocephalus (assembly GCA_021613375.1). Classification (NCBI taxonomy): domain Eukaryota; kingdom Metazoa; phylum Chordata; class Actinopteri; order Characiformes; family Anostomidae; genus Megaleporinus; species Megaleporinus macrocephalus. Next base: position 12,621,091 of record CM038715.1, on the reverse strand, counting down.
CCTCTTTCTTTCTTTCTTTCTTTCTTTCTTTCTTTCTTTCTTTCTTTCTTTCTTTCTTTCTTTCTTGGTAAATCTCACTTATATATTTGTCACTATATATATTTGTCTCACTCATGTTTGCATCTTTGTTTCTTGTTTCAGTCTCTTTCTTTTTTTATCCCCCCTTTCTCTCTCTTTTGCAATTCACTCCTCTTTCTTTCTTTCTTTCTTTCTTTCTTTCTTTCTTTCATTTTTTTCTTTTTTTCTTTCCCCATTTTCTCTCTCTATTGCTCTTCTCACCTCTTTCTTTCTTTCTTTCTTTCTTTCTTTCTTTCTTTCTTTCTTTCTGTATTTCTATATTACTGTCCCCCTTCTCTCTCTCTATTGCTTTTTTCACCTTTCTTTCTTTCTTTCTTTCTTTCTTTCTTTCTTTCTTTCTTTCTTTCTTTCTTTCTTTCTTATTCTGTCTTTTCTCTCTCTCCCTTTCTCTCTCTCTCTCTCTCTCTCTCTCTCTCTCTCTCTCTCTTAATCAGGCCGGTGCAGGAGGCCACACTCCTGTGAGCTGGACTCAGTTTAGTACAGTTGAAAGAGCACATCAGCTCGTGCTGCTCCCTCTGAGGGCTGATAATATGGCTCCTTTTACCTGTTAAGAGCTAGTGAGGCGTCCCGCCTCAGTTTAAATGAACTTCAGAGAGACAGGGGCTGACAGAAACACACAGCAAGCTCAACTCTTTGACTGGCGGCTCTCACAGGCATTCACTTTCTCTCTCTCTTTCTCTTTCTCGTTCTCTCTCTCTCTCTCTCTTTCTCTCTCTCTTTTTCCACCTACTGACTCTCTGACTTTTCTCCATCTCTTAATGGTACAGTAATGGCCTAAACACAGCAACCCACCCTTCGCATAACACAGCACTCTAATAACACTGGCTTCTTAAAGACACAAGCTGGGTCCATATTTAGGAGGTGGACAGCTTACATACCTGTGATCATTTAATGTGCTTCTAAATTGACGTGTGTGTGTGAGAGAGAGAGGGAGAGAGAGAGAATGAATGAGTGATCTAGACCCTTAGTGTATTAAAGCATGTGTGAAAGTGAGAGCGTTACGGGTTGCCTTCCTAGGTTTCTGTAGTTCTGAATAGCAATGAGCGAAAAAAGAGGATTCTTCATTCAGCCTGGAAAGCACTAATAGCCTGTATGATGAGACTTTATCTATAGTTTGTGCATATAATCACCAAACTAAAGAGGGCAAGCTCAGGGGCGCCAGTTCACTGGCTGACATTTGACATCTTTATAATTAACTCAGAAGGTCTGATCTCTTTCTTCAAATGACGTGCACATCTACTCTATTTAATATGCTCATAAGCAGGCATGTATTATTCAAACATGCAAATGAGCTCTGACCAGAAAACAGACTTTTTGACACAGGTTTTCACGATGTGCCGACGGTGGGATCGCCTCTGACTGATAATAAACGCTGCTGGAACTCCCAACCTGCATAATGACTCCAGCTTTTTTCTCTCTCTGTCTATCTTTCTTTACTGTTGTTGTTGCTCTGTGTCTAACTTTTTGAGTTCACCATTTTATTTTCGCAGTGAACCCGCGTTCACCTGAGGACACGCTGCAGAAAGGTGCTTATTTGGGCGAGAGAAATATGATAAGTCTGTGCATGTGACAAGCTGGCTGACCCTTCCAGACCCTAGGTGTTTAAAAGAAGAAAACAGCCACCGTCGGGAGTGGATGACTCTGCTTTAAGGCATCTAGGCCTGGGCCTGGCTGACCACTTCTAAAATGCGAGGTGTTTAGAGGAGGCTGTAGCTGTTTTTGCTTAAGCTGGGCTTTTTAAGGATGTGGTGTGGAGCAGGGGGCACAGAGAAAGGCTCTCTTATGTTCACTTTTGGGTTGAGTTGGTTTGGAGAGGGGGCTGCTGGACTAGACTTTGGCTTCACTGAGCCGGTAACCAGTACACGAGCCCACTGCCCACAGCAGAGCTCTCTGAAAGCTGTCTGTCTCCTGCTCACACATGAGGCAAAGCAAGCTGAGAGCTTCAATTCAGACTCCTCTACTGCTTTTCACTGCTTTTATTATTCACTCAGGTATGGGACAGCATATGAAACTATAGAATGCAGGGTACTGTATATAAAACAGATAGATAGATAGATAGATAGATAGAGAGATAGAGAGATAGATAGATAGATAGAGAGATAGAGAGATAGAGAGATAGATGTCATAGTGTTGCAGGATTTGGCCAAGAGGAAGCATGTATAAATTAAATAAAAGTGGCCCAAGAATTGAGCCTTGGGGCACAACACAAGTCACTGGTTCTCTCTCAGGTACATTACTTTCTAGTTTGACAAAGTAGGTCCTTTATTGCATAATTGACTGCATGAACTGAACCACTTTAGAACAGTTGCTGAGAGTCGAACCCAGTTTTCAAGCATGTCTACAAGAATTTAACAGATAGATAGATAGATAGATAAATAGATAGATGAACAGACCAAATACGAATAATCTTAGAATGCTTAGAATTGCTGCAGCCTATCAGATAGATATGCTGAATTGTATCCTATACAATTCATTCAAGTCAAATAAATATAAGTATCATCTGCTTGTATAAATTAAATAAAAGTGGCCCAAGAATCGAGCCTTGGGGCACAACAGTCACTGGCACACTGGCAATCTCAGGTACATTACTTTCTAATTTGACAAAGTATGTCCTTTATTGCATAATTAACTGTGTGAACTGATCCTGATAGATAGATATATAAATATATATATATATATATATATATATATATATATATATATATATATATATATATATATATATATATATATAGATAGATAGATAGATAGATAGATATATAGAGTAGAGAGATAGATAGATAGATAGATAGATAGATAGATAGATAGATAATAATATATAATACACTAATATGTGATGGTGCAGTAAAGAGTGGGGGAAAGAGCAGGAGAAGGTGAGTGTAAGAACTGTAAACGAAGGGAAAGAGTGCCCACATGTTTGTTTTTTGGGGTTTGTTGCAGATATTGAACAGGATCAACAGCACCTCTCCTTTTTCCTTAAAGGATGTAAACATTTGTAAATTTGGGCTCGCGTGCGTCTGGGCGGATCAGTTTCGCTGGTCTGTGGGGCTTTATCGAGTGTGCTATTGTTGATCTGTGTGTAAATCCCCGCGTGCCCTCTCAGTGCCTGGAGCCAGCCCCCAGCTCATCTCCTCCCTGCTGCGCTCCCTCCCTCTCTCCACTGCTCTCCCTCCATCTACCTGGCCTGCATTCACTCCATCTCTCACTCCAGCTCCTGCTTTCTTCCTCACGCCACTCGCTCTGCCTTCCTAATTTTCCATCTGTCTTCTTTTTTTAAACTTTTCACACCTCATCTCTGTCTCTTCATCTCCCCATCCCTTCTAGTAAGAACATATGAACACTTCTGCCTTTCTTCATCCTCCCATCTTGAAATGATCCTGTTTTGTTTTATGTTTGTGCTTGTCTCTAGCGTCGGCTTGTGAACGCCATGCTGTTCTCATTGCTGTAGTATTTGGAACAGCAATGACACAGCGAGTGTGGAAACTGGAGGGAAACTGGTGTGGTGAAGTGGAATGCCACGATTGATGGCGATGTTACATTTCGCAGCATATGTGACACCACTATACATCACTCTATCTGGCCTGGTTGGATGACAGGTTTTACGGCCATCGTGCTGCTTTTTGTTAGTACGTCAGCAAAACATTTCTGGTGAAATTTAATAGTGTCATGTTATATAATTACGTTTTCATTGAACTTTTAACCCTAATGTTCCTCAAGAGGGCACACAATGAGGACAAAATACTAGAGTTGTGATTATGTGGCAACATACTGTGATTGGGATGCGCCTTGCAATGTACTGAAAACACACTGGTGAATTAATAATGTGGCATTATTTATTATTTGAACCAAAACTATTTACTTTTATTGGGTTGCATGAACATCTTGATTTGTCAAAACATCCACAGAAACTTTCAGTAATAAATCTGATTGATTACATCACACAGTAAGAAATTTCATTGGTTAGACAGCTCATTTGCAGCAGTGCCCAAAAACAGTATTGCAATAACAGCTAATAAACAATACATAGTTCCTATGAAACTAATATGTAAGTTACGAAGTTATGAGAGTGAGGACCTAAAATAAGCCTCCACCTTTGGATCCTTGTGGTTTGAGGGGTTAAATTAGGGACCTTCTTATGTGCGGGTAGGGGATGTTGACAGCCCTGTAGGTAAGTATTTGGTCATTGTAATTTCATTCGACTATGTCTTATCCAGCGTTTGATGTGGATGTAAAACCCGCCTCTATTGTCACAGGCGATTGAGGCCATTTTGTCAAGCAGTGTTCCATTAGACTTTTCCCCTCCTCTCTGCTTTGTCTTTGTCTTCTCTCATCTTTATTTGTGAGTCAAATCTCCTTCAGGTTCCTGCAGCTCACGCCGGCTTTGTTTCACTAGATTGTCACCTTTCACATTCTGTGTGTTCTCCAGCGGTTGAGGATGAGGAGGCAGCCTGATGAAGAGGTTTTTACAAACAAAGGTTCCTAAATGTTCCTAAACCTCTGCAAAACTGAAACCATTCACTGAACAGATGTTTAGGGAGGCTCTTCAATGGCCTCCTTTTTTTTACCTTGTTAGTTTCAGTTCCAGGTCATATTAAGCACTGTTTCATCCCACAGAGACTTTTACCAGCCTCTAAAACATCCTCGGAGTTTTGATTACATCACCATGCACCAGTGGGTGGGAAACAGTAATAACTAATAATATAATTTTCTACCTCCCCCTCCCACCACCAGCTGCCCGTGATCAAGTAAGTAGCATAGGAGCATCTTTGAAACCCTCCCTAAGATCATTTTCCCAGTGACGAACCTTCAGGCCTTTTAGAGAAGCATGATGATTTCTGTGGAATCATAAAAATGTCTGCAGTTTTTAGTTCATTTAAAGGCACCATCATGCTGGTTCTCTTCCGTTTATTTCATTATCCTCCTATTTTGAGTTTTTGATTGGATTAAATTCATGGCATCCTGGTAGATACAGTTAAGCCAGCTGTTTTGTTGGTTATGACCTCAGGAGCTGGACTGAGGGCCTAACTTATGACATTAACCACTAACACAATTAGGAAGTAACAGAGGAATCAGGCAGTCACATTCCAGTGATCACCAGTTTATGAGTACGAATGGCAGTCTGAGCCATGCGTTTCATTAAGTTACTAGAAATGGGGAACACCGGACAGCTCTTTACCGAGTTACTGTAAAACCTGTGCTGAAATCTGTAACAAGCTTCAAATAAAACATGGAATTTCTTTCACACACTTCGGAAGTCTGTGTCTAATCCAGAACAATAAAACTGTTCATGTGCATCACTAAGCGCTAACATGCTACTAGGATCTTATAGGGGCACCAGCAAACACTAGCAATGCCACAGACGTTTTGACATTTATGGCCCAAACTCAGGGTCTGGCTCTAACACTTATTGCCTGCTTCTGCTAGACATGCTGACGGCTCCAGAACTAAAATATTACAAGCCAGTGAGCTATCTTCTCTGTGTATGTCTCTCTCCCTCTATACATATATACATATCCCTCCATATATATATATATATATATATACCACCATATCACCATATATCTTACTATATATCTCATATATCTGTATATCTCTCTATATCATTCTCACTGTCCCTCTCGCCCTCTCTCTATATTTATAGCTCATTTTCTCTATCTTCATTTCTCTTTCTTTCTTCTCTTTCTCTCACAGTTCCATTAAATTCAGTTCACAGAAGCGTTATATGTCTGCGTTACATACATACAAAGCTGCCCAAGGAAAAATAGATTAAGTAAATGAATAAAATAAGAAAATGTGTAATATAAAGAAAATAACAATACAAAATGTAACGTGTTTACAGTGAGAGGTTTGGTAGCAGGTTGGTGGGGTCAGTGGGGTCAGTGGGGTCAGGGTGTGGAGCGTGTTACTCACTGTCCCTCAGGCGGTGACACACTGCCACATATTTAGCACTGAGAGATGTGTCTGGCTGTCTCTCTCTCTCTCTCTCTCTCTCTCTTTTTCTCTTTCTTTCTCACACCCACTCTCTTTTCTCTCTCTCTCTCTTTTTACTTGCCTTCTCTTTCTGCACCCATTGCTCTATCTTTATATCTGTCTCACTAATCCCTCTCTTTCTTTTCTCTCATGTCTCTTTTTCTTTCTCTCATGCACTTTTTCCTCTCCCTCTGTCTCTCCATCTCTCTCTCATTTCTCTTTCGTCTCTCTCCCTTGCTCTCTTTCTCTCTGACCCACTCTCTCTCTCTTTTTACTTGTCTTCTCTTTCTGCACCCATTGCTCTGTCTTTTATCTGTCTCACTAATCCCTCTCTTTCCTTTCTCTCACTTCTTTTTTCTTTCTTTCTTTCTCTCATGCACTTTTTCCTCCCCCTCTGTCTCTCCATCTCTCTCTCTCTCATTTCTCTTTCGTCTCTCTCCCTCGCTCTCTTTCTCTCTGACCCACTCTCTCTTTTTACTTGTCTTCTCTTTCTGCACCCATTGCTCTATCTTTCCATCTGTCTCACTAATCCCTCTCTTTCCTTTCTCTCACTTCTTTTTTCTTTCTTTCTCTCTCTCTTGCACTTTTTCCTCTCACTCTGTCTCTCCATCTCTCTCTCTCATTTCTCTTTCGTCTCTCCCCCTCGCTCTCTCGCTCTCTGACCCACTCTCTCTCTCTTTCTCTCCCTCTCTCTTTCTCTCTCTCTCTCTCCATTTCATCTTATTAAAGCACATGGATTGTCACTGTTATTTACCAAATATAGGCTGACAAAGAAGTGGGAATTTTTTTTCCTGATTGAAGATCAAAGTGGCAAAGTCTCCTCCTCGAATCCCGCCCCTTCTATTAGAGCCCCTTAAGAACAGAGGAAAACATCAATTTCTCACACATCAATGGCGGCTTCATAATCAATTGAAAAAGACACTTGTATGGGGATGCAAATCTTATCTTTGTCTTATTAAAGCTTTTAGAAGATACATGTCGGGATTTAATATTATTAAATAAAAGAGGTCGGTTTTTTAATCTAAAGATGCAGAGGCGTTAGTAATGGTCTAAATCAAAGCCACGGGACTCTCTTAATTACAAGCAGAGTTTTTCTTTCCTTATTAATATTGATAAAATATACTGTGATCTGATCTCTGTGCTTATGATGCATTTTGGAGGTGGTTAATGAACAAAACTAGGCCAGGACATTCATTTCCCGACAGAGGAGAGAGCACCGACGACCCGGCTCGAAAATGAGTTTTCACTCCGACCATTAATATGAACAAAAGCTTCTACCTCTGCCACATGCCTTTCAAGTGAGCTCAAACCTCTCTCTCTCTCTCTCTCTCTCTCTCTCTCCCTTCCACCAGTTTAGTTCTTAAGTGGTTTTGCCAGTGTTAATAGCAGGAGCTCTTATATTTGTCTCAGTGTAAAGGACAACAGCTTTGCCCTCAGCCTCGTCTTTATTCGACTCGTGAATTGCTTTCTGGAAGTGTGAGAAGTCTGCTTCCTGTCTGTTTTTGAGCTGAAATAGAGCTCAAGGCTGGCGTGCTGTGAAGGAAAAGTCATAAGCAGTGCAGCCATAATGACAATTCAGAACAGGTCTTCATTATCCACAAGAACCTGAGCACAATAGCATATTCAGAGGTGAACAGTGATTAGTTACAGTTACTTACTTACATACTCTCACGTATATTATGTTTGGATGGGTTTCACATTCAGGGGTGAAAATACTCCAGTCGTTGTACTTTTGTCTCGTTCATTTTCATTCCGTAAGCTTTCCTTTAGACCTTCAAGGTATGTGTTATAAATCAGAACGGCTGTGATTTTATTCGTTTAATTTTCTCACCATTCAGTGGCATTACTGACCATTTTAATAATTTAGTGAAACACAAAAACACCTTAAAAGTGCAATTTGTAAGACGATGCAACATGTTGAAATTATACGCCAAGCAAATAGGGGGCAGCATACAACCACCCCTCTCATAAGAAACGCACAGTCCCTCCTCCTCAGTGTTAGCATGAACAGCTGTTTACTTACCACTCTGGAAGTACAAGTTCAGCATTAAACCTAATATCCAGTGGTAGAAAGCAGCGCCAGTGTTAACTTTAGCTTTACTTCTTTTTGCTGCCAAAAGTGGGTTCTTGATTCAGACGGGCAGTGGTGGTCTGTGTTGTATTTACTCTTTCTTTTATTGGCTAGCTGTTCTTAATTGAGCTAATTGGAAGTAAAACCTTCAACGTGATCTACAAGAGGTTGGAATATGCTGTCAAAGCAGAGTTACTGTGTTACTTGAAGTGCAAAGTGGTATTATGACACCGAATGGCCCGGCGCTAGCTACACAGATGTCTTTGACAGTTAGTTCTTCACATTCTGTTGACAAATTTAGTCCATTTTTGAATGTTTTCCAATAGGTCTAACACATCCACAAAACAAGCAGAAGTTATATATCATATCTGATACATATGAATATCTAATGACACTGACAGATTTAATGCTGAATATATGGATGGATGGTTAAAAATAACAGATAGCTCTTTAAAGACACCCATTTCTGTAAACAAGATCAAATGTTTCAGAGGAACCTTTACATTGATACTGAACCTGTACATTATGTGAACCTTTCAAATGTTCAGAACAACAAAAACAAAAAAGACCACAATTATAAAGTGTTTATTAATGGTTTAAAATTTGTTTATTAATAGATATAAATGAGGTCATTAACACCTTTAAATAATTAAAAAGCAACATATAAATAATAAGGGTAACAGTGGCCAGTTGTTTGTGAATAGTAAACCCACATTTATTTATACAGTTAAACCTCAGATATGATTGGTTACGTTTATCATTGTTTATCATTATTTATCATCATTTATCATCATTTATCATTGGTTATATTTATTATCTTTATCATCAGTCAGCATTTAAACCTGTCAGCGAATCGAATCAAACTTGGATCGTCTTGCTGTGAGCCGACAGTGCTAAGCACTGTTATCTGTTATTTTTTTTTATTATTTGTTTTTTTGTTTGTTTAACTGTTTGTTTGTTTGTTTTTTATGTATCAATTTATTTGTTTATTTTTTTTATTTTAGGGCCCTAAATTCATCCTTGTATTTTCAGCACTTTATTTCTTAAAAAGAAGCCTTGACTGTTAGGACTTGCCTAACGGCGTATATGTCCAGTACTATTGCTGCTATAAATGGTATTGCAGTTATATTCTGGTGTCTGTACAAGCTGTAGCGTTTAAGCTGTAATGGAACATTTGAATAGTAGCAAATAGGAAGCCTATTACAGTCTTGTTTAAAGATGAACATCAGTCATGCCCTCTGACAGTTTGATTTCTTGGGAAGTGTAGGAAAAAGGCCAATATCCTCTTTACAGACTGGAACAGCAGATTTCCCCCCTATGACCCACCATTTTCACTGCTGTTGCTCCATTATTGTATGCAAATGTTGGCGGTGTGAATATTAATAAGTCAAGACTGTTACATAATGCAGGATTAGTGTTTGAAGGAGTGTTTGAGGTTCATGACATGTCAGTTCTATGTACCAAACTCATTTATCCATTGTTTATCATCTACTTATGTTTTACTTTTGACTTTTACTTATGACTTAATTTTCTAATTGTAACTTAGTAAGACTGTGATACAGTTAATCTGGTCTTTTTCCTCCTGTGTCCTTTCAATGGTTATCTTAGTAAAAGCATCTGCATTGTTTTGTCTTCTGATCTTTTTACTTTGGATCAAGATTATATCAGAAATCGAATAACATTGTTGTCAGTTGTCAGTTGAGTCTGCTGAAAGACGCTGGATATACTAAGATGTTCTGCTATGGTTCCACAAGTTCCTCTCAAAACTTGAGTATGTGCTATTTATATAGTTCCACAAAAGTTGTTTTTTGGAAGTGTACTTTTACTTTTACTTGAGCTATTGATTCAAGTAACTGAAGTTACTTTCACTTGAGTATCAGCTGAGGCTTCCCTGCCTTCCTCTAACCATGTTATTTGATTTTGGACATGAAGAAGAAGTGAAGACATGATGCATTGCTTTTAAAGAAAAGGACAAATATGTTTTTAACAGAATAATTTCGCTTCTAAAACAGATATTGACTGAAGCGGTATCCTACACATATAAACCTCCTGCGAAAAAACTGCCCCCTCTCGCCGCTACGAAAGCAAAGAATTCACCTGTGTTTTGTTATTAAAATTTCAGAAACCTGCAGCTACAACTTCCCAAACAAAAGAAAAGCATCTTTTGTTCAGCCGTGTGATAGCCATTGATTGATCTTTGCTCGAAGCGTTCACAGTTGTGATAGAGCCAAAACGTGGGGCAGATTGATTTTCCTGCATTAATTTTTTAATTAGGCCCCTGGTAGCAAAGCCATGCCCGGCTGTACCTTAAAACAAGCCTCAGCAGAGACTCTGATGAGATCTGAGTCTTGGGACCACTTTTCTCCACCTTTCATCCACACCGAACCACTGCTTGAAATGTCTCAGCCCTAAATTTCAGAACTACCAGACTATTTCAGCCTGTCTTTAACTAGACTCATGCAACATGTTAAACACGTCAACACGTCAGTGTCGTCAGAATCTAATCTTATCTCACATTAACCGTAATGTTAATGAACTTCTTCTTTAATAGTGTTCTATGTAGTACCAAATAATGGCCCTGGGTTTTTTACATGGTAGGACTTGTTATTCATTAGCAACAGGAAAACAGTGCAATCTGACTAACCTACTGTTAATATATATAAGTGTGTAACACACAGTAGAACACTAGAGCCATAAAACAGGTTTTCCACCACAGGGAAGAATGATTTATGCTTTCAGGTGGTTCTTTGAATTGTCACAGTTCTACATATGGTACTATCCAAATGTTTTATGCATCCAACATACTATTTAAAACCACTTTTCTTAGGTGTATTCAAGTTTTCTATAAAAATATTTGATCGGAATTGATTTTTTCTCTAATTGCATTGTAAATAATGATAATAATGATTAGTGTTTGGAGTGACGTATACAATTACATACACAATTATATAAAGAATTGTAATAAATAGAGGTAATAGAGGCTTTCCACCACTGGAGATGCTCTTTGAGCAAAGAGGTAGAGTTTGATGGTGAACACTTGCAAAGTTTCTTCTAGACTGGTAAGAAGGAAAGTAGGAGGAGGAGGGACTGTGTATTTCTTTGTTTGTAATGATAAGAAGGAACACCACACAACAGGTTGTTTGACAGATTGCATCATTGTGCACATTGTTCCTTTAACTAAAGCAGGATGAAATAGGATGATAACCAAGTAACATTATTAATAACATTATTATTATAATATTCTATTTGTTTATGATTAGATTTTGCTATATTACAATAATTGTCCATATATAAAAGTAACAGTAAAACAGTAAAAGGAACAGTAAACAGTAAAACAGTAAAAGGAAGAGAGGAAGAGAGGAAGAAATTTGGTATAAATAGTTCTAGTAAACCTAATTGTTTATTAAAATATTTCTGCTCTTGGTCAGCATATATATATATATATATATATATATATATATATATATATATATATATATATATATATATATATATAATTTGTAACAATTGCAAAGAAAAAAAAATATAATATGATAATTAACATAATATAATTACTATTACTATAAACTAATAACTAATACAATACTACAGTCCTATTCAAGTATGCAGTGAGACAATGACAGGAACCATGTAAGATCAAACTTTCTAACACTACCATAGATAAGCAATCTAATAAATGTATTATCAATGCTGACCAAGAGCAGAAATATTTTAATAAACAATCAGGTTTACTAGAACTGATCAGAACTATTTAATACCAAATCTCTTCCTCTCTTCCTTTTACTGTCTCTCTTCTCTCTCTCTCTTTCTCTCTCTCTCTTTCTCCTTTCTCTTTCTTCCTCCCTCTCTCCTGCTCTCTCTCTCTCCCTCTCTCAGCGCTGATTGTCAGACGTTCTTCTGGCCGTTGTTGAAATCTTTTCCTGCTCTTTCTGTGTTTGGAGTCGACCTGCTGTTCTTGTGTCCTGCTCAGGAAGAAGCTCCGCAGCTGAGATGCTCAGCCTCTCTGGGGACAATTGGCCGTGGGGCCCCCCACAACAGCGTACAGCCTCGCCCAAAAACACAAGGCTGTTATTAAAGAAGACTCTCTTTCACTCGGCAGCACAAAGTGGGGTCACAACAGCACTGCCTTTTCCACATGCATCCAATCCAAAGCTTTTGACGTGCCATTGTTTCCTATTCAAACACACCAACATGGCAGGTTCAACAAAGACACAAAGACACAACTCTTCACCTCCACCTCACTCTGTCTCTCTCACTTAACCATCAGCCCACAAACCCCATATAACCCACCAACAAAACCACAAGTATCTACATCTAAACCAACAGAAGCACCATAAAAACCAAGAGACTTCGCTGACATATCCAACCAAAGTGCTTCCTCCGTTTAACATAGGAATCCACAAGAATTCAGCTCATACTCAGCACTCAATACAAAATATTAGCCTGGAATAAATATTACTGTGTACAAACTCTGCTTTTCAATACACTCGCCAGAAAAGATGACTTTCTTTGGATTTGTAATTTTGTAATTTAAAATTATTTGTAACAAATTTATTTTATTTTAAGTTATTTGTAGAACATTTTTATAGTTTTTGTATAAAACTTTTTAAAGAATCTCCATCATAGAGAACTATCTAACCACTTAATATAATATAATATAATAATATTAATATAAGTTGCTTCCAGTATGTAGAAGTTCTTTGCACCTACAAATACAGGTTTAAAAATCCTCTTAAAAAGATTCACTGAAGGGTCTTATTATGGTAATGTGGTATTATTATAGTATTATCTTATTGTATTACTGGTCGTGTTGTTTTTATGAATGTAGTATGATTGTATACATCTTTCAGGGTTTCATTTTAGGCTAACTCTGGCTCATTTACAGTTCTCTGTTTGCAGTTCTGTTCTCTGTGAGTTCTGTTACTGACGAATAAATAAATAAATAAATAAATAAATAAAGAAAGAAAGAAAGAAAGAAATGCTGTTTAAACAAAAAGAGCTCTCTCCAATATGCTAACTTTACAGAAGAGTGCAAATATTATAAGTTAATGTAAAGACATTTTAGTGTAAGAAATTTTAAAGCATTTCTATTGGTTCATTTATCATGAAGTTTTTCTGAATCTGCCCAGCTCAAATGATGTAAAAGAGTAAAAGTGGAGATATGTTTCTTTCTTTGGATATAGAGCTTATATACAAAAACAGCATCTAAAAATGAATGGAAAACAATGAAAGGGCCACTGACATTGACCTGATTCTACAATGTCGAACATGAACTTGACAGTTAAACTCATTTTCAGCCCAAAATCCAAAAGATGCCACCTGTTCTTGATCATGTTGTATAAACAGATGGTCTGAAAATGGTTAGAGGTATATGTGGGTGTATAGCAGTCTCACGTTTTCAAAAATAGAAGCAAAAAACGTTCCTTACTTTAAAATATTCTAGGTAGATTTTGTTCCAAGTAATTCCAGTCTGAACATTGTGAAATGAAGGGCAGCTAGCGGTCCTTAATGATGTTAAAAATAACAGAAAACAGAGATCTGGTATGACAATGAGGATATGAACAGAATGTGTTTTAGCTCGTGTAATTGAGGCAGAAAGCGGTTCAGTGTGCGTCTGGGAGATAACCCCGAGGTCACAGGTTCACCCTGTGTGTAATGTAGAGTTGGTGTGATGGCAGACGTTTTGGTGCATGTGTGACTTGGCTGCAGTTTTCTATACGACCACAGCGAATAAGAGCCATGGATACACACACACTCACTCACTCGCTCACTCACGGTTAAGATGCTCTATCTCAGGTGCTACATGTTTATCCTACTGCTGGCCAAACGCCCCCTGATTAATGACCATCACATCCATGTCTGAAAAAGCATGCTGTTTGTTTTGGAAAACGGAGGCAGCTTTCCTGCACTCCTTCATACATTTCCCACCATACAGTATTCCGGACACAGCAGGGGTGAGGCATAGAGGCTTGGCTGGACCAAGTGTCTGGAGAGGTGAAGTGACCTGGACATAACCTCGGTGTTCCAATTTACAGTTTACACATGACGCAATGTTGTGCCACCCCAAGGAAAGGAAAACAAATTTGAACTTGAAATTTTAAATTAGCTTCATGAATCAGTGTGTTGTTGTCTTTCTCTCTCTCTCTCTCTCTCTCTGTCTATATATATATATATTTGAATTTCTTCTCTTTTAGAAAATTATACATAAATGTCCTCCGTTCTGATTGGCTTCCCTGCATTGCACCTCATTTAAAAAGCAGTCAGGATTGAAAGCTTGAGTTGAGAGCTTGGGTTTAAATGTGCACCGCTAAACTGCTGCGGGCTGAATATGTGAATATATACTACAGCTCTAAATTGCCATAAATTCATGCTTATTCCTCTGTTTTTCCATGATAACAAGTTATTTTCATTTGTTTTATTTAAGATCTCATGTTATTTATATCATTATATCGTTATCATATATATATGATATATGTATATCATATATATATGATAACGATATAATGATATATATATATATAACATTCATTTTCCAATAATAATGATACAAATATTACAAGATATCATGAGAAAACAAATATAATATGCTAAATATCACACGCATAGTAAATTAAAAATGTGGCTTTGCTGTTTATGTTCCATATATGAAACTGTAGGTCTTGCAACATTAACGATGTTTATATGTAACATCAAACCCTTTCCAAAAAGCTAGGAAAATTCTGTTTTCCATGATACGGGCCCTTTAAATATTATGAAAACCTCAGGTTCCCTGAATCATAGATTTGACAGAGCGACTGTGTTGAATTATGAATGCTTCGCATAGAAGAATAGAGAATTGTTTGTAATGTCTGTCTGAATCTTTCACATTTTCATTCACTGAGAAACCAGCATTCAGACTAAAACTGTTGTCTGTAATCTGCTCAAAATAAATAAATAGCTACATGAAACAATTACATGCTTACAAACTGTTAATGAAATTAGCTTGCTCATGTTTTCTGTTTGCTTTTAAAACATGCATCATAAAAGGGATTTTGCATAACCACATAAAGCTAAAATGATTTCCTCTAATATTGTCCCCGGCACACCAAATGTAAAGAGCTATTAGAACCACATTATTGTGGATGCTCAGGTCACTATTCACAAGATATAATTTATCTGAACTCTTCAGGGAGAAAAAAATGCGAAAATGATTAGTGGTCTGTCTCACAATGGGGGAAATTTGCAATTGACTACATGCTGAAAAGGTTAAATGCCAAGTTCCACTTATTAAAGCCAGAAAACTTTATATTGTTTTATTCAGCTAGCTTAGAGGGTATCTGGCATAAATCAGGCTGTTCTTACTATTAAACAGCCTTCTAAAATGCACATATTGTTACTATGAAAACAAGCGGGAAGACCATTAACAGGGCCCATAATGTGCTAATTAAGAACAGAGCCATTTCAGGCGGTATGGGAACATGCAGGCATTGTGGGTAATTAACTGTTTGCACACAGACTTGATTTATGTAGCCCTCCTGCAATAGACTAGCAACTAGGGGCTCAGCAGGTACCATCCCTCGCCTCAGAGGAGAGTGCATAGTGACATACGGACCCTCATGGTGCATTCAGAGCTGGAGCGGCTGGTCTGGGGTTAAAACAGAAAATAAAGATTTTAATTTCAAGTGTTTGCTGGGCTGCTTTTGTGAACGTATTTGATGCGGAAAGGCATCCAGATAATGCGTAACCGGGGTTTAACCCGTGAGATGGCCACAGGTTCAGATCCAACCGAACTAAAAGCGAAAGGTTTGGCTTCACAAAGCTGACACGACGCATCCAATCTGAGTGAACTCTCAGTAACCTGTGGAGGCAATCCAGGCAGATGCTGGCTAGGAGCTCTGCTGCTTTGGTCTGGTATCTGCAGGCTCCAGATTTCTGAGCTGAAAAGCAGCAGAGCATCTTTCCGCTGCTGACTGTACACATTGAAGACTATCTGTCTAGTAGCTTATTCTTGTAGCATAGCAGCCTGCAAGTGCATAATTAAAACAAACCAATCTTGTTCTGTCAGCATTATAGAGTCAGTTCCTTTAGTTCTCTCAGGATCATTAAAACAAGCTGCTATACGTTGCTATTATTCAGAATACTAAAACACAGTGTAACAAAATCTGAATTTTTCAGAATTTTAAAACCTTATACTCTGTATGAAAAGCATTTTTTTAATCAAACATACGCACATTGTCAGAAATCCCAATGTAAGTGTATTACAATATGCAACATGATACTGATGTATAATATCACATTTATTATGCACCACAGCTGCTATTTTACTGAAGGCATAACTGCTATGTGTATACAGGCTGTTATAATGTATTGCTGTGGATCTGTCGGACTGTTGGGCAATCACTCCGTCCAGCAGCACAGAGAGCAGGAATTGAAATGATATACCGCTCCAAATCAAGCAGGAGCTGAACCAGTCTTCACTCCCTCTGAAGCCTGTATGACCTTGATAGCTTGTGTAGACTCCAGCGCTTGGCTCAGAGCAAACTGGACACAGGTTCTTTGAGGAGGAGGCAGCTGAGTATATTAAAAATGATGACCACTGTGCTGGCAGAAGTTATTTTGGGTCATTCATGTACTAAAGAGACAACAGCCATCAGCAAGACAAGACAAAGGGGCAAAAATAATTATTAGAAAAATTTAGCTGAATTACAGATAATTACTTAATTGTTGATGGGAATTTTGACAATAGGCAATAAGGACAAATGTGAGAATTATGCATTTAATGAATAAACCTAAATATTTACATATAATAGACGGATTTTTTTTTCTTCTTCTGTGCACTTAGAACATGTACTGACACAGATATGCAGTGGAGTCCAGGCCCCTGTTCTTTTATTCATCCTGAATGCAGGTAGTCCTCATTAGCCCAGCTGGACACAGCCGACCCTCCTCATCCCACATGCTCAGTACAGGAGCACTGTCTTTACCTACATCACCTCACATGCCAGCATGTAAAAAACAATATATATATATATATATATATATATATATATATATATATATATATATATATATATATATATATATATGCAATGAATTTTTATTATATATAAATATTAAGTTCTGTACTGAAACTGTTTTATTTGTAGATTTAGCTCTTTTTATTTTATTAGAATTAAAATATAATTTCAAAGTAAAATAAGCTCGTGTCGATTTCTTGGTGTATATATATATATGTAATGTTTCATAAATTAAATAAACATAATAAGAATAAGAGAATCGTTTGTATTTACTGTAATCGCGTACAGACTGGTTTTATTTATTTATTTATTTAGTGCAAATAAAAGCATGAAAATCGTGCTAATTCCAGTCGATCACAGAAGAAGGGAATAAACAGGAATCGAGCTGAATTTCCTTTTGTGAGTAGTCCGCTCGGGTGTGCGTGTGTACTGAGAGTCCGAGAGTCTATTTAACTCTCCTTTCTCTCTCTGTGTCTCCAGCTTCCGCCTGATCCGCCATTCCAGCACTAAAGCAAACAGGGCGACTCTCCTAAACTCTGCTGCTCTTCACCAAAGCTGCCTTTTCCTTCCCTGCTTTTCAAACCGCTCTCTCTCTCTCTCTTTCTTTCTCTCTCTCTCTCTCTCTCTCTCCCGTCTGCCCGTTTCCTCAAGCCTTTTTTTTCTCTCCCTCTCTCCACACTCACTCGCTCTCTCTCTCTCTCGCTCTCTCTCTCTCCCCCCAATACTTTCCTGCCCCTCTCTATTTATGAAAACGTCACTTCAAGTCCCTCCCTGTTTGAATCTCATTAGTTTCTTGTGTGTTTCTCCCTGTCAATAATCCCGAATCCAGACTCTCTCTATTTCCATCCCTCTCTATCTGTCAATCAGCGCCGCCTTTGAACTGAAAACCACTCCGACCAACTTCAACTCACTCAATCCGAGCGCCTCGGCTCCATCTCCGGCTTCTTTTTCTGCCAAGATCCCCCCTCTTTTTTAGTTTTCTACTAACCGCCAGTGCTCGGGAAACGCCAGGGCAGACCCCTACAAACTCCAAAAAAAGAGAAAGAACGAAAGAAAGAAAGAAAGAAAGAAAGAAAAAAAATACTCGGGACTCGGGATCGCAAAGATCAAGGCTTTAAAAACTTTGCGTTTTTCGCCCCCCAAAATTGCTCGGGAAAATGCCGCAGCTGAACGGCGGTGGAGGGGACGATCTGGGCGCGAACGATGAAATGATCTCGTTCAAAGACGAAGGAGAGCAGGAAGAAAAGATTTCGGAGAACTCTTCTGCAGAAAGGGATTTAGCAGATGTCAAGTCTTCTCTCGTGAACGAGTCAGAGACGAACCAAAACAGCTCTTCGGACTCCGAGGTAAGCGACGACCAACTCTCGCCACTTTCACTCCGGCAGCGCTCCGTTCTGCTCCACTTTGCGCTGCCTTTTTTTTCTTCTTCTTGCTTTCCTGCTTCTTGTCTGTAAGTTAACTGCTAACGTGAAGCGCTAAATGTGCTGCCTTTGTGCTTTGAGCTGGCTCGCTGAATAAAAGTACAAGCCGAGCCGCTTTTTTGTTGCCAGCGTGTTTCTTAACCGCTCTTCTCTGTGTTTGGTTGCATTGAAGGCGGAAAGACGGCCTCCGCCTAGGTCGGAAACTTTCAGAGACAAAACACGAGAAAGTTTAGAGGAGGGTGAGTGACTCTGCTCTTTTTTCTCTAAAATGCTCTAGACCTTTTCCTTCCATGAGACAAGTACAGCAGGCAGGGCTCATAGCCGTGCTTCTGAAATGCACACTCAGTCAGAGAAAAAGAGAAAGAGAGAAAGAAAGAGAGAGAGAGAGAGAGAAAGAGGGAGTGAGAGGGAAAAAAGTTTTTTTGAAGGTGCCTAAAAAAAGTTTTCTTCTTTTCCCCCCCGCCATGTTAGCTGCGAAAAGGCAAGATGGAGGGCTGTTCAAGAGCCCCCCGTACCCGGGCTATCCATTTATAATGATCCCCGACCTAACGAGCCCCTACCTCCCCAACGGATCACTCTCTCCGACGGCACGCACAGTAAGTGGCTTTATTTCACCCGTTTGTCTTCACGCACACGGACAGCGCACCGCGCTCACACACACACACACACACACGGCGGCGGCGGCGGCGGGGAGGCGAGCAGCGCTAGCAGGAGGAGCGCTGGAGCAAAACTTTGGGAAGTTGGTCGCTGAGGCTATAGCGCTCAGGCTCCCGCTGCAGGGCATGGGCGCTACAGGCTCAGGCTCAGACTCAGGCTCAGCCTGCTCTACAGCACCACTGCTCCACTCCGAGAGCCCGAGAAATCAGTGTATACACAGAGAAAACAACAGTTCAATCACCTCAGCACTGCTGCTGCACTCGATCACTTCACACACAGAAATTTTATTTTAAATTAGACCACATTTACATGACTAATAAACAGAAAAAATATTAATAGACAAACTATTATTATTATTATTATTATTATTATTATTATTATTGTGGTTATTATTGTGATTATTATAAATAAATGCAGAGTGTATTGATCAGTATGGTTTCTCACAATGCACATGCACACAATATGACCTTATTAAACAACACATTTTTTATTTTTTTAATGTTATATATATATATATATATATATATATATATATATATATATATATATATATATATATATATAGTGAATATAGGAGAGAAGCAGTGCACAATGGGGCGGATAGAGGCTGGTCAGCATGGGCACATTGAGCTGTTAAATGGTAATTAGGAGCCTTCAACTCAATGAATGTGAGACTGGCAGAATGTGTGCATAACATTACGCTCTCCAAATCCAGCCGAGTGAAATATTCAGTAGCACTTTTAAGGAAACGTTTACACATTTTATGTGAGTAAACATTTACATAAAATATGCACAGCACATAAAACATTTATGCTTGTATTGACAGCAATTTGCAAAACATGATCGAGCCTTTATGATGAAAGAATTCTGTTTCTATGTGGGACATAACCTGCACGTCCAAATGCACCTGTTTTCTTTTATATTTCAGGTCATTTTTGTTTTCCTAAAGATTAGCATCGCTTGGTGTAATTATGCATGTCTACAAATTTTTTTTTTCCCAGTACACTCCCTCGTCCCAAAGGACATTAGTGGTGCTTTAACAGGGTAATTTTCTTAATACACAGTTGGTATTTATATTAATCATTTTAATGGCAAAGCATTGCTGTGAGATCTAATCATCTGGTGTTACGAGGTTTAAACAAATTGTAGACAAAATGAATCTGGCTCAGTGCCTGAACAGGAATGTTTATTGCTTTTATTTTAGTATTTGGTTTAAAGCAAAAAAAATGAGTATGCACATAAAAAATGTGTAGCTAAAATACAGATAAAAAAAAACTGGTCATGCATGTGTGGTATTTTAAAGGAGGTCTGTTTTGTATATTAGTGAGACATGGTCTCATTGATTCACTGCTCTGTGACTGTGTCTGTCATTGCATGGCCATTGCCAGCATGCTTTCCCAAAGATACTCCTTTGTTGAATTTGGCATTCACATGACGGTGTCTTCTCTCCACCATTCTTCGCTTTCTCTTACACACGGAACTCTTCAGGAGTGTAACACCATTATAACACCATAGAAATTTTTAATTCTAGAGCAATTATTATAATGCCACACCAATTATAGGACTCTGTAATTGACTCTTGTGTATACAGAAACATGCTCACATGGTCGTCCCATACACAGAGAAATTGTGGACACTGAAAACATAAAAATGTATATTCTCTGAACAAATGGAGGAGACACCGAGCACATGCTTTTTTATTTTTTCGTCCTCTGTTGTTGCTGTGTTTTTAGAGGCGGAGGTTAGTTCCAGTGAGAGATGCGGTTGATCCGAAGGTTTTTCTCAGTTTGCTGTTAAATATATATATGCATCTTTCCTTCCACATGACATCATACTGTATGGTTATAATGTAATATCAATCTTCAGCCGTGTGTGGTCAGATATTTTCTGTTAACAAGTCCTCTCAGCTAGGTTTTTTTTTTTGGACATCCCGGTGAATTGTTTTAATGCTTATGATGTTACTGTTAATCTTGTGGTGTAACGACTGTAGTCAGGCCTAGCCGTCTTAGTACTGCAGTCAAGTGCAAGAGCTTTACTGTCCTGTCTTTACCCCCCCTGCCTCCCCCCAAATCCCCCCACCCACCCATCGCTCTGTCTCTCTCCATGAGCCCCACTACCTGTGTGTTGCCTGGGCGTCCAACCCACACAGCTTTGAAGTTGAAAGCCGTTGTATTCATAAACGCATTACTTAAGTCTAGTATAAATAATTCACCTGAGCATCGATTAGCTGTCTTTCTTTTTAACAAACACTCAGGGCTGAACCCTGTGTGGCTGGTGCTGATGCAGTTAAACCTTCATCACCGAGCGCTTCCCTCGATGCTGCCGAGCGCTTGCTGGCCGCGTGCGCGTCCGCGGCGCCTTCCTTCTTATGCACGCCCTCTCTTTTTTTCTAAATTACAATGCACAGGAATAGCAGCGATTTTTTTTGTGTTTTTATTTTTTTTTATTTTACAGTCGTACAAATTGGCCTGTTAGCTGCGCCTCTGTTTTAAGTTAGGGGCGGATTTCCAGACGCGGCTGACGTAAGGTGCTGGTGAGAGGGGGTCGCGTGGCGTGGAGGTCGACGTCTGAAAAGTGACAAAATCTTCAGAATTTTTTTATAAGCTCCTTTGTCAGCTGATTTCTCCTCTCGTGCAATAGTGATGAAATGCCTGTGCTGGAGGCTGGAGCGTGTGCCAGTGGGAAAGAGGGGGAGGAAGAGGAGGGCTGGAATTAGTCTGACCTCCGAGGGCCGTAATAACGGGAAGTTTGCTTTTCCAACTCGCCTTAAAGGGTTTATGACGATTCGGTGGCGTTTAGCGATTTTGACATGAAGCTGCACAGCCGGAGCCGGTCCTGCACAGCCCCCTTCTTCTCTCTTTGGCGATCAAACCCCCCCCCGCCCCCCCCCCCCTGCCCGCCACACACACCCCCAAAACCCTCGCTCTCGGCACACAATAGCCAGTCGGCCCTCTCGGCTGGAGCGGGTCGGAGGCAGGAAGCGCGAGCGCGGCGCGGCGCGGCCGCGGCGGCGGAAAAAGGCGGGCTGCTGTAGGCGAACATCACACCTCAACAGGTCTGAGGCAGAGGCAGAGGCAGTGCACAGGGCTGGCTGGCAGTGCGCAGGCAGGGGGCTTTATGCCCGTAAATCCTCTGGGTTTATTTACTGCCTCTCCGACTTATGAATGTTAAGATATTTGACGCCACCCCTGGCCCCATAATTCCTCAGGCCTGCAGACTTTTGGCAGGGGTTTCGAGTTTCGACGTATAATTATGCGTAGTTTAAAAAAAGAAGCAGAAGAAGAAAAAGAAGTAGAAGAAAGGAAAAAAAACCTGCAACACCCAGTGTCCTCTGCTCTGGTTCTGGAGTAAAGAAAAAGATGTTCCCTGAAATCTGTGGCAATTCCACAGCAAGCCTGGCATGCTGGATTGTGCTGTTGCACAATAGCCCCCCCACCACCACCACCACCACCTCCTTTCTTTCTCTTTGTTTCATTCTTTATGTAGTGCTCTGCCCCTGTGGCATATTTTTTATTATTTTATAATTTTTTTTGTAAATGAAAAACAATTTGTGATTTTTTTGTTAACTGCGAGCTCTTCTAAACGAATGTATTCATTATGGTGAAAATGCAGGCGCGTCTCCTTTTGTTTGGGTTTGGATGAAGAAATCTGAATAGACCACGGCGGTATCTTTCTCGCCATTTTTTACTAATACCTAGACAACAATAGCATATCATATGGATTATGTGTGTTCCGCCGGCGCGCTGAATAGCCTGTCGCGCGAGGTGCAAAAGATAGTTTAATGCGGATTTAGCGGGATAGACTCATACCTTATCAAATTGGCTTTACATGTTAATGGCTCCTAATTGCTATCCGCAGGGGGTTCACTGAGCTACGCGGCCATGTTTTGTGCTGCTCTCCACAAAATACACTCCCGGTTAGTTTAGAAGGTTGCCATCCTTTTGTTTTGCAAATCACTTTTGTTTACAAAGAATGGCGGAAGCAAGTCTCCCTCTTTCTTTTCTCTCTCTCTCTCTCTCTTTTTTTTCTCGTTCTTTCTTCCCTTCTCCTCCTCCTGGTCTCTCTCATCCCACGCAAGAGAGAAACGGTCTCTGTTTTGCTTGGGCTCGATAAACAGCCATAAAAAAAAAAAAAAGTGCAATCTGTTTTGGATTTGAGGGAGTTAAGTTGGGGAGCAAAGTTTGGCACCATTAAACTGAAATTGGGGCCTGCGAGACATTAGCGGCACACAGCACATTCTCAGGGCTTAATTAGTCCGAACTGTAATTGTTCATGGTCTGCCAATAGGAGTAATGCTCAGGAAAAGTGGAGTTGCACTAAATCGGCCCACGGTTTTTAAAACAATAAATCATTCGCATATTTGTGCCGTGATTCAGATGGAGTCTCGACCTCTCCCATCTCGACATGTGGTAAATTGTAAAGTCAATGAATCGCAGATGTAGGGGAGAGAGTGAGAGAGTGAACGAGTACAGTAAGGTTTTGTTAGCGCCTGGCGAATGAATGGAAACGATTTGCGCTGTAAATATATATTTTTTTTGGTTTTCATTTGTTTGTTTATTTATTTCATGATTTTTTTTTTTTTGCTCGGCTCTGTGATCTTTTGATGACGATACCGGTGATGATGATGATGATGATGATGGGCTGCGTCCTTGTTTAGCCGATCTCCTGTGTTGGTGATCTAACGTTTGTTTTTAAACGTGAAGAAAACTACTCCAACGCCAGTGGCTTCGTTATTACACGTATATCAGACAGAGATATTGAATTCCATCCCAAAGCTTTCGCAATATGAAGAGATACCAGAGCCGTAAATAATCTCCTCCTTTCTGGTTCCAAAGTGTTTGTTTGTAAAGCAGTGAACGCCGTGCTGTCCCCTGCCTGATAAATGGAAGCTGTAGCAGTTGTAAATTGTGAGTCTCCTGGAGCAGCGTTGGCTCAGCAGCTGTGTGCTGGTCACCCCTCGGCCCCCCCCCTCTCACCCCAACATCCCCCACCCCCCCATTCATTTCCATAAAGTTCAGCACAAAGATTGCACTGTACATCTGGAATGCAACTTTTGTCATCTGTTAAATATAGGGCTGCTGGCCCACACTGGAGCGGCTCCCCAAAAACATGGAAATCAGATCACTGTCTCTGTGTCCCGCATGTGCGTGTACACAGTCCTGTTCACACGCAGTGTCCATGTACTAATGTGATAGCTTTGTGCAGATGTGGATGTTGAATGTTGTCATTGGTTCGGTGGTAAATCATGTATTTATTGGATTTTAAAAACATGAGACCTTTGCTTATAGGGGAGGATGCATTTACTAGTGGGCTACGCGTTTGCACAGAGAATATTAAAATAATTAAGGTGTTATTTGTTTAGTGACAGTGGTGTTAAAAAGATTTCAGCAAAATGTTTAATCACTCATTGCAAAACCAGGAATTAGTATTTCATAGTAGTAGCAACATTAAAGCTAATCTATTTTTGATTAGGGCTAGAACGATTTCCATGTTTTTTTTATTATCACTATTATTAAATTTGTCATATTGTTTAAGAATGCAAAATTAGTTTTAAATGTTTGCAATTATGATTATTCTATATATATATATATATATATATATATATATATATATATATAATTTATTTATTCTTAAAAATGTATTTAAAATTATGCTGCAAGTGGATGGTGGGCCATGACGTCAGCCAGTAACATAACCGGCCCAATGTCATTTAGTTATTTGAACTCTAATATGCCATTGCTGTTGAATAATAACAGAATAGTGAGTTTTAGGGTAAAGTAGTTTGGGGGGGGGCGGTTAGTGTGCGCTGTTGGCTGGTCTGGAAGGGGGCAGGGAGGTTAAGAAAAGCGGGAAAGGCGGGGGCCGGTGTGCCCGCTGTGGTGGGGTTTTGGGGGGGGCACAGGGTGGATGGTAGGGAGGGAGACGCACAAAGGCCATCTGAAAAGGGTGCATAATTGCTCCTAATGCTGGGGCAATGAGAGCGGCCACAGTTCCTGGTTAGATGTCCAAACAATAGAGCCCCAAGGCCTTGCATTTATCTTCTTTAAAAAAGAAAGGGAAAAAAAAACACAGCGGGGCCGAGAAAAGACAAGGGGGGAGGCGACAAGTTTATAGCCTCGCCTGATGGACAAGCAACGTGTGTGGTTTTTTCTTCTCTTTTAATGATGCGGGCCTGTTCCTTAAGTTATTAGCTCCTCCTGGTTGGTGCCTCGTCATCAGAAGGTCCTGGAGAGAAGCTGGGCTGACGCTGGAATTCGGCAGCGCTGGGCTTTTGTTTGGATTGGAACGTGCTTTGGTTGGGCCAAAGTGCAGACTCACTGACACGCTTTCTGTTGGAAAAGGAGTTGGCCCTCTAACCTTCTTTTTCTGACGAATGAGAAGAGGGCCTGAATTTGCGCTTGTCCGTGTACGCGGTCTTGATAGTTTTACTGTACGCTTATTATGAAAGCTGGCAAAGATAATGGCAATCAATGCCCACGTACAGAGTGCACCCTCAGGACAGGAAGCTTGCCTGACCGTGTGCCACTGTCAGCCAAACGACAGCGTTTCAGTCTCAGGAATAGCCGAATAAATGACAAGTCGCTGTCACTTCCCGCCTGGAAACGGAACCTGAAAGTGGTTGTTTTCACTGCGGTCTCTTACCTCGTCAGCCGACGACGAATGAAAACCTATCAGCGTCTATTTTTGACTTGAAAGGGGGAAGAAGTTGCATATATTAGTCTCTTGTCATTATGTTATTAAGGCCTGCATAAAAAGATGAGGTCTGACCAGCCTCTTCTGTTATTGTTGATTATGTGGGCCTGTTTATTATTCCAAACTATTCTGTGAAATGTTGCTCTTTGATAAGAGAGTGAGCTAATTTGGGATCAGCCCGATGAGGCTGTGTTCAGACACTGATTGCGAATTGAGATTCCAGAAGGTTCTATTGTGGAAGGTGAAATCCTGTTTACCCTCATAATCTGCTCTAATTCCTGTAGATACTTTGGGAGCGTTTTTGTATTGGTAAATCACATAATTGAGAAAGTAATAGGTGATAAAACTCAGCCCATGTATTTTTAATCTTCTAATTAAACTTTTAATTGCTGCCGGATCGGCTCAGAGCAAAGCCCTGAGAATGTGTTGAATACATGCGAGCGTACACAAACGCCGGGCGAGCTGATTGTCTAGTCGGGGAAGTGCGTTCCTTACTGAGGGGAAGGTGAGGAAAATCCTCCTTTAGGGGGTGAACGGAGGAAGTGAATTAATAAAATCATTTATTTTATAGCTTAATAGGAAATGTGGAGGGGATTAATGTATTTATATAGAAATAATCTAAAAAGACCTCTGTTTCTCAGCCAGTTGAACTTTGCCGGTGTGGTTTGTCCTGCTGTCACTGATAAACCCACTTGTAAACACACGTGTTCTGCCCTGACTCATAGGCATGAAATGGTGCCTAACCTGGCGTCTTGTAGATAGAGCCCGTGCATTCAGTAATTCCATCCCATTCCGTCTCAGGCAGGCAGACAATGTAGATAACGTTTTATGTGATTAGCACTTTTTTTGCCGTCACATGACTAGGGCCCTCTGGGGTGCCTTTCTGCAGGTTTTGTTAGTGCTGGGCTTAAAACTATAAACCAGAGACTCAGATCAATAGAGCTCGCTGTACTTCCGCTCACATGCTCTGCTGTTAGCAGTGTTTTGCGAGCGCGTGCTGTAGGTAGGAAGTGCATTCTCTGCTATGGAGAAGCCCAGATCAGCTGTCGCTCACTACTATCTCATTAGAGAGCGGTGTGAAAACTCAGCGTAGTCGATTCCAGAACTCAGGGAATTGACTTCCCATGCTGAGTGAATTGTCAATTACATACCAAGGGGGGGTAAATTGAATGGAAGTGTATCTGTGGCTGACTGGCCCAGGGGTACGGGGAATGTGGCTGACATTAGGTAGCGGCCAGTGATGTGGAGCCAGATTGTAATGATGTGCTCTCATCTCAAGGGTGTGAGGCTCAGCACAATGGCACAGGAGGCATGTAATCCAACGGCGCTTCGTGTTTAATGGAGATGATGAGCGCCTGTCACTGATAGTAAATAGTAATCTGTCTGTGCTGGCTATCTGACAGAGGCAAAAGAGGGAGTGATGAGTTGGGAGTCATTTATAAGGAAAGAGGGCCTAATCCTGACCTGAGGCTGTTGGCTTTGGACGCTGGACAGTTTTAGCCGTGCCGCGCGGGCGGTCACGTGACCGTGGCAGCGTTCCTGCCCTTTAGAACGTAGTTTTTCTTTATCTCCAGCTTTACTGCTCCTCTATCTTTATGAGCCATCCACACTTTGCATTTTTGAAATATCAGTGGAGATAAATTGCCTGCTTTGTCATAACAGGTGGCGTCTAATGGCAGGAGTTCAGGTCAGGGGCTAAACGTTCCTGGCTCCAGCTCTTTGCCTAGGACTCGTACACCAGCTTCATTTCTTCTGCGATTAAGATAGAAGGAAGTGGTTGCTGGACTAGTAAGCGTGACGTGTTAAACACTGTCCTTATGAGCTGAGGGTGCTCCTGGCCTGTATGTTCCCAGCCTCTGTCCCGAGCTCTGCTGGGTTAGTACCACAGAGAGCAGATGTTTGGTAGGGAGCACGCTGTGGAATTCAGAGCTGTTTAAACAGTGGGCTGTCTCAGCACAAGCCTGAAGGACTGCAGGGAAGGAAGTCCTCAGTGTTTACATAGCCCAATTGTCCTGCGGGCCCCGCAGTGTCTAATGCACTACTGTTCAAACACTCAAGAGTGTAGAGATGACCCCTACTGCAGCCTTAGCCACAAGCCCCAAGATGGTCTCCTTTGTGTGTATATGTGTGTACGTGCATTTGTTTGCGTTTGTGTACCTCTGTTTGGAAGCGCCGAAAGTTGTGGAGTCAGGATCTATAGTTGCAGGCCCCATTTACTCCTCGGGATGTTGTTTGCTAGAGCCTAGTGGTTTGGGTGATTGATATTGAAGTGCGGCTAAGCTCAATTCATCTCAGTAAGCAGGGCAGCGAAGAGAGTGGAGGAAGAAAGACGACGCAAGAGAAAGATAGAAATCCCCTTTGCTTCACCAGGACCACGCACGCAAGGGAGCTAGACATTGACATACGGGGGAATCAGCTAATTGTTGTTTGAATTACCTGTTGTGATCCAATGACAAATCTCCCCCACTCCTGCCGTTGGAGCGGAAAATGTAGCCCCGGATTGGCATGATGTTAGCAAGTGTGTAAAGCGCGCTTCAACAAGATGGATAAACGCAATTATTGGGCAGACCTGGAAAAGGAAAATCCATTTAAAGCCTGTAACGCTAAGCAGGGGCCGTGGTTAATTCATTTGGCCAATTTGTGGGTGATGTACGAGTGTCAGGGCACATTAGCCAGGGGGAGCACGTGTGCATGACCGTGGACCGTCTGCGTATGTGTGTGTTTGTGCCTGGCAGGGGGGGTGTGTGGTTGTGCTTGTGTTGTTGGAGATAGTCTCCTTTGGACCTGCCCCCTCCTTCTCCTTATTTTGCCATCACCCCTCCTCCTGTCATTTCACTGGGATAATACAAATGGACCCAGAGCTTCAGAATGACAAAAAGATACACTGAGTGCGGGAGAGCGGCATGGCCGTGCAAATGAGGCAGGGAGGACGGTGCGGCCCGCTGAGCAGCCTCAGCAGCTGCAGCACTACATGCACCTCTAGAGTCTTCAGTCAGGACATCTTTGTTGCCTTACAGTTCACATATATACGCTGACGCTGCCTCCTCCTCTGTGGACGTCGGTAACTCCCATTATTTGAAAGGGAGGCTGAGGTCAAGAGGGACAACGTTCTGTGGTCCATGCTAACCCACTTTGCCTCCAGCACTCCAAGTGAACTCTCTGAAACTTACAATTAAATTACAGTTACTGCATGGATGCTGCTATTTACTGTAGGCACACAAGACCTAAGTTGTTGTCATGTGCAGCTTGCTGGAGACCAGAGATGTTTCCATGTCTACTCTTTCCATGATTCTTCTGCAAGGCCCAGCAATGTTCGTGTTTGAAATGGGTATTTTCCGAGAAGAGAAAAGCCTATACTGTTGAAACACAGAGTTTCGTAGAGCTGTTCATTTGTTTGTGCGGACTGGGATGTCATATTGTTTTGTTGTGGCTTATCTGTCCTTGCGCCTCATGTCTTTATCTGTTGGAGTGGAGGAATTCACTCTGCTCTGAGTGTGTGATGTCTCGTGGGTGAAAAACCACTTGACAGTTACGCAAGATGAGCTGTATGCAAACGCAGCGGTCACAGCGTGGGGAGAGCGAGGAGGAAAGAGGCGTCGGTTTACAGCTTGCGGCCGCAGATTGAACCACGGATTTTTCAGATAGCAGAGTCGTGGCGCTGGTGGGCGGATAGTGGGGGAATGTTGGGTTTCACTATCACCAAACACCGCGGCTAAGGTAGGGAGGCAGGAGAAGAAGTGGTAGGGTCGTGTCTCACGGCCCGTGCGCACGGCCGGCCGGCTTCTGTGTTCGGGGAGAAGAAGGGCTCCTCTCTGGTCACCTGACCGCACGCCTCTCGGGTACTGAGGTCAGGAAACGATAGCTGACTCAGGGAGCTGGCCAAGCGGCCCCCTCGCAGCTGCTGTGTGGCCCATGGCCTCGAAACCCAGGCCTCTGGGGCCAGAGTCTAAGAGGACAGGGAGATCAACACTTGGGAAACCACTTGTGTAGCTCTTTGTGGTCTCAGTAAAGCTCCTTCAGTGTGCAGATGTGATACTGGTGGCTGCTAGATGCACCTTCTCTGTGCTAGAGTCTTTCCTACGAACAGAAGCAGAACTCCTTAAAGATCATGGGTTCTGGACTATTTTCGGAAACATCTCATTTCAGCAGTCCGATGGACATGTGGGCAATTTCCGGCTTGCTCCCTGCGCTTGGCTTTCCACAGGAAGTTTTTTCTTTTAAATCCCCAAGCGCGTATACTAGGAAGCCCCTGCTTTACATTTTCCAGATCTCCTCTTTGGAACCCTAACCCTTCTGGTTCTGGACACCATGCAGTTGGGTTGGAGTGACATCTCTTCCTTCCATCTCCATCTCTCACACACCCTGACACAAGAACAACTGCAAGCTGCAGCCTGTAGGGCAGTGGAATTCCTCGCCCAGACTCAGCTCAGACTATTCTATATGCTCCTCAGATCATTTTACAGCGATAGACGTGCCTCCTGACGCAAGTGTTCCCATTAGGGGGAGGCTGGCTGCGCTTATTAAGGGTAAAGGAGGGGGGCGGACAAATGTTTTAACCACCCATTTCATAAGGATTCAAACATGAGAAGGCCTTAAAATAATTTGGCTTCAGGGGAGAAAGGGCAAGACTATAGTCCCGTTCACCTTTTGGCCCCTGTCCGCTAGGGGACAATAATGCGTCTGGAAACACAATAACAGGACGCGTCCCTTGTTTTGTTGTATGCCATACGAAAGTGAAAATGGTAGCGTAGGGGAGCATTGTGACATGTCCTCCGATAGTTAGAGCAGATTTATTGCCCTGGTGCAAGACGGAGGAGCTGCGCCCCTCAACGGCATGAAGCACTTCCTCCCTATGTGGTATCTGATACCCAGGGGCCTGGCCAGGACATGCACCAATCAGAGATCCATTAACACCAAGCAACGCAACAGGTGACCAATCAGACCCAGCTGTATGCCAGAGAAGACAGGCTCCAAATATTTTTATTGGTGTTATTATGGGTGATGGCATTGGGCTTAGCGTTGGTACGTAATGACGCTGGGTAAATGGTGGAGTCGCTGTTCCTGTCGCCAGTGGAGGCATTGTTTCAGTGCTGGCATGGACGTCCCTTTCCCAGATGTCACTGACTGTAATTTATGTTGAGGGCTTGATGGGGAGGTTGCATAGTTTAACGCTCGGGGAGCTGTGGTCTGAGACGCTGGAAGAAACGACCACTAATTGTTGACAGAAGCCAGTGGCAGAGAGAGTGGAGGAGGATGAATGGAGCTCTGGCAGCGAGGCTGTGGACTAGAACTCGCTGCTGGGTTTTCAGGAAAGAATGGATTCCTGGGATGCTCCCCAAAGACAAACCGCGGTGCCGAGTAAAGCCCGTAAACCAAACTCGTTCCCTCTTTTAAGAAAAGAACACTTTCGTCACTTCTCAATTGCGCTTGTTATGTGGTTTACCACACCGAGTTGTTTCGAAAGGCCCAGTCCGACACAGGCTTGCGCTTTTTTTTTTTTTTCTTAGGATAATAAGGGTCTACATTTGTTTTCACTGATTATAAAATTATTCATTTAAAACAAAGCCAGTCCTGCTCTTCTGTTTCTTCACGCCTTCTTGATCTCCGTCACAGATGCTGGGCAAGAGGCCGCATCTGCTTTCTCTAGTCGGTCAAGCAAATCCTGCTCTGTGGAGTTGTTGTTTGCTGTAATTTAGCAAATAACATCAGTAATGATTCAATTGGGCATACAGTCTTTGGGAGACGAGCCTGTGGGCCATCTGTCTGGTGGGATTACTCTTTCTGCGTAATTAAAAGTGTGACCCTGGGAGAAGAGAGGGCACGGCATGAAGCTGAGTGGTGCAGGCTCTCTTTGGACCTGGGGAGGAGGGGGTGTGGGGTGAAAGGAAGAGCTTCAGCGCGGAGCTAAAGATAGCATGTGTAACAGAGTGCAGCAGAAGTGGCAGTCTCCTTTACACGGATCTGTGTGTGCGTATGCATGTGTTCAAACCCGCCAGCCTGGCTTATTTGACGCGGGTTTAGTTGGGCAGGGCAGACACACTTAAAGTCCAAGTGATCCCTGTGTGCAGTCGGTGTGTCCAGAAGGGTGCGGAGAGGCTGGGGGATGAGGGCTCCTGCTTTCTCTCTGATTTCACGTGCGCTCTTGTTTTGACTCCTGAGCCTCGGCTTCTCTTGGACACTTTCCAGAGACGCCGAGCCTGCTTTTTTTCAGGGCTCCTTCAGAACCAGAGTGAAGGGCCCTGGTCGGGGCCTGCAATTGGATTTCGGATTTGATCTTGTTGTGCGTAGTAAACAGGACATTAAAGACAGGAGCGCGGGGCCTAATGAGTGTGCCTGTGCGTTAGCATGTGTTTTGGTGGAGTTACACGCCCCTCCTTTCCCCATGAACGTTAGACACGGACCACTTGGCTATCTCTATGTATCTCGTACTCTCGCTCTCGGCCTCTTTGTGTCCCCGTCTGTGTCTCTGTCTCTCGCTCACACACACAAACAGGATGTGGGGCTGAAAAAGACATTAGACATGTAACCAGTAAGGGCTGGATGGCGTTAACCGACACTTCCGCCCAGAGGAAAAGTGGGGTTAAAAAAAAGAGAAGGCGAACAAAAATAACTGTTTTAATTAGCATGGCTCACTGTGGTGTGGCCTCCGTGTGGTTGCCCGGGCATGACCGAGGTGGCACTATCCGTGGGCACGGGGCCAAGCTCCTGGGAAATTACAGGCTGCCCAGGCAAGAAGTAAAACCCAAGGTCCCCACTTCCTCTCTCCGAGGGAGTCCTTCACTCCATATCTCTATTGTAGCTTTTACTGTGCCCTGTCCAGTTCTCAAGACCCCTCCTTCTTCCTTCTTTTCCCCCTTCGCCTTTCCCATACCGGCTCTACACTTGGCCCTTTAAGACCCTGTCTTGCTGCACCCACCCTGTCTCTCTCTCTCTCTCTCTCTCTCTCATTCTCTCACCCACACCATGCTCCCTGATTACCTCTCCAAACTGGCAATAAGTTGATTGCTTTACAGAGATGATGTAAGCCCCTGCCCTAGGGTACATCAGGTTGGATTTCTTCTGCTTTATCTTGTAAAGCCTAAATTAACAGCTGGTTTGGTTTGAGTTCTTCTGGATCTGACTAAAGGATTAGGCTTCGTTCTCATGTGAGTCAATCCGGTTTGATTTATTGCAGGTCTATCAAAAAAGATCAATGGAGGCCCTTTTGAAAGTAAATCCTTAATCGGTCTTTGCACTTACATGTCATCATTGTGATTTTTTTTTTCTCCCGCTCTCACTCTCTCATTCTCATTCTCCCCCTCCCCTTCCTCGTCTACCCCTCGCTTTCTCTCTTCTTTTCTCTTTTTTTTTCCTGCCCCTGTCTCATCTCGGCTACGCGGGGAGTTAGCGATCAGCGGTGTCAGTGGTATTTTGCTGTTGTACTGGATGGATTTTTCTTTCTCATTAGCTATCCATCACTACAGCTCAAATTGAAGCCCAGATTTAGCAGCGCAGTCCTGTCGGCAGCCCAACAGTTATTTTTATATCGGGCCAAATCTACCTGTACGTGCTCACGCTCCTCAAATTCGCCTCTCTTATTCTTGGCTAATGGTCAGTGGACAGTTGAAAATGGGTGCTGAGTTCTGTGCTCGGCTCACCTTTGAACAGTAAATGGATTTCCTCTTGTGCGCTGTTACAGCTTTACTTGTGTGTTGCTGTTTATGTTACCGTATAAGTGCGCTCCACTGCAGAGGTTAAGATGAACCAGTGTCACGCCATCTGGCTTCCTGTCTTGCGTGAATTCAGCCAGAATGCCCAAAGTTATTATCTCTGTGTCCAGAGAACGCTGTTGCTTGTGATTCCACTTGAACTGACCCAGTGGAGTAATATGCAAACACACCGAGCGGGACAGTGAGCCAGCAGCCCCGGATGGGCCTGGCAGGCAGACTGAAATCGGATCCAGTCATGTTTTATATTCCTCCCCACTCGTTCCCACTCGCTTTCTCTCGTTCTCGCTCTCCTCCGTCGCTCCAACAACAGGCCCATTATGCGTGCCCAGGTTTTTGCCTCCTCCCTCACGAGGCCGTGACTCTTGAAGAATCTGGCACTGCAGCACACACACACCGGCGCAGGCAGGCTGCCTGACCCGCGGCCACACACACGCTGACCCACTAATGCCACTAATGGCTGCCACTAATGGACGGGTGCGTGCGTTTGGGCCAAAGAAGAGAAATATTGGTAGAACTGATGGCAAATATGTGTAGAGACATCTATGAAATATACTTATTTGTTTTAGATTTGGTTCTTTGCCCAAGGTCGCTTAACATGTTATACTGTTATTTGCTGTCAGTCTATTATATAATATAAATGAGACCCATATCGGGATGTAGCAATACAGCAAATCATATTAGATTGCATTGTAACATTTGTAACATGCCTAGCATATTAGCTTGTGGCTGGTGTGTTAGTCTGGGGCTAAGATATTAGCTTGTGACTGGTGTGTTAGTCTGAGGCTAACATATTAGATTATGGCTGGTGTGTTAGTTTGGGGCTAACTTATAAAATTGTGGCTGGTGTTTTAGTCTGAGGCTAACGTATTAGCTTGTGTCTGGTGTGTTAGTTTGGGGCTAACGTATTAGCTTGTGTCTGGTGTGTTAGTTTGGGGCTAACAATTTAGCTTGTGGCTGGTTTGTTAGTTTGAGGCTAACTTATTAGATTGTGGCTGGGGTGTTAGTTTGAGGCTAACTTATTAGGTTGTGGCTGGTGTGTTAGACTGGAGCTAACATACTAGGTTGTGGTTGGTGTGTTAGTTTGGGGCTACCTTCTTAGATTGTGGCTGGTGTGTTAGTCTGGGGTTAACATATTAGATTGTGGCTAGTGTGTTAGTTTGGGGCTAACTTATTAGATTGTGGCTGGTATGTTAGTCTGGGGTTAACATATTAGATTGTGGCTGGTGTGTTAGTTTGGGGCTAACATATTAGCTTGTGGCTAGTTTGTTAGTTTGGGGCTAACTTATTAGCTTGTGGCTGGTGTGTTAGACTGGAGCTAACATATTAGGTTGTGGTTGGTGTGTTAGTCTGGGGCTACCTTATTAGATTGTGGCTGGTGTGTTAGTCTGGGGTTAACATATTATATTGTGGCTGGTGTGTTAGTTTGCGGTTAACATATTAGCTTGTGGCTGGTGTGTTATTCTGGGGTTAACATATTAGTTTGTGCTGGTTTGTTAATCTGGGGTTAACATATTAGATTGTGGCTATGTTGTTCGATTGAGAAACCATAAAGCAGAGTATATTGTACTTTTGTGATATTGTCTGCTGCTCTTATCCTATATTATAATAAACTGTTGAAACTAGACGTCGCTAAATTAAGTATTGGATTTTGTGAATTATTACATCCCAAAACTGAATGTGTAAAATGCATTTGTTTTTTTTTGTGTGGGATAGAAAGAGAAAAGGCTCATGGTTACATTGAACACAATAGTGGTCGCCATTCACAGAGAGGAGGTGAAGTGTACCTTGCCCCTTCATTTCCTTTCAGTCTCTCTCCCCCTCTCTCCTCTCAGCATGCCTTTTTTCTGTCCTTTTTTACAGACTTTCACTTTCTCCACCCCTCAAAGGCGTGAATACCGAAGCGTGTGATATTCTGTGTGTGTGAAGGGAAAAGCTGGGGCAGATCGATGTCAGGTTCAGGTGTGTGTCCTCCTAGCTGGCTGGCAGAGCAGGGCCGAGGGGCTGGGGTGGGGAGAGGCATCGGCAGGATACGTGGGAAGGAAGGGCTTGCTGTCAGCCAGCTGGACCACTTAATCCTATAGCCCTGGGGGAAAGTGTGTGTGTGTGTGTGTGTCTGTGTGTGTGTGTACCTATTTTGAAGCATGTGTGTATCTGTATATGTGTGTGTGTGTGTTTATATCCCTGTATGTGTGTGTGCAGGGCAAAGGTTTGTCAATCTGAACCCACCTCTGCTCTTAAATGTATCACAGCTGAGTCCATTGTGTCCATGTGCAGCATTTCCCCTATCATTAAACAGGCTTGGATCAGATTCAGATATTAGGATATGACTGGCAGAGATGCCAGCGTTTGTTTCCTATTGTTTAATTTTTGGGCCAAAGTAAAAATTCTTAGTCTAGTTTAAGATTCCAAAGTCCAGACCAAATGTGATCATTCACCTAATGGTGTGATATGGAGATAAGCTGGTTTGTACTGGAAGACCAACATATAGTGTCTTTAGTGTCAAAGTGCTACAGTCACAGGCTGTCTTGGTCCTTGCAGCTGATTTCTCTGCATTGAAGCTTTGTTTGTTTTGAACCAATGCATTGCTCAGTGCATTGTTTTTCTAATGTTGATGGAATACGTTTTGATGGACGTGTGTAGAATTTACAAAACCTTACTCAGCTGCCTTAAACTCTTTTTTGGAATTCCACTCATTTTCTCTTTTACAAGGTGACATCACCTTGTGACACAATCCTTATTGCCCGCCTATCGGCAATGCTCTCACACAGCAGTGCACTGCCACTGCTGGAGATCGTGTAGGGGTGGAACTGCTCTGCTCTCAGTTAACCTGTCAGCACAGAGTCGCCCACTTTGACCAATCAGAGCACACTGGGCCCGTCAGAGGGAGGAGCTTTAACTGAGGGTGAATACAGATATACAGTATGAGGATAAATGCTGTGTTTTGGATTACTCAGTGCAGGTAAATCTATTCTAGAAGACTCCAAAAATAAGGTGATGAGAAGATTTGGGTGATAGGTCCCCAGTTGGTTGCTAGATGGCCAACAGAGAGGCGTTAGCATATAGTAGAAAGTGAAATCCAAGCATGATGTTATAGATAAGAACGGATTACGTACAGTTAACTCAATATAACATTTATTAAGTCCTAATTATCGAAAGCAGAACTCTTTGGGCTTTCTTAAAAATAAACAAGACAGCCCAAACAGTGTCCACTTGAGGTACTCTAAACACATATGAAGATCGTTCTTGGGCCTGGGAACTGTAAAGCATTCAGATGCATGATTTGAATGACAGCATATGCTTAACAACTACCACCCATCTGGAAAAAAAAAAAATCTAGAGGAAATACTGATGTGTGTGTGTGTTTGTGTTTCTGTCTGCGTGTTTGTGCGTGACTCAGTGTCTGAATGTGTGTCTGTGCTGTGAGTAAAGGACACTGTTTCATCTGCTGTGTGTTTACTGAGGACCTCACTATATATTTATGTGGCTGTGAGTTGTCTTGGCTCTCTCCTTGATATTGGGGTGGGGGGTGATAAATAGCGGTAGAGGCGTACAAGCGTGGCATGCATTAGCGTCTACGTACACACAGCCTGTGCTCTGGGTATCAGGGTCGTTAGCTTAAGGTTTGAGCTTCTGTGCATTGTTTTCAGCAGTCCACTGTAAAATATGCTGAAAAGAGCGATTGCATCACCCCTGGCCTTCATTAGGGTAAAGCACACTATTTAGCCACATTCCATGCAAGCTTGCTCTCTCTCTTCCTCTCTCACTCTCTCTCTCTCTCTGGCGTAGACTTTTGCATATATCACGGGCTGGCAGGCTAAGAGCCTGGGACTTCCCCACGCCACACTCCAAGCCTTTGATCCTTTGCTTTGGAGGTAACATCAAAAGGAGAGGCATAGAAAGGCAGCTACTACTGTGAAGTTCAATGTTCAACTTGATGGCTTGGCTGAGGGCTTTTTTTTTTTTCTTCCCTCGCTGCTGTACTGCTTCCCTCTGCTGACAAAAACACACAGTTTGTAGCCAAGGTTTTTTTTTTTTTTGGTTTTTTTTTTGGAACATGTTAACCTTTATAGAACCCATCTGTAAAAAATAAATAAATAAACAAACAAACAAACAAACCCTCCAAACCTCCCCCCCTATAAATCTACATCTCTGCGATTCTCGGTGCCACACATATGATGAATTTGGAAAGGATGTGCTAAATGAGCTGGAGCTTTGTTAATAATGCGATGGATGACATGCAGCTGCCGTATTGCACTGCATTGCATCAATGCTGCGACTCGCTTTAAATGGAGGGTTTGAAAAAGGCTAGCGAGCTGTGGAAAGCAGCTACATGCATGTTCAGATGCATTCAGCTGCCTCCTCTTCCGATCTGACACAGAGCTGTCAGAATCTGTTATGGGAGAGAATTTCCACATCCAGCTTGTGTGGAGGACTGACACTGTACACTAGGGCTGCGGGATTCGCTGTTTGGGTTTCGGTATCGCGGTGTTGGCCTTTGCGATAATGATAGCGAGTAAAGCCGCACGATGCAAACAGGTCCTTTGTGCAAGTCGGCGCGTCCGGGGCATGTTCCAGGTGTGAGCTAGTGTTTCAGTGGGTGTTCTGATGAGTTGTAATCCAATGAAAGTAAATTAATATCTTGCAGGTTAGCAGCAATTTACTTGTGATAGTAATTGTATTGGCAATCATTTGTTTAAACCATACAAACCCACTCGGGAATCTCAGTTGTGATGGGAACGTAAGGACGCACCATTCTGCAATGCTTTGTGTCAGGTACCAGGACATAGCGTAATGCTACTATATGGAGCCGGCAGGTAGAGCCAATAAACACCAGGTTCAAGTTCATTTTTACACTCTACTTGTATAACCTGAATGAAATAAAGGTTTTGCCATCACTCATAAGGCTTCGCATTGGTGTACTACCTCTTCACACATTGGTTGCTTTCAGGCTGGAAGATACAAGCAGATAAAGGCTAGGCATGTAATGATAGCTGAGGTAACAAATAGAGATGGAAGGATCTATCAACTATGTATCGGTATCGGGCAATATTTCTTAGTCGATCCCGAGAGCCAACCAATGGCGTTAAACCAATGAGCCTAATTTCTATATTTCTAGCTAGCGTTTCGTTGAAACCTCCTCCGGCCAGGTCCTTGCAATTCCTATCTGAACCGCTAGGTGGAAACACAAACCCTTTAATTTTCCACAGACTGACTAAAGCGGCGCGCCTCGTGAGAACAGTTTTCCTTTGCATTGCGTTGTGTTGCGTTGTGTCCGTCTGGCAGCTTGTTGTCGTATGTGACACAGACACATCCAGAGCGTTTTTAAAATCTGTAAAATTAACCGTGTGTCGTTGGGAAACCAAGACAAAGACATTTAACGCTACTAATCTGATACGGTTTTTAGAGACACCCGCAGCTGAATACAGTGAGTATCAGCAAACAGCAGACTAGCACGCGCAGCTAGCACAAAACAAATAACCCAGAACACCATACAGACCAGATCTGACCGGAACGAACAGTACAGCAGCAACAATTCAAGATCTACATTTAATGATTGTAGTTTTTTGTTTAAAATAACAGAGTCTACGCTTAATGACTGTAGTTTTGACTACATTTATTTAATTATCTTTTTTAGTTTTAAATTAAGGGTCTAAATGTAATGATTGCAGTATTGGGGATGTGTGTTTGATTTACTTTGTTTATTTACTGTTAATTTAGTTTAAAATATTATGCTGTTTCACATGAGCTTGTTAAAAATGGTAATAAACCAGTTTAGACCATGTTTCATGACTTGCTTGCACTAATGACTTGCTTGCTAGCCTTGTCTTGGCATATAGCCCCGCCCTCTATCGGTATCGGCTATTGCCTGATTGCATTGAAAGGTGATCGGCGATCAGAATCGGCCTCAAAAACGCTGATCGGTCCATCTCCAGTAACAAACCATTATCGATTGTCTGGCCATCTAAAAAACTGGCTGCATGTGATCTACTGTGGCTTTAATTTAATGTGATGATAGCCAAATACAACATTTCTACATTAACCAGTAAAAGCCTAAGCCCAGGCCTGGCTCTATCCTGTGCTTTATCTATCAGAAAACAGTTAACATGACATGTTAAGACACTAGAACCTGGGTTCTAAGGGTTAAAAATAATGGTCTTGAATGTTTGGATACTATGCAATGCAGTGCTGTGCATCCAGAGTGTGGTGGCCTCATCCTATGACCTGTCCATGGCAATCCTGAGACATACAATGCATCGTTAAATAATTTATTCTACTGATCAGAACTCCACTGAGCTACAGCTCTGATTAACCGATGGATAATCTTGTATACGCCATTTACCGTATATGGACTGATCTGTGGGTCGATCCACACTGAAAGTGGGAAATCATTACTAGCATCGTTACTAGCATCGTCCTTCTTTTCCACTTTCCACAGTGGTCTCTGAAGCCGTGTGTTTTTCTCGAGGGCAGTGGGAGATTGCCCTGTGGTGGTGCATGCGTGAGAGAGCTGGAGAAAGAAGGCATTAAAGATTCAGTAGCAATTGGCTCGTGTGATGGTGTCTGTCACCGCTGTTTGTGGACGGACGCTGGCGGTAATTAACAGAGTGTGGGTGGAGAGCTGGCCTGGGTGACCAGGAGGGACGCGAGGGGCCACAGGGCCAGGTCATTACTGCAGTTTATTTGGAGGTGAGGGGTGCTCTTCGTGGGGTGCACGCAGGAAGAGGACAGGGGCGCCAAACAACCACACCACTCTGCCCACAGCGGCCATTTGGTGACCTTCCCCGTGTCTTATTGTCTGCCACGCCTGCTCCATTCTAATGAGCTCCATTAACCACAGTCTTATTATTTATTTATTTTTTATTTTATTAATTTATTTATTTAACTGAGGCAGCGTGAGACAGCCTCTCTCTGATAGGCTGGAGCTTTAAGGGTGATTGTGACACCGTAACAGCCCACAGCGGAGGGGCACGTCCCGTTTGAGTAGCGGATTCTCTTCCAGATTCTTGATTAGACCTATAGAAGCGTATAGGCGCGTACAGGCCGGCCGTTGTGAAATATGGTATGTTGGAGTTCTGTGTGGACGGTTTTGATCTCGCGCATGCCCTGAAAGTTGTTGGGATTTCTTTTGTGAGGTCGTTTCTTTAGGGTGTCCTGTGCGAACGCGTCTGCGCTCTTGTCCTGAAACCATTTGAAATTTTGACTGAGATTCCTGATAATGGGCTTCTGCTGCACTCAGGGGCCAAACCTTATGAATATGGAGTTTGAACTGCTTCAAGGTGTGTGTGTGTGAGTATGTGTGTGTGTGTGTGCATGTTTCTGTATATGTGTGTGTTTGTGAGCGTGTGTGTTTGATGCTTGTTTGAAGGCTGCTGTTGC
Source organism: Megaleporinus macrocephalus (assembly GCA_021613375.1). Taxonomy (NCBI): domain Eukaryota; kingdom Metazoa; phylum Chordata; class Actinopteri; order Characiformes; family Anostomidae; genus Megaleporinus; species Megaleporinus macrocephalus. The sequence continues at coordinate 12,580,119 of CM038715.1, read as the reverse complement.
TGCTGGAGGTGAGAATAGTCTTCATTTTGAACTTGGGAGTGTGTGCACCCGGGTGGTAATTACCCCCTCATGGTGGCCAGGAGTGACCACCCCCTCCCTCCACCCCCCCTAACAGAGTTGCTTTAATGTGTATGTGTGTGTGTGTGTATATGCACACATGCTCCAAAGTACAAACCCCACACACTGACTCCACTGCTAGCACTTCTTGGGCACACCTAGCACTGAGCTGGTGTAGTCAGGCCCGAGTGCACATAGCTGCTAAGTAGGTCAGTGTGTATGAGTTTCCACAGGGCAGGAATGAGGCCCTCTGTGTGTTTGGGTCAGCTTTATGCCTCATTGTGTGGTCTCAAACCTGTTCATATGCTCACCTTGTGGGTATATAAAATAAATTATTTAATTTTGAGGTTAGGGTAGGAGTAAAGCTAGGGTTATAGTTAGGATGAGGGTTTGGCTTGTAGGAATTCTGGTTAAGGTTAAGGTTAGGCTAGTAGTAGTTCTAATTAAGGTTAAGTTCGTAGTTCTAGTTGAGGTTAAGGTAAGGTCAAGGTTAGGCTTAGGCTAGTGGTAGTTCTAATTAAGGTTAGGGTAAGACTGGTTAGGGTCAGGGTTAGAGTAGGCTAATCATAGTTCTAGTAAAGGTTAAGGTAAGGTCAGTGTTAGGCTTAGGCTAGTGGTAGTTCTAATTAGTGTTAGTGTTAGGGTTAGGCTAGTCTTAGTTCTGCTTAAGATTGTGGTAAGGTCAGCGTTAGGGTTAGGCTAGTAGTATTTCTAATTAAGATTAAGGTAAGGTCAAGGTTAGGCTTAGGCTAGTGGTAGTTCTAATTAAGGTTAGGGTAAGACTGGTTAGGGTCAGGGTTAGAGTAGGCTAATCATAGTTCTAGTAAAGGTTAAGGTAAGGTCAGTGTTAGGCTTAGGCTAGTGGTAGTTCTAATTAGTGTTAGTGTTAGGGTTAGGCTAGTCTTAGTTCTGCTTAAGATTGTGGTAAGGTCAGCGTTAGGGTTAGGCTAGTAGTAGTTCTAATTAAGATTAAGGTAAGACTAAGGTTAGGGTCAGGGTTAGGCTAATCGTAGTTCTAATTAAGGTTAAGGTAAGGTCAGTGTTAGGGTTAGGCTAGTAGTAGTTCTAAGTAAGGTTAAGGTAAGACTAAGGTTAGGGTCAGGATTAAGGTTAGTCGTTGTTCTGGTTAAGATTGTGGTAAGGTCAGCGTTAGGGTTAGGCTAGTATTACTTCTAATTAAGTTTAGGGTAAAACTAGGGTCAGGGTTAGGGTTAGGCTAGTCGTTGTTCTAGTTAAGATTGTGGTAAGATCAGAATTAGGGTCTAATCGTAGTTCTAGTTAAGGTTAAGGTAAGGTCAGCGTTAGGGTTAGGCTAGTATTACTTCTAATTAAGGTCAGGCTAATGTTAAGGTTAGGGTGAGATGAGGGTCAGGTTTAGGCTAGTGGTAGTTCCAAGTAAGGTTAGGGTAAGACTATAGTTAGGGTCAGGGTTAGGGTTAGGCTAATCGTAGTTCTAGTTAAGATTGTGGTAAGGTCAGCGTTAGGGTTAGGCTAGTAGTAGTTCTAATTAAGATTAAGGTAAGACTAAGGTTAGGGTCAGGGTTAGGCTAATCGTAGTTCTAATTAAGGTTAAGGTAAGGTCAGTGTTAGGGTTAGGCTAGTAGTAGTTCTAAGTAAGGTTAAGGTAAGGTCAGCGTTAGGGTTAGGCTAGTAGTAGTTCTAAGTAAGGTTAAGGTAAGGTCAGCGTTAGGGTTAGGTTAGTAGTACATTTAATTAAGTTTAGGATAAAACTAGGGTCAGGGTTGGGTTAGGCTAGTCGTAGTTCTAGTTAAGATTGTGGTAAGATCAGCATTAGGGTTAGGCTAGTATTACTTCTAATTAAGGTCAGGCTAATGTTAAGGTTCGGGTGAGATGAGGGTCAGGTTTAGGCTAGTGGTAGTTCCAAGTAAGGTTTAGGTAAGACTAAGGTTAGGGTCAGGGTTAGGGTTAGGCTAGTCGTAGTTCTGGTTAAGGGTTGGGTTAGTCTCCAGGAAATAAAGAAGTCTATATAATGGGCACACAATTTACAGAAACAAATGTGTGTGTGTGTGTGTGTGTGTGTGTGTGTGTGTGTGTATTGATACTCTAGGCTCCATATGCCTGTGTGTGCCCCTGCTGGAGCTAACACTGGCACTAAAGTCTCAGACTCATAGGTCTATTTTTAGAGGCCTCTGAGGAGGCCATAATCACCCAGAGAGAGAGAACGAGAGGGGGAGAGAAAGAGAGAGAGAGAGAGAGAGCTATAGAAACTGTAGGAATCTTCAGAAAGAGTCTTGGGTGCAGCTGGGTGAGGATTTACAATACTGCACACAAGTCAGAGACCTCACTTCATCCATTTAAATTCCAGTGAGAACATATTTAACAGAAAAGAGCCTTTACATCTATTACAGTATTTCCATTCCCTGCAGTATTTTACAGAAATCTTTGTAAAGTAACTAATTAATTGACTATTCTGTGTTTTAGAATAGTTTTCAGTTCAGTATTACAAACCTCTACTAAGTCTCTGCTCTGGTCTCTGATTGGAGCACAGTACTGTCCCCTCATTAACTGTGTTTGTTGGGCCTAAGCTCCAGTGTGTTGGGCTGTGTGGACTTTGACAGAGCTCTGCCCATTCACTCACTCTTATTGACTGTCTCCAGGAGAACGAACGTGTTTGTGTGTTTTACAGCCTCGCCAGACGACGAGTTGTCTGTTAGCTTAGCTACGCTGCTAGCAACTTCCCCCTCAACTCAAAGTGCAGGGAGAAGGTGTTGCCCAATTCTTCTTTCTGCAGGTTTCAGGTGACTCAGCGGCTGTTTGACGACCGCATGAGCCCACACCTGCTAGGCAAACAGAGCGTGAGCGAGGACACACACACCTCATGCCCCGGTGTTTGGGAATGCAGTTCTGCACACACACGGCCTCCGATAAGATGAGTTTAAGCACAGACCAGGGAAAAGTGGGGTATAGGCCGGATGCGTTGCTTCTTAGTTCTCCTCTCTTTTTTGTTTACCTCTATCTGGCAGTTTTTTATATTTTTTTTCTTTCTCTCTTTCTTTATCAGTATCTTAATAGTATTATAGGTTGATGCTGTTTGACTGTATTAAATACTAGCTATATTCAATAGAGATGGTATTTATAGGTAATGATAGATCACACTAGATCAGATCATACTAGATCATGGTCAGCTTTATAGCCTTCATTTACACACTCAAGTTTAATAGTATTTAAAGAAAACTTTTGGGGTGGTATCAGTATTTGGTGATGCTCGATGTTTCAGCATCAGTATTGATATAGAAAAAGTGATATTGTGCTATGCTTGGTATTAATGTAACAGAGAAAGTAAATATTTCATCATATATTTTAAAGCTGTATATTAGTATATTAGTAATAACAGGAGGTAATAACAATACCACTGCATTAAACTACTTACATACCGCATTAAACTACTTACTGCATTAAACTACTTACATACCGCATTAAACTACTTACTGCATTAAACTACTTACTGTATTAAACTACTTACTGTATTAAACTACTTACTGTATTAAACTACTTACATACTGCATTAAACTACTTACTGCATTAAACTACTTACTGTATTAAACTACTTACTGCATTAAACTACTTACATACTACATTAAACTACTTACTGCATTAAACTACTTACTGCATTAAACTACTTACATACTACATTAAACTACTTACTGCATTAAACTACTTACTGCATTAAACTACTTACTGTATTAAACTACTTACATACTGCATTAAACTACTTACTGCATTAAACTACTTACTGTATTAAACTACTTACTGTATTAAACTACTTACATACTGCATTAAACTACTTACTGCATTAAACTACTTACTGTATTAAACTACTTACTGTATTAAACTACTTACTGCATTAAACTACTTACTGCATTAAACTACTTACTGTATTAAACTACCTACATACCGCATTAAACTACTTACTGCATTAAACTACTTACATACTACATTAAACTACTTACTGCATTAAACTACTTACTGTATTAAACTACTTACTGTATTAAACTACTTACTGCATTAAACTACTTACTGCATTAAACTACTTACTGTATTAAACTACTTACATACTGCATTAAGCTACTTACATACTGCATTAAACTACTTACATACTACATTAAACTACTTTCATACTGAAATAAACTACTTACATACTACATTAAACTACTTTCATACTGAAATAAACTACTTACATACTGCATTAAACTTTGTACATATTACATTAAACTACTTACATACTGAATTAGACTACTTACATACTACATTAAACTACTTACATACTACATTAAACTACTTACCTACTGCATTAAACTACTTACATACTACATTAAACTACTTACATACTGCATTAAACTACTTACATACTACATTAAACTACTTTCATACTGAAATAAACTACTTACATACTGCATTAAACTTTGTACATATTACGTTAAACTACTTACATACTGAATTAGACTACTTACATACTACATTAAACTACTTACATACTACATTAAATTACTTACATACTACATTAAACTACTTACCTACTGCATTAAACTACTTACATACTACATTAAACTACTTACATACTACATTAAACTACTTACATACTGCATTAAACTACTTACATACTACATTAAACTACTTACATACTACATTAAGCTACTTACATACTACATTAGACTACTTACATACTACATTAGACTACTTACATACTACATTAAACTATGTTATTTAAAAAAGAAGGAGAGGGAAGTTTGATTTTGTACATTATGGTGGGATTAATCTATCAATGCTATCAGAAAAACATATTCTATATAATCTATATGTTTGTTGATTCCAGTAGTTTAATGTAGTATGTTAGTAGTTTAATGTAGTATGTTAGTAGTTTAATGTAGTATGTAAGTAGTTTAATGTAGTATATTAGTAGTCTAATGCAGTATGTTAGTAGTTTAATGTAGTATGTTAGTAGTTTAATGTAGTATGTAAGTAGTTTAATGTAGTATATTAGTAGTCTAATGCAGTATGTTAGTAGTTTAATGTAGTATGTAAGTAGTCTAATGTAGTATGAAAGTAGTTTAATGTAGTATGTTAGTAGTTTAATGTAGTAGGTAAGTAGTTTAATGCAGTAGGTAAGTAGTCTAATGCAGTATGTAAGTAGTTTAATGTAGTATGTAAGTAGTTTAATGCAGTAGGTAAGTAGTTTAATGCAGTAGGTAAGTAGTTTAATGTAGTATGTAAGTAGTTTAATGCAGTAGGTAAGTAGTTTAATGCAGTAGGTAAGTAGTTTAATGCAGTAGGTAAGTAGTTTAATGTAGTATGTAAGTAGTTTAATGCAGTAGGTAAGTAGTTTAATGCAGTAGGTAAGTAGTTTAATGTAGTATGTAAGTAGTTTAATGTAGTATGTAAGTAGTTTAGTGCAGTATTTAAGCTTACCAAGCTTGTCTCTATAGTCTATATTTAAATTCATTGTGTCTCTGAATCATGTGAGTTGGGTGTACACTACACAACTTTGCATCACGTGATGCAAACAAAGCTAAACTTACTGGACTGTTTTTTATGTGTAGCAAAAATGTAAACTGCTGATGAGTGTGGGGTTGGGGGGAAATGCTGCTATCACACTGAGAACTGGAGAAATGTTTCTGATTTAAAATGGTAAAGATAATTTCTTGATGTCTGAATTCATGCATTATAAACTACGGCAACTTTCTGATTGGCACAGTGCAGGACTCAATGCTTAGAGTCATAAATAACAAACAAGGTGCAAAGAGTGTAAAATGGAGGTAAAATCATGTACAGAGGATTTATACGTGTATTTTTTTAAACTGCTTTTTGAGCAAGGCAGTATACAGGACAGCCAATCAGGACAGAGAAAAGTAACATATTTAATTAGATACAATTAGACTAATTATGACGGAAATATAAAGAAAACACCTGGAATAGTGTTCTTAAAGAGTTAACAACAACAACAGATTAAATTTCAGATTTCCGTATCTATTTATTTTTCTTTTTTCTAAAAGCTCCCTCCCCCGTCTTTCTCTTTTTCCTCTTTCCTCCCTCTCTCTCGCTCTCTCTCTCACATTCTCTTTCTCTCCCACTGTCCGTCTTTCTTCTTTCTCTCTCCTTTCACTCTGATTCCCCTCCCTCCCTTTCTTTCTCTCACTGTCTGTGAGAAGTATGCGGTGAAGAGAAAGAAAAAAAAAAAACACCACAGTGAGTTTCAAAAGGCGGCTCCCTCTCGTATAGTTTAGAGGATTTGTTTGGAGGAAGAGAGGAGTAAACGGGAGGAGAGAGAGAGAGAGAGAGAGAGAGAGGGAGAGGTGAAGTGAAAGGGAAAGTGTCAGAGGGAGTTTGAGAGAGAGAAGAGGAGAGAGGAGGGAAGGTGAGAGGTGAGCGGATGGATGGGGTCTGCGGCCCCTGGCTGTCAGAGGGGCCGAGGAGCCCCCAGCGGCTCAGGCTGTGGAGTAAATGCACAGGCCCTGCGGACCCTCTCCTGCCCCGGGGCACACAAACCTCACGCCTGCCCACATTCCAGCTTTATTTTCCTGGTTGCAAACCGCCCCGGGCTATCTGAGCTGGTGGGGTGCACTTTTTTTTTTTCTTCTTCTTTTTTTTCTTCTTTTTCACTCATAAAATGTGCATCAGAAGAACTAAGCAAGTGCGAAGAAGCCCTCGTGTAGACTAACTTTTAGTTTCATCTAGTGTTGGGGCAACTCCTCCTCTTTCCTTTACCTGTTCTTTTTTCCTCTGCTCCCCTCTCCCTCCTTCTCTTCTATTCATCTGAAATCAAGGGCATTTGAATGACTGCCACACACACACACACACACACACTCTCTCCCTCTCTCTTCTCTGTCTCTCTCTCACATCTCATGCTGCCCCCTGTCTCTCAGAGAGCGAGATGGAGATGGGGTCGTATAGTTGAGGGAGTTTCCTCTCCCTTGGATCAGCGATTTTCAAAGAGCCCGGCTGGATCATCATTTTGTCCTCGCCACAATCACGGAAAATTGCTTCTTTTGTGGAAGCGGGTTTGTACTCGAGTACAGTAAAATGCTTGTGCATTCACAAGCGCCTCTGCTTCGCCGCACCTGCAAACAAGACAATGAGGCGCAAAAAGGGCCTCGGGAGTAGTGCAGCAGTAGTGCAGAGCAGGGTTTCTTACTGCAGCCTCTTCAGCGCTCCCTGTTTAATCCAGGGTGCGGAGGGTGTTTAATCAGATTGAAGGGTTTCTCTAAACTAGAGATGGAAAGATCCACGGCTGCGTATCGGTATCGGACGAAAATCTAAATATGCTTTGAAACCCCCTCCGGCCAGGTCCTATCCTATCCAATTCCTATCTGAACCGCTGGGTGGAAACACATACCCTTTCATTTTCAACAGACAGAGAACAGCTTGCGTTCACGGCATGTGCTGATAGAAAACATGTCGTCCGTCTGGCAGCTTGTTGTCGTATGTGACTCAGACTCATCCAGGATGTTTTGTAAAATTAGTAAAAACAATGTGTCTCGTTGGGGAACCAGGACAAAGACATTTAACACCACTAATCTGATACACCACACGGCTGAATACAGTGAGTATCAGCAAACAGCAGAGCTATCACGCGCAGCTAGCACAAAACAAACAACCCAGAACACCTACAGACCAGAACTGACCGGTACGAACAGAACATCAGCAACAATTCAAGATCTACATTTAATAATTACAGTTTTTTTGTTTAAATAATCCAGAGTCTGCGTTTAATGACTGTAGTTTTGACTACATTTATTTAATTATCTTTTTTAGTTTTAAATTAAGGGTCTAAATGTAATGATTGCAGTATTGGGGATATTTGTTAGATTTACTTTGTTTATGTACTGATAATTTTGTAAAAAATATTATGCTGTTTCACATGAGTTTGTTAAAAATGGTAATAAACCAGTTTAGACCATGTTTCATGACTTGCTTGCGCTAATAACTACATGTAGCCCTGCCGTGGCATATAGTCCCGCCCTCGATCGGTATTGGCTATCAGCTGATCGCGCTGAAAGGTGATCAGTGATCGGAATCGGCCTCAATAACGCTGATGGGTCCATCTCTACTCTTAACCCAAATAAAGTGCATTATTTCCCTTTTTTTAAACCAGTGTAAATCTGCAAGCTGTCCACCCCATCCCAGCATCGTCCTCTCCTTGCATGTGCCTGACCCCTGGGCACAGATGGGCTGGGATGTTTTGGGCCTGGCCCAGTGTCTCTAGTGGGAGGCTGGCCGGCAATATGCTGACTACAGCCTGCAGCCCGTGTCTCGCTGCCTCGCTCTGTCTCCCTCTGCAGTTCTCTCCGTTTGTATTGTTTACGTGGCTGGAATGCTTTCTGACAGATCAGTTCATCCCTTTGCCGGACCGTCGGGAATAGCCTCACGTTCCGAAAGCCGCTCTGGCACATTAGGCGTCTGATTTGTCTGATTACAGCAAATGCCTCTGCTCTTAATCCAAACAAAATGGGCAAGCCGTTTATAGTGCGACACGCCTTTCATTTGATAATCACATCAGATGTGTTTGCGCTGATTTAGTGGCTGTGCCGAACGCTCCCTGTAATGCGGCGGCATTCAGCCTCGGGCTGGTAATGACCTCAAGTGTTCTTTAAAAGTTGATTAAAAGCAGCTCTGCTTACAATGACACGGAGATTCCTGTTAAACCTTTCGCAATGTCGGGTCAGGTGGCACGTGGGGGCATCCAGCGCTGGTATTCTCATAGGTCCTGTGCCATGATGGCTACAAACCTGTTCCACCACATACCTCTGGTACACCTTCACTGCAGACAAGCAGCCTATATAACAGCCTGTATAAGATTAATCTAGGGTGCAGCTGCAGTGTATTATGTTCCGAATACCAACAGCCATTTAGGTGAGCAGCAGTAGCAGACTACCAGAAAACCCTCCTTTTTTCTTTTCTTTTCTTTTTTTTGCTTTTGTGAAGCCCACGTATGGTTCATGATGGGCGGACAGACGTGCTAAATAGGAACAGATGATTTCATTTTGAGGGAAAAAACAGCAGATCTGCTAAAGATAACTAGAGGGACTAAACATTTGGAAAGATTTGGCGTTTGACAAAAGCCGCCTATTTGTCTAACTTACTGTCAATGATGTGTGCACGTTCATTCCATCTCCCTCTCTCTCTCTCTCTCTCTCTCTCTCTCTCTCTCTCTCTCTCTGAGAACTCTCCGGGCAATAGAGAGAGAGTTCATCCCCCTGGGAGGATTTAGAGGACTCCCTTGTCTTTCACTTCATCAGAGACAATTGAGTCATTCAGGCCCATTGTGGCTGTAGGGAGGCAGGAACGAGGAGGCGAGGCAGGGTTGGAGGGCTGAGAGAGGGCGGGGGGGGGGGGGGGACTGGCAGGAAGCACCACAGAGTGCACGCCGTTGGTGGAACTCACCCTAGCAGTGGGGGGAAGGGTGCCATGTTATCCTGGAACTTCGGAGCAATTTGTCACATCAGAATGGCACTTGAGTTACACGGGGGGCCTCCTGTGGGGGGTGTGGGTGGGACGTAAGGGAGGAGGAGCAGGCAGCAGGCGGAGGTCAGGGGCCGTGGCCTCCTCCAGCCCAGCCGCTGCGTCCATCAGCGGTCCGGAGAGTAGTGGGGCGGGGCTGAAGAGGGGGCTGATGGAGCTTTGGCACCAGCGCCGGCTTTGCTTTCCTTGGCATGCTTGTAAAACCTGCGGGAGGGATTAGGCAGAGGGAACATTTGCAGTAGTGGTCTGAAGTGGATACGCCTGTCAGAGCATGTGCACTCTTCTCTCAGCAGCCACACTCATCCAGGGTGTCTCCTTTCATCCCCTTAAAACAAGCCCCACATCTCCACACAACCTGGGACGTCACTTGGCCGCCAACTTAGCCTGTTGTCAGTACATGGCCTGCTTTAGAATAAACAAGTTATTAGAGGTGACTTGTTATAAAGAGTTAAAGTGCACCCACTGGTTCTCTGCATCAAATACATTCTGTGGTCTAGCTCTAGAACTTCTCCACCTTGCATATTTTTGGGGTTCTCTTCACTCTAATACGCCTGATCTAACTAATTAGATAATTAATACTGGGTATATCGGTTCCAAGGTTGGGGCTACTGCACCAGTCACCATACGCTGCATCTCCAGGAGCATCCTGCACCACTACATGGACCAAACTCGTACAAATGATGGATCCTAGGTGCTTCTTGAACACAACGTTCTAGGGTTCTTCCACTAGAGTACTTCTGATGTGCAGTACTCACACGTCTCATCTCAAGTGGTTATTCTGTGTCTGTGGTGTCCAGTCATGTCCTGCAAAGGGCTTTTTCATTCCAGCAAAGCTGTAGCACAAGTAATCGATTGTTTGAAGATTGAACCCAACTAAGTAGAATCCCGTTGTTTCGAGTAAAACCTGCAGCCACTGGCCATTGGCAAGATCCTGGCGATACAATACGTATTGTGATACAGCGGCCACGATTCAATACATCGAGATATATTGTGATACTGCAAGCAAAGTGATGTATTGCGATATTTCTAATCCTACTATTAAAACACACCACTATATGAACAGGTTTGTCAGTGCTTACAATAGCATTGCGCCCTTGTGCTGCTTGTTATTGTTGGTGTGGAGCTGAAAATGGATTACAACACTGCCATCTAGTGGTCAGAGGTTTAAACACAACACACAATGATTCACTGTCTGCCAGGAATCTGTGTATCGATACTGTGTTTTTGAGAATCGATACAATATCACCAAACATAATATCCCGATATTCTATATTTTCGATATTTTCTTACACCCCTATTATTTACACTAAACAGGCTTTTACAGAAGACTTTTCTTACTCAGAATATATATATAAAAAAACAAGTTGTTATGCTCACCCTTGCACTTCTTCTGTATCTTTTCAAGCATCTGGAATTCAGTCTGCATTTTTTAGCTGTGTGTCATTGCAGTTACCGTACGGTGCCCCGACTCCAAAACCAGAAAATTCGCTAAAACACAGCAAGCTCAACGGGGGAACTTTACAGCACGTCCGCCCCTTCCAAGTAAACAAGCAAATGCATAAACAAACAGGGAGTCAGTGGTAGGCAGTGCAGAGAGAGGGGAGCGCTGGAGCCGAGGCCAGGCTGGGAGTCAATAAGTCCCTCCAGCGCCAAGCACAGGACTGCACCCCGCAGTGAACCCACCACTAATTACCAGTGAATCACACCCCTTCTCCGAGACGCTCCTGACACACACGCACACATGTGCTCACGCACGTCGACCTTACGCGATACGCTCGCGCACAAGCGCCGCACCGACAGAAAGTCCGCGTGCAGATACCCACAGGCAGCAGCAGAACTCCACACACGAAGACGGAGCTAAACTCAGAACCTGAGCTTTCAGCTTTCTGTGTTAGCGCTCTTTCTTTGCCATTACGAAAGCCGAGCGGTGAACGTCCTCATACAGCTTGTGAAATCTCAGAAGAGTCCCGGCAAGGTCAACCAGGCGGAGAGCGATAGGCTGATTTAAAGAGAGGCATGAGGCGCTCAGATTGGGTAGAGGAGGACAAAGAGAAGGAGCAGAGGAGAGGCCCGCGATTGGTCGGATCTGGCCGGGGACGAGGATGGAATGATAACATTTTCACTCGCGGCCTGGCCAAGTTTTTGGCTCGAGTCCGAGCCCAGCGGTTGATGTCCCGATTGCATCGCAGGCCAACCTACAAGGCCGACCGACTTGTCAGAAGTTTTCTTGGGGGATGCGCTGCAGTATAGCACTGCGCTTCATTTTTATGTCGAGTTTACTCCAAATCCATTTTTCATGTTTTGAGCTACAGGCAGCCTAACACATTGCCTGTGGTACCAAGGTTAAGAAATAGGCACACGGCTCCTGGGTCTGGTCAGCTTGACTCACCTTTACTCCGTGCACTACTTTCATTCTCTTCCCTCTTTTAGCTGCTTATTTCTTTTCCTGAATTATTGCCTATGTTACCTCTCTTCTGCTAGCTGTCTTGCCTCGTTCGTGTATGCCCTCATTCAGCGATCAAGCGTTTGCCAAGCCTGCATGCAAATCCACTGAACTCCTCTCTTAGTTCCATGGATTGTTTGAATACTTATTTGAATTTACTCTCGGGCAGTGTGGGAAGCAGCTGTTTTGAAAGGTCACTTCCCCCCCCCCTCCCTCCGTCTATGTTGCTGTTCAGGTCTCCCGTAATAACAGCAATCAGGATCCAGTTAACCCCCGACCTGAGTAATTGAGTTAATGCAGTGGGCACGCTTAGTGTGAGAAGAGGAGTGTGCATCTCAGCGCTCCTCATGGGGCGGCTATGACTATCATAGAACTGACACTCAGAGATCAGGTCACGCACAGCCACAGTGTTTCACTTTGCTATACTGCTGTAGGTCAGACGCTCACAGGCCGAGTTCGCCAGCTGTGGGAATGATGGAGTGAAATTTATTCAAGGTACACAGTACTGAATATGTGAGGTCGGCTAAGTTGGTGCAAACACAGCGCACGAGCATAAAAAGTAGTGCCCCACGTATTTAAAATAATCTAGAAAACGATGATTTTTAGATCATTTCACAATAAACCTTTTCAGACTAATGCAATATTTGTGGCTACTTATGCTATTTAATAGAGATCAGCGTTTTTAGGCTGATTCCGATCACCGATCACCTTTTAGCGCGATCGGCCGATAGCCGATACCGATCGAGGGCGGGGCTATATGCCACAGCATGGCTACATGTAGTTATTAGCGCAAGCAAGTCATAAAACATGGTCTAAACTGGTTTATTACCATTTTTAACGAGCTCATATGAAACAGCATAATATTTTCAACAAAATTAGCAGTAAATAAACAAAGTGAATCAAACAAATATCCCTAATACTGCAATCATTACATTTAGACCCTTAATTTAAAATGAAAAACGCTAATAAATGCAGTAAAAATGCAGACTCTGGTTATTTTAAACAAAAATCTGTAATCATTAAATGTAGATCTTGAATTGTTGCTGCTGTTTGTACCGGTCAGATCTGGTCTGTACGGTGTTATTGGTTATTTGTTTTGTGCTAGCTCTGCTGTTTACTGATACTCACTGTATTCAGCCGTGTGGTGTACTCTTAAGTGTCGTATCAGATTAGTAGTGTTAAATGTCTTTGTTTTGGTTTGCCCACGAGACACACTGATTTTACAAATTTTAACAATGTCCTGGATGAGTCTGCGTCACATACGGTAAAGAACAGCCTGACGGACGACATGTTTTCTCTCAGCGCATGTGGTGAACGGCGTAAACTGTTCTCGCGAGGCCGCTGCTTTAGTAAGTCGGTCGAAAATGAAAGGGTATGTATTTCCACCTAGCGGTTCAGATAGGAATTGCAGGGACCTGGAGGTCTCCTCTTCCTGGAATATTTAAAATTAGGCTCATTGGTTTAAGGCCATCAATTGGCTCTCGGGATCGGCTAAATTGGAGAAATATCAGCCGATCACATATTTTGATAAAAAATCGTCAGATAACGATACATAGCCGATCGATCCTTCCATCTTTACTATTTAATTTGCCTTTTCTTCTAATAATGTGATTTGTCAGCGTCGTTGTAACATTTATGTGAAGTATTTCTAGAATATTCACACATGTTTATGTTGTTTATCTCTGAATGAGCCTGTGCACTCCCAGCGTACCTAACAATAAAGGAAGCCTCTTGCGTATTGTATCCAGTAATAGTAAGTGTTATCATGCATAAGGTGCTAATTTAAAGTGGACAGGCACCTGAAACAGGTTTAAGGACCCTAATTATTAGGGTTAAACACCACCAATTCATAGACTCTGGCATTGTTGGGCCTTTAACCTGCGGTGTCCTGATACCAGAGGAGACCTTAAACGGTTATGGCTTGTTACAGCTTTTTTCAATGAGGCGTGCAATTAAACACTGTTCTATCAGCACTGACAACGATGACCAAGATAAGGTGAGAGAAGCTGTGACAACGACATCGTCATCGTCGTAGCCATGCCTTAGTGCTGAAGTTTGCTAAAGCAGTTTTTGGACACTCAGTGAAAGGGTTCGGGAAGGGCCCCAGTGTGTGAGCTGGACTGGCTTGGCTGGGAGGGTGGAAAGAGGGAGTAGGTCCATGTGCAGGTCTTCTAGTGTGTGGAGAGCTGAATGCCCCATACACACACACATACACACACACACATACACGTACACACACACACGTGGCCTCTCAGCTTGCCTTCATCAGCTCTGCCGAGCTCCACTGCAGGACCAGTTAACGGAGGACGGGGTGAGAGGAAGGAGAGAACAGAAGGGACGACACACTCGTTTCCTGTGGCTGAGTGAGGCGGATAAGGCAGGATTCAGAACCTCACCTACCGCCCTGTAGCTGTGAACTTCCATTTTGGGAGTAGGTCATATGTCGTTATGGTGCTGCCTTGGTTTTTAGTTGATATAGAGCGTAAAGCGTGGACTGCACATCATTTGTTAACTATAAATTAGAAAAACAAACAAACATACAAGTTGTACAGTTTCGTACAACAATGCAAAAGTCAGTAACCACCATACATTGATTTCATTTACAGTCAAAACAGCAATTAGTTACAAGTTTTGTGGCAATATGTGGCAGAAAAGCATGCAGAAGTAATAAAGACTGCATATAATATCATATTCAGTATGTATCGTGTCAATCCTTTGTCCTTATTTCAGCTTCAGCTGTCTTCAGGAGACGTGCTTTGATTTTTTTATACATCTCCGAAGTTCAGTCTTAGGGGTACATTTGTCATTCCCACCCTCTAGATAACCTCAAACATGATCCATGATTTAGAGTTCCGGACTCTGTGGTGGCTAGTTCGCTGTTCTGAGAACATCAGCAGGTCTTTTGTTTACTCCTCTCACTGTCAGCTTCTTCATGGCTTCATATACTTTTAGGGCGTTTTCACACCTGTGGTTCGTTTCACTGGTCCGGATTTGTTTACTAGGAGTGTTTCCTCCTCGGTTAAGTTTGTTTTCACACAGGCAAAAACCTAAACGCACCAAAATGCGCCCCAACAAACCACGTGAGCATGTCGTCTCCTCTGATTGGTCAGAGCTATATACACAGGGAGAAGATCTGGTTTTCCCAAACTACTGCACATTTCTTGTAGAGTGTAGAACAGAGCAGCGGCAGAGACAGCATCTGTTCATAGCTGTAATAATAATCTGATAATATATCAAACTACAGTCCACCTGCAGAACACCCAGCTCACTCCAAACATCAAGTAGACAACGTCCCTCACTGCTAGTCCAAGAGAGACCTCGCTTCTCTGTCCTCGCCCTGTTAGCTGCTACAGTTCTCCAGTTCTCTGTTTACGCCATCTGCTGCATCCCATAATCCCATAATGCCATCCCATAATGTTTAGATCAAACTTGTGGAGCACCTAACCTAATGCTTGGGTCGGATCGAGGTCGGATCATGTTCTCACCACAAACGAACCGCTGCGGAGTTCGTTTAGAACCGGACCGAGACCACCTCATCTCCAGGGTCCCGGTGCGGGTGTTTTGGTCCGTACCCGAGTGCGAATACTGTTTTCACACCTGCCAAAACGAACCGCACCAAACGAACCAGAGTCCGTTTCAACCAGACTGACTAGTGCTGGTGTGAAAACACCCTTAGACCGTTTAGTGGTCTTCTCACCATCGAAAGATGGACAGAAACACCTGTGGATGTTTTCAGATCTGAAGCAAGCGTGGAGCTTGACTTTCTCCTCTCTTTCAAAGATGAAAGCTTTTAAGTACTGTTTATCTGATGGCAGCAGTTTGGGGTCATGCCAGGTCATGCCCCGTTGTTACAGACCAATTTTCTGTGTATTTCTATTATTATTACTATTATTGCTTCCATCTTTTTTTATATACTCTTCTTTGAAGTCCCTCTCTTAGACGAGTGGATTGTTTTATGTCTAAACTCGGCAAAAGATTAAACCATTTTTCAAATAAATGTAAATTAAATATCTAAGATAAAGCTGGTCTCAGACTTTATATAAACATAGCACTGTTACAAGTTTATATCCACTGAATAAGGAGCAGTGAAGAACGTGGAACGTACAGTCTAACCTATACTTTATCAAATTTGGCCAATAATAATCTTATATACTGGATTCGTGCCTCACTGATTTTGCCCACAGCTGCAAACGTAATTGCATAAATGTTTGATTTTTTTTGTCTCCTGTTGTTAAAGGAAGTCACATAAAGCTTGGCTCCAGCCACTGAGAGGAGCGTGACGCTTGCGAGTGTGTTAGCGTGTGTATAGTGTGTGTACTGTGTGTGTGAGGCCTGAAAAGTCTGGGTCAATCATTCACTGGCGCAGTCGCTGAACTGACTCAAGTCCACACCCTTTTATTGGTACACGGAAAACCTATAAAATGCACCTGGCATTCCAGTGAACGTTGCTATATGACACAAATTAGTCTTATAGTCAGACTCTGGCATTTCATGGTCATCCGACAGCAGCTTTGCCTCCATTAAACCAGTAAACAGTCCTTAGTAGTTTATGTGTCCGTGGCACATACGGCCAGCTCCACCTCCATGCATCATTCAACTCCGGCTCTGTTCCAACGCACTGTTCCTTTACTTTATTTGCTTTCTTTTCTTTTTTTGCTTTCTGAATCATATGGTCATTTTTAAGGATATTTTTACTCTTCTGTTTCTTCTTCCTCCCTTTGCTTTCTGCATTGTTAACATGTTTTTGTTTCTCCATTTTGTTTCTTTCTACCATTCAGTATCTACAGATGAAATGGCCACTGCTAGATGTTCAAGCAGGAAGTCTTCAAAGTAGACAAGCACTTAAAGATGCCAGGTCCCCTTCTCCGGCACACATCGTTGTAAGTAACACCCATGAGTCATTACATTTACAAAGCTTTTTGTTTTACCACACGGAGGGGAAAGAAAAAGAGAAAAGAACCTTTTCCTGTATCCTGTATTGTTCGCCTCTTTGGGATTTCACACTCGTGCCCTAAAACAAACCTGTCGAGTGAGTGCAAGTGACTAACCGCTGCTTCTTGCGTGACGTGTGAGACGGCACAGAAGGCGCTCTGGCAGTGAGAAGTAGGTTGTAAGCGAGCCTATGATTCAAACGTCTTTAGGGATAATAATAATAGTGATAATAACGATAGCATTAGTGATTGTAATAATAATAATAATAATAAGTGACAGATGTTTCTTTTGGGATGTTGTGGGACCTTTCAACTTCTTGCTGTAGCAGAAACGCATGCAGGGTGAGTAGAACAGTAGTTGATTGGAGCCTTGCAGAAGCGTTTGTTTAGATCAGGAGCGTGGGTAGGTGGACGTTCACACTGTTAACCCCAAACTCCTCACCATTTCAACGGTAACAGAGGTTAGACATACCAGTGGACTAACATAATAGAAGCCTGTTACTTTACATCACGGCTTCCATTACCGGACATACAGTTTGAGAGGCTCGGCTGATTTAGCTGGCCTTTTGTTTTGATTGCCCTTGCCGTGGCTCTGGGGTCAAATTTGGATGAGAAGAGGAGCAGTCAATAAAACCTTGAATAAAAAATACCATTAGTAAGTTAACAGGGTGCATTTGGCCCTTGGCAGAGTACTAGAACTAGACCATTAGGATATTGTTGTCTTTACTGTATAATTGGTGTCAGAGGACTTGACTCTTTTACCACAAGTGCACTTTTCAGCTCTTGAGTTGGCATTTGGAGGAAAAAAAACACAAAAAAAACCTCCCTGACACGTTCTCGGTTTGTTTTGGGTTACTCAGGAGCGATCCGGGAGCGCTTCTATTGCTTCCCGAAATCAAGAGCGCTTCCAAACGGTGCGCATAAACTCCCAGACTCCAGCCTATCTCAGTGGAGCGCTGTTAAGAATAGCTGGCTGCCACCCTGTGTTTGTTTGAAACAGACCTGTCGAAAGTTAAGTTTAGCACCAAAGAGTTGGCGATGGCAGCGTTTTGATGAACTGAAGAGCCAGTGAGATCTTCACGCTGTGAAGGTAGCCGTCTATTTTTAGAGCACATGGGCAGGTTTAGACTTCTGCTTATTTTAAGAGAGGGAGAGAGGAAACGGACACCCCTCTTTCTCTAAATCATTAAACGTGGAGGAGGCAGTTAAGGCCAGTTTCAGGTAAATACGGTGCCTGACTTGAATCCCTCCCGGCCGGCTAAAGCTGTAAATACTTATCAACACAGTACAATGTTCTCCGCTGCCTTGGAGCAGGGCTTTAAAGACCTCCCACGGCTCACCTCTGCCTCAGAACAGGCCTTAACGCCGTCGCATTTCCTCTCCACCTCCTCTTACGTAAGCGTGTCCTTTCTGTGTTTATTTATTTGCTGCAGTCGGTCCACTCTGTGATTTGTTTGATCAAGGCCAGCGGGTTGGCGAGTTCAGACACGCATCAGCTGCACCAGTGCAGCTAGCTAGAGCGAGCAAATTAGAAATGAGCTTTACCTCATATTGTCTCTGCCTTCTTCCTATCTATTCCCTCTCTTCTCTCTCTCTCTCTTTCTTTCTCTCCTCTACTGTGTTTGATTTGATGTTTCCTTCGTTTGCATCATGCTGCTGGTGAACCTTTAGTCAGACACCTTACATTTGTCTGAGATGGACAAATGTGTTCAGACCCTCGGACGGTACAGCTCAACACCCAGGCACACATTCACTAGGCTTACACAATATTATTATTATTATTATTATTATTATTATTATTATTATATTTATTATTATTATTATTATTATTATTATTATTATTATTACCTTAATATTGGACAATATTGGAATGAGGTCATCTGAGGTTCACCAGTGTGTTTCTATCCATTCCAAAGTGTATGATGCGATATGAATGTGATAGCATAAGTAACAATAATTGCTTCTTTTGATGTTTAATGAGCTTAAACAAAGAAAAAAGAACCCATACAGCCACATTCAGGAGCAATATGTAAGATGTTTGGTTTAAGATTGATCAAATTTAACAACAGAACACAAAGACTCTGGTTGCAGAGTCTCCTAAAGTTAGCATGGTGGCTAGTTAGCCCCGGCGGGTCTTGTAATAGCACTTCCCTAAGAGGTGATAGTGAGTCACCGTACGTCGTCCACTGTCAGTCCAACATAAGAGGATGAAGAAATAGGCACTGCTGCCCCGACAGCGTATTCTAACCATGTGTCAATCATGTTGAAGGTTCTCCTCTTCGGTTAGAAGATTTAAGAACAGGTAACCAGTGAAAGGAAGAGTGAATGCCATGATGGCTAAAAAATAAAGCTCTGGGCCGTTGACCTTGTCAAGATTCCACATATGGCAGCAACAAAGAAATGATATAAATAGGAGAAAACCCAGGGTTAACGTTGGCTTTCCTCTCCACCCATGACTTTTCTCTTCACCCCTGGAGATGCTCTGGTCGACTATAGTAATGAAGCTACAATGTGACTCAGTTTATCTTGCTAACAATAAAGATGGTTAGATTGCCTGCCCGGCACTGTTTAGTAATATAATAGCATTATGTCATTTTATATTGCTAGAGTGATAATCAGCTCCAGTTTTCACCTCCTTTGTTGGTTTTCAAGTATCACAGTATTTATTGCATGAACTTAAATATCGCAATGAATCTATGTTGTTCACCCAAACACACACACACACACACATATATATATATATATATATATATATATATATATATATATATATATATATATATATATATATAGCCTATTTGCTCCAGTATGTAATTCTCTTATCTATTTCCGTAACCCATAAACAGTACAGAGTAGTTTCTTTCTGCTGTCAAATCGAAATAACACCTGGCCCCTTTCACCCGTACTGGCCAGGTTGGGCTGTCTGCTGTGGGCCGATAAGGGGATACTGATGGGTGTGAGATAAGGAACAGGAGCTGAAGTTCAAGTGACCCTCCAATAAGCTGGAGAGAGACAGAGACTTAGAGAGGCAAACAGATACATGGACCTGCGGTAGAGGAAGGGAGGGGGGGAAGGAGAAGCAGAAGGAGGGCAGGTGTAGAATGACCTGGATGAAGTAAGACAAGGTGGAGGAAGGATTCAGTGCTTGACAGATTGATGTCGAGTGTTAAACAGGTGGCCAAAACAAGAGAACTAAAGAAGAGTGACAGAAATGAAATTTCACTTTTCCCACAGATAGCCGGGGCTGCAGAGACGATAGCCATATCTGCCAACATTAGGCTGTGAATTAAGGGTGCTTTCCTGGGTTTATCTGCAAATAGCCAACAACTCGACCATCCCTGTAGAACCATACGTTACAGATACAAATAAAAGTAAATGAAAGTGAAAAGTAAAATGACTTTTTACTATATATCTTATAGTAAAAACATACAATGTGTACAAAAAAAAGTGCAAGTGTTGTGAGAGATACACTTTTTTTTGCATATCACATTAAATTCAGTGCATTTATATACTTATTAAAAGTTTGGACATGATAGCATCCACATATTAGACTCTTAGATCTAAACATCTAGCACTGCTTTATTCTTGATGTGTTATTTCATAGTTTTGATATTTTCTGTTATTGCAAAATGTGTAAAACTAATACAAATAAAATTATAGTAATAATTCAGCTGCCATTACATCCATCAGAGTACATCAGATGTATTGGTATCTGTGGGTTTCAGTTTAAAGTTGATATCACCAAAACATGCTGGATTGGATATTAGAGGGGAAAAAAGCAAACACTGATATAGAATCAGGACTGAATTTTAAGACAGCGTCTTGTTGTTTTGGACCAATAATGTGACTACGATTTAAATTGTGATTCATTTTTATAAATTAATTATATAAATATATGTTATTAGATTCTATTTTTTTTATTAAACCTCAGAACTGCATGGTTCATTATATAAGCTACAACAATTAAAACATTTTGCATAATTAAATGTTTTATCAAAGACCTTTTAAATAGTTTGATGTGAAAAAAGCTTCCCTGACTCAAAGTTATTTACACAGATGACGGTAGGAATCCGGTGTTGCACAAATACAGGCGGTTTATTTACGATCCACACATGACCATTGAACCTACACGTGTGTTCTGAGTTATTATATGTAGTGATAAAAGATAAAATAGTGATTAATCTAAAAATAAGTACAGTTTATGGTACTTTCTGCCTTACATCATCCTGCATGGGTTTAAAAAAGAAAAACAAATTTCATATTGAGCTATTATAAAATGTATGCAGCATATCTGTAACCATTTCATTTAATAGCTTTTTGTTATGGGGGCTGCTAGAAGCTTTGAATGTGTTGGATGGTTCCTATTGCACCACTGTGCTGATAGAAGTGGAATTCCTTCAAGTTCCTAATAATAATAATAATAATAATAATAATAATAATGATAATAACAATACCTCGTCAGATTTTCTAAATATGTATATTTGAAATGTGATCAACCGATGATGAAAGTTTCAGTAGAAGTTTTGGAAAGCAACCAAAAGTGGTGCGTTGAGGTACGTCCACCCAGTGACTGCTAGTGAATTAGTTGCTGACTGTGCTCATCTCCCCGAACTCCTGCGTGCTATGTAAGTGATAAGGGGAAGCTGTTGGGAGAAGTTGCAGATGTGATATTTCTCCTCAGCTGTGACAGATTGAGCATTCGTTCCAGGCTCAGTTTCCTGTGTCCTGTCTGCCTGTGTGCACAGCTGTCCACTGCTGCTCCAGCAGCCGCCATAGTGCGCCACCAGCACGTGACAGAGGCCCGTAGTGGTACTCACGCCGCTGGACGGAGTGTACAGGAGCCAGGCACATGACTGAGATCAGATCAACTGATCAGTCCAGTCGAATGGCAGTTGTGCGTGTACGCAGGTGCTATGACGTGAGATGGATCTGAATCGTAAACTTTTATACTGAAATGAAAACCCTCTTCAACTCCGTGAACCTGTCGCTGGATTCAGACTCTCATTCCTCACTCGGAACCAGTTATACAACAGCCAGTTCCGACAGCACAGTCTGATTGGTTGGGAGACATTCTAGCCTTTTTTTCTTTCCACTGGTCACCGGAAGCTAAGACTGTTATTAGCAGAAATACATTGGATAACTTTTAATGATTGAGAAGACTGAGCAGGACTGTATCTGAGCACTGAGCCTGATTTTGCCTCTAGTGCTGTGTTAGTGTTTAGAAGTCATTGTTTTATGTTTTTATAGCAGAGTTGGTGTCTGTAGATGGTATGGAGGCATACAGCAGTGTGCGTTGTGCGCCATGGTGACTTCTTAGACACTGTTTCAAAGTGTGTTAAAAGTAGGGATGCACCGATACCACTTTTTCCTTACCGATACCAATACCGATACCAGCTTTTCAGGTATCTGCCGATACAGAGTACTGATACCAATACCAACTCTGACTTAAATGCTGGATATATGGCTATAAATCCTTATATTTATAGTGTTCCACTTTATATATGTTGTTTTTGTTATGTCTTATCCTGAATAAGATAATAACCTTTAAAGAACACCATGTATTGGTTGAGTATCTGCACATTAAAAAAAGTTTCAGAGCTAAAAAATAAAAATTTCCACAATGCAGAAACACGTGCAGCCGTTTAGTCAATAAGCTTCATGGTATCAGTGCTCTCTATTGCCGATACCGATACTGTGTGTAAGTGCCAGTATCGGCGCCGATACCGATACTGTATTGGGTTCAGTGCAACACTAGTTAAAAGTGTTTTGGTGTAAATTTGGGTGAACAGGTACGCTGAAAAGTTACATGGATAGGTACACTTGGGCTTCAGATGTGGGAGCTCTCTGCCAGAGTTCTCGAAAAAAAACCAAAAAAAACAACAACAACAACATCCAGTTCATTTTACTGCTGCGGTCAACTGCAAAAATCAGAGAAACGGGACCCACGATGGAACATTCTGCCAACTGATGGTCCATCGTTGCTCCATTGGAAACAAATGAATAACCAATTTGTCACTGTCCATCTACCAGTAACATTTAACTGCAGTGAGCTTGCCTTTAGTCTAGCCTGGCTATCCAGAAAGGATCTGTCTTTCCTAGCGGAGAGAAGTGCCAATATTAAAAAAAGCTGCTACAATTAATCGATTAATCGATTGCTTGTCTAGTATTAAATAAACCTTATTTTAATAGTAGATAATAGAATAATAGATCAATTGGTTAAGAATAAAGGTGATTCCAGCTTCTTAAATATGAATATTTTCTGTTTTTTCTCTCCACAATGAGAGTGTTTGTATCTTTGGTACTTGGACAAACCAAGACATTTAAGGACGCCATGTCTGAGGCTGATCAACCTTCAATAGGCCAACCAGCTAATCAGTTAATCAAGACAAAAACAACAGAGAATCAATCAAGAGTGGAAATAATTGTCAGTTGCAGTCCTAATATTAATGCAAGGTTAATACAGTATTAATAGCTTCTTTGCTTTACTTGTGTCTTTATTCTGCAGAGCTCTTATTTAAAGTTGATAGAACACTCAGAGTTTTGCTTTGTTGCAAATGACTTGATGACTGTGACAGAGTTGGCCTCACCTAATTACAGCCATGATGTCTAATAAGCCTTGAGGTGAGAACATGCAAAAGAGCTGAAGGAGTTACAGCGAGAGAGCTACATTATCACGGTGAGGAATGTGAGCGTATACTTCCAGATCTTTGGTATTTGGTGAACATTTCACAAAAAAAAAAAAAAAGAAAAAAAAAATCTGCTGGGAATTGCGAGAGTGATGCAGAAATTCACATACACACACTCCGCACACACTGTCCCTTCACTCTGAGTCTTGTCGAGGCCGGACAATGTCTCCATTGTTTTCTGGGCTTTCACTGGCAGCAGGGGACGGCTGGAGTGTTAACAGTTTCTCCACCAGGCTCCACAGCAGCACATACGCAGAGCGTGCATGCGTGTGGAACGCGGGAACCGGCAGGACTCAGAGAAAGGCGAGAGGGAGGGAGGAGGGGGGGGAGAGAGAGAGAGAGAGGGGTGAAAGAGTTGTGTTTTGTGCCTGTTCCGAGTGTATGGTAATTAGTATTGAGGAAGTAACGGAATGTGAGCGGTTCATACAGCGCGAGACCTCCCACCTGAAACCCCACATTCTGAGCCAGCCAGCGCTCCGTGCTCTTAACACCAGTCCGACCAGAACTAACATCTCCATGGTGACAGATGAAGATAGAATTACAGGTTTGCTTTAAAACCGGACATAAATATTGAATCATATAGGGGGGAATATTTCAGGGATAAAAAAAAAAAGCCCCGTCTTCCCAGCCTCCCACTGAGTGTGGGAGATGGAGCCGGTGGTGGCGGGCTGGTGAGGGGCCAGGAGTTTTGCTTGGTAATTTGCTCTCTCTTTTTTTTTTTTCCTGTGTGAATGGTGGTGCACCTGGACTGGCTGGACAATAGCAGGGAGGGCCAGAGGCCTGCTGGGAAATCCCAGCCCCCTTGCTGATAATGAGCACCCCAGTGTCACAGTCTTCAGACTCAACTCCAATACACTCTCCTTCAGTCTGGCTGCCTGTCTCTCTCCCACTCTCTCTCTCTCTCTCTCTCTCTCTCTTTTCCTTTCTCACCATGCATACTCTACACATTTACTTAGTCTTTCTCTCTCTATCTCTCTCCCCTCTCTCTCTTCCTGTCTCAAACCTTACTCTTTCAATCTGTTCCCATTTTTCCTTGTTTTCTCTTTTTTATTCCTTCATTCTTCATCTCTCTGTTTTACTTTCACACTCCCTTTCTCTGTCTGTATTTCTCTTTTACTCCCTTTCCATGCACTCTCTTTCTGTCTATCTGCTTCACCTTTATTCTCACCTCCCCCTTTTTTCCTTTATCTCTCCTTCCCTCCCTTTCTTTCTATTTCACATTCATTCTCATTCTATCCCTCATTACTTTCTCTGTCTGCCTGTGCCACCTTTTCTATTTCTCTCTTTTCCTTTTCTCTCTCTTGCTCTCTCTCCCCTCTCTCTCTTCCTGTCTCAAACCTTTCTCTTTCAATCTGTTCCTATTTTTCCTTGTTTTCTCTTTTTTCATTCTTCATTCTTCATCTCTGTTTTACTTTTACACTCCCTTTCTCTGTATTTCCACACTAGCCATTTTTCTCCCTCCATCTCTTTTACTCCCTTTCCATGTACTCGCTTTCTATCTGCTTCACCTTTATTCTCACCTCCCCCTTTTCTCCTTTATCTCCCCTTCTCTCCTTCTCTCCCTTTTTTTCTATTTTGCATTCATTCTCATTCTTCCCCTCTCTTTACTCTCTCTGTCTGCCTGTGCCCCCTTTTCTCTCTCTCTCTCTTGCTCTCTCTAACTCTGCTCCCTCTTTTGATAAAGTCCTGATTAGTCTCTGTGTCCTGTTCTGCATTGGAATGCTCTGGATTGGTGTTTTCCCTGCAGCGATTCCAAGGTCTCTCCTGGCATCCACTTGGTGGAGTGTTCAGCCCTGAGAGTCCAGCAGAGAGTGTCTGGTTATTTGTAGTCGTTTATTTCTGTTTATTATGGGATTATTTTGGGCGTCGTTCAGTGTTCATGAGTTTTCTCTCAATATAACATGCCGCAGCGCCACCATTATTTCAAATTCCTTCTCTGCAACAAGTGTAGAAGCTGTACAGCCCCTGCAGTCTGGTAGAATGACCACATGTATCAGATCATTGGTGTCAGAAGAAAACAGGAAATACTCTTTGACTGGAAGTAAATTAAACGTCAGAGTTTGGAATGTTTCTACTGGCCGGTTTCTTGTAAAATTCAAACCATGCAAAGACGACAAAAACAGAGATTCTAGGTTTCGCCCCGACAGCAACGATGTGTTGGCGGTTGTGATACGACGCCTCAAACATCTTTAGTAATCCACCTTGTCACTCGGGGTTTCTGGCCACGGTTGACCGCCATCAGCGTCAGTCCTGCACCCACAACAGCTTCTCGCCCAAACACAACATGTAAACGCTCTTTAGTGAGGATAAATAGGAACGAGGTCATTGACCTTCGTGCCTTCGTTGGTTACCTAACTCGGAGCCCCCAGGCCACCCACAAGATGATCCCGGTGAGCTTGTGTAAACATGTGTGCGGTAGTTAGGCAGTGTCCTACGCTCAGCTAAGCCCAGGATACCGCCCCGTGGCTGCGTGTCAGAGTGTGCCTGCCCGGGGACAGTTTGTGTGTATGCGTGTGTGAGAGAGAGTGCAAAGATCAGCATCACTCACTTTTATGAGGTGGTGTATAAAATCTTTATGTCCTTCCTCCTTTCTTTTTCCTTTTTCCTGTTCTCCCTCTCTTAACCTTTCACAGTGGGACAGGGAGCCCCGCTGAACTCATCCACGAGCAGGTGTTAGCGTAGCCACGTTAGCACATCTCCCTAGAGTTTACACTGTCCAGAGCCAGAGACTTCCCCCAGCCAGGCAGAGAGGATGCACTAGGGCAGGGGTCTCAAACTCAGATTGCCTGGGGGCCACAAATGCATGGAAAAAGTATCCTGTTATGAATTTGAAATACATAATATATACACTTATTGAAGCTTAAGCTGTGTTTACTACTCTGTTCTACAACCCACAAGTATTACTACTAATATTTATGATAATTAATGAGAGGTGCAGTCTACATGCATAGGGCTCTGTATTGGCAAAAACCTGGCTATGCAATATGGATCATGATACAGCGGTCCCGATTCAATATATCACGATATATTATGATATTGCAAGCAATGTGATCATTTTCAAATACTACTATTAAAACACACCACTATATGAACAGGTTTGCCAATGCTTAGAATAGCATTGCGCTCTTGTGCTGCTTGTTAATGTTGGAGTGGAGCTGAAAATGGATTGCAACACTGCCATCTAGTGGTCAGAGATTTAAACACAACACACAATGATTTGATACAATGATCGATACTGTGTTTTTGAGAATTGATACAGTATCACAAAATGTTATATCCCGATATTTGATATTTTGATATTTCCTAACACACCTGCATAAAGTATTTATGAAATATTTTAGTTGACAAAGGTTGGCAGTTAATCTGCGTTCTGAGTTCCATTCATTTCTTAATCCTAACGCTGTGGATCTACCACTATGAATGAATCCACAGGTTTCCTAAGGCAGATTTAAATAAAATAAGAACCGTAGTATTACAGTCGTGCATGGTCAGTGTGCTGCGTTCATACTGCGTCAGGTTTGTGTTGAAATGGCTCATCTTGCATGCACAGCTCTAATTTCCCTTTTAGCATCATAAGCATCATCCAATGCAGATTTTCTATAGCCTGTGTTCGGTAACCTGACCCAGTGTCTGGTTGGTACCCCAAATCTATGCATCAGATACAAATATTTTAGCAGTATATTAAATATTTAAAGCAGTTATTTGTGGGCTGGATTTACGGATAAGTTATAAATGTATCACTGTGGCCTGGTAGTATGAAAGCCCTGCTCTAGGGTTTGCACACTCAGGAAATGCCTGCTTACTGTTACATGGTGTGAATATGTGTGTGTGGTAGTGTATTAGTTAAAGGTTTGGGCATAGACCCAAGAAACAGGAAACACCCTGTTAATAGAAGCTAGCTGCATGGAGGAAGGAGGCAGTGAAAGTGGGTGCTAGTGTTCTGTCTAAATTCATTCCCTGCTGTAAAAAGAGTGTGCCATGAAACAATTGTGTGACTCCGGCACGTCCGTCTTTGCCTTTCAGGGGCCCTTCTGCTTGGAATTCCCCGGACAGGCTGATCTGAGCCTTCACCAATTTCAGTTGGTGAGAATTTTGAATTCCAAGTATCTTGTAGCTGGATTATACAGAGCTGAAATGAAATAACATACAATATGTAGATGCCATGAAATAAAAAAAAAGATGATGTTAGTAACTTTTGAGCTAATTGCTATGTTCTGCTGTCTTTATTAATAAAATGCTGCTGTTTTCTTGCTCTTTAAAGTGTGCTCTTAGTCTTGTAGATGGAGGCCTGTTTTAAGGGCTACTAAAGAGTGTTTAGTGTTCATTGGTGATTTTGCTGCAGTGTGTGTTCATGAATTGTGCATTCTGTGGATTTAACAACACATCGTGATGTTATACATCACACTGATATGTGACATTGCATTTACTGTATTTCTATTAATGATGACATCTTATCTAGTTACAGTGATAGCATGGTTGCAGTTCACCCACAATCAACTTCTTAACCAACACCAGCATGTTCAGCTTAACCCACACCAGTACATTCATCTTAACCTAGCCCAGTACATTCATCTTAACCTAGCCCAGTACATTCAGCTTAACCTAGCCCAGTACATTCAGCTTAACCTAGCCCAGTACATTCATCTTAACCCACACCAGCACATTCACCTTAACCCACACCAGTACATTCAGCTTAACCTAGCCCAGTACATTCAGCTTAACCTAGCCCAGTACATTCATCTTAACCCACACCAGTACATTCACCTTAACCCACACCAGTACATTCAGCTTAACCCACACCAGTACATTCAGCTTAACTCACACCAGCACATTCAGCTTAACCTAGCCCAGTACATTCAGCTTAACCCACACCAGTACATTCAGCTTAACCCACACCAGCACATTCAGCTTAACCCACACCAGCACATTCACCTTAACCCACACCAGTACATTCAGCTTAACCTAGCCCAGTACATTCAGCTTAACCTAGCCCAGTACATTCAGCTTAACCCACACCAGTACATTCAGCTTAACCTAAACCAGTGCGTTCAGCTTAACCCACACCAGCATGTTCAGCTTAACCCACACCAGTACATTCAGCTTAACCCACTTCAGAACATTCAGCTTTACCCACACCAGTACATTCAGCTTAACCCACACCAGCACGTTCACCTTAACCCACACCAGTACATTCATCTTAACCTAGCCCAGTACGTTCACCTTAACCCACACCAGTACATTCACCTTAACCCACACCAGTACATTCAGCTTAACCCACACCATCACATTCACCTTAACCCACACCAGTACATTCAGCTTAACCCACACCATCACATTCACCTTAACCCACACCACCACATTCAGCTTAACCCACACCAGTACATTCACCTTAACCCACACCAGCACGTTCATCTTAACCCACACCAGTACATTCAGTTTAACCCACACCAGTACATTCATCTTAACCCACACCAGTACATTCATCTTAACCCACACCAGTACATTCAGTTTAACCCACACCAGCACGTTCATCTTAACCCACACCAGTACATTCAGTTTAACCCACACCAGTACATTCATCTTAACCCACACCAGTACATTCATCTTAACCCACACCAGCACGTTCATCTTAACCCACACCAGTACATTCAGTTTAACCCACACCAGTACATTCAGTTTAACCTACACCAGCACATTCACCTCAACCCACACCAGCACATTCATCTTAACCCACACCAGTACATTCAGCTTAACCCAAACCAGCACGTTCATCTTAACCCACACCATCACATTCACCTTAACCCACACCAGCACATTCACCTTAACCCACACCAGCACATTCACCTTAACCCACACCAGTACATTCACCTTAACCCACACCAGTACATTCACCTTAACCCACACCAGCACATTCACCTTAACCCACACCAGCACATTCACCTTAACCCACACCAGTACATTCAGCTTAACCTAGCCCAGTACATTCAGCTTAACCCAAACCAGTGCGTTCAGCTTAACCCACACCAGCATGTTCATCTTAACCCACACCAGTACATTCAGCTTAACCCACACCAGCACATTCACCTTAACCCACACCAGCACATTCACCTTAACCCACACCAGCACATTCACCTTAACCCACACCAGTACATTCAGCTTAACCCAAACCAGTACCTTCACCTTAACCCACACCAGCACGTTCAACTTAACCCACACCAGTACATTCAGCTTAACCTAGCCCAGTACATTCAGCTTAACCCACACCATCACATTCATCTTAACCCACACCAGCACATTCACCTTAACCCACACCAGCACATTCACCTTAACCCACACCAGCACATTCACCTTAACCCACACCAGCACATTCAGCTTAACCCAAACCAGTACCTTCACCTTAACCCACACCAGCACGTTCAACTTAACCCACACCAGTACATTCAGCTTAACCTAGCCCAGTACATTCAGCTTAACCCACACCAGCACATTCATCTTAACCCACACCAGCACGTTCAACTTAAGCCACACCAGTACATTAATCTTATCCTACACCAGTACATTCAGATTAACCCACACCAGTACATTAATCTTATCCTACACCAGTACATTCAGCTTAACCCACTCTAGCAGTTTTAACTTGATCAAATTGAACCCAGACCAGCATGTATGACTTAATCCACATACCACTCACAGCTCTGAGCTTATTAGTAAGTTATGCAATAACATGGTTACACGTATCACTTCAGATTTTGTTCCAGATGTTTACTTGTAAACAGACTATTGTAAATTTGAATGTATTGTTAAACCCCGGTATGTTCCGCAGTGCAGTGTCCTGCTTGATGTTTTAGCTTGTAGTTTTTTGGTGTTGCTGTGAAGCACTGTGTTCCTCACGGCCCCAGCGCCTCCCCGAGCTATACCTTTGTGAACGCTCCACACTCGTGAGCCGCATTCGTGTCGTGGTAATTATTTTTCTCTCATCTTCCGGAATGGCGCCGATTATTTCTTTCTGTTTTTTTTTTTTTTTTGCTTTTTCTTTTTCATTCTCCTGAAGCAGCTGGCATGAAGAGGGTGCTTTTCAGTTCTGGCATCTGGGGTTGAACGTATGCCAGCGAGGAGTTAGGAGGTGGAGTGGGCTGTGTTTGCTCGCATGCGTGTGCAATGGCGTGTCACGCGGGTCGAGGTTAAGGATGTTTGTACGAGACAAGGCCGCAGTCTAGCTGTCTTAATTGTCCTCTTGTCCACTGGCACAGAAACGATCTATTAAGAGGAAGCCAGTGTATGTGGAGAATGACAGTTAGAGAGCAAGAGAGATAGAGAGAGACTTGTGTGGCATTGTTAGCCGGGCACAGAGTGGCATGACGCTGGGGCCGCGGAGTGTCTCATTCACGCCTCGGCCCTCCTTGACGGACGCAAATAGTTGGGGGGGGGGGCTCAAAAGAGGGGCGCACAATGGAGTAGCCTTGGTCTGCCAAGCGCGCTCTCGGTGCAGGGATCAGTGGGCCGAGAGGTTGTTTAGCTCATCGTCTTGCATTTAGCTCTGTTAAGGGAGCCGTGGCATTGTGGGAAGAGCTTGTCATGGAGACAGGCGAGAGGATAACTCATTTTTTTTTGTCTCCTTCTCTGATTTTCTTCTGCACTTTGAATTGCTTCCCTGATCAATTGCTTATCGATTGGCGCGCTCCGCAGGAACTGCGTATGTAATAATAAACACAGCACTTGAAGAGGTCTCAGCTTTGCAATGTTATCGTCTCATACAAGCCGAATAATCAAAGCTTTTAATTCCTTTTTTTCTCCCACTTGTGCGCTCTCTCTCTCTCTCTCTCTCTCTCTCTCTCCCTTTTTCTCTTTCTTTCTGAGGTTTTGTAAAACGTTGCTGCCAGAACTTGTTTGACGAGGTTAGGGAGGAGCTCCTCAAGGTGTGTAGCTAGGATTGTATGTGTGTGTGTGTGTGTGTGTGTGTGTGTGAGACAGTTTGTTTATATATCTCCAGATGTTTGTCTTCATGTCCACATACTTTCTGTGTACATGCTCCTGTCTGTGCCTGTTGTGTATATCTGCGTACAGCAAGGTGCAGAAGTCAGAGTCCACTCTTCATTTGTCCAGTCAAAATGACCATTACTACAGTCTCAGATGTTAGTTCAGTCTGACGCTGGTTTCACTCTCTGCTTCTTACAACCTGAAAAATCCTAAAGACATAATAATAAAATAATAATAGGGGTGTAAGAAAATATCGGAATATCAGGATATTATGTTTAGTGATACTGTATTGATTCTCAAAAACACACAGTATCGATACACAGATTCCTGGCAGGCAGTGCATCTTTGTATGTTGTGTTTAAACCTCTGACCACTAGATGGCACTGCTGTAATCCATTTTCAGCTCCACTCCAACATTAACAAGCAGCACAAGGGCGCAATGCTATTGTAAGCATCAGCAAACCTGTTCATATAGTGGTGTATTTTAATAGTAGGATTTTAAAAATATGATATATGTTGAATCGTGACCACTGTATCACGAATTGTATCGCCAGGTTCTAGCCAATACACAGCCCCAGTGCTCTGGGCTCTGGGATGGCCAGTTCATTATTTTGGGAATTGGTTTCTTGTCAGCTACACGTCCTTTCAGCCCCTTAGTGTTGAGTTGTCTTCTCACAGTGGAAGGATGGACAGACAGCTCTGGAGTTTTTCAGATTTAAAGTGGAGCTGGATATGCTCTTCTTTCCGTTGGCTGCTCGTCCTTAAATGATCTAATCAGAAGCAGGACCTTCAACATGATTGACAGGAGGTTAGAATAAGCCACTCATCTTGTTGGACAGTGACTCACTATGGCCTCTCGAGGTACTTAGGGGTATTATGAGACAGGACAGTTTGGGGCTGGCAGGTTACTATGCTAACTTTATTTGGCACATAGCAGTTTTGAGAGTTTATTTGTGTTTTTTCTGTAGAACATTTTAGGAAATGTTGGAATGTTTTGAACTAAAAGTCCTATATTGCACTTTTTTATATTCTGTTTATCTGATGGTGACAGTTTTCGTGGTCTGCCAGGTCTTGAATAACTGGAATCCAGTTATTTTAGAAATCATAATTTGGAAACTCCTTTTTTACTTGGACTTTGCTTTGCTGTTCTATTTCTCATGAACAACAAGTATCTCCAAAATACAAGCTTTACAGGAGAGACCTGTAAGTTAATGAAAAAGGGTTTTATTTCAAGTGATTTTGGAGCATTTCTATTGGTCCATTCTATATAAAATCCTCACAGGATA